>CM076095.1:30012179-30434022 GCA_038088585.1 Chrysina gloriosa | reverse complement strand
TATTAAGAGAAATATGTCTTTATTGAGACTATTGAAGGAAGTGTGGTTCCGTTCGTTAATTATATCGCTTGTCTGTGAAATTTGGACGAGACCGCTTTTGTTGTTACGCGTTAGCAGCGTTCACCCTTCACCAGCTTTACGGTAGCGACGATTATGTGTCAAATTTAAACGATTGAAAGAATGAGGTTTTGTTGCAGATATCATTAAGACGGTTAATTTATTTAAAAGATGAGCTTCGCTTGCTAATATTCAATGAATCAATATATAATTTAGGATTGTTTTCGTTAATTATGCCGATATTTTTTGCTTTTAGGAGGCAAGTAGCGTTCACCCGTCATAAGCTACGGATTAGCGATAATTATGTTGAGATTGATTCAAAAAATTGGTAAAATACATATATTAAAGATATAGGACAGAATCTGTTGTTCCTTTCGTTAATGGGGCCACGATCAGGAGGAGATTTCTGTGCACCTTAGGGGTAAGAAGCATTTATCGGTCATGTGCCACGTGCCATGCGCTTTAAGAATATTAACATATTATAATTAACAGTATTGAATGAGGTAACACATAATTTGTGGTTCTTTTCGATAAGTACACGGTTTTTGATGCAATTGGAGAGAGAATCTTTTGTTGATTACGGTTGGAGGCGTTCATCCAATATACGTTACGTATTAGCTATAATTATGTACTGATTGTTTTATGAAAGTAGCATTAATGACTGTATTATAGATATCAGACATAATCTGTGTTTCATTTCAGCAATTATGACGCTTTTAATGCCACTAAGAACAGATTCCTTGGTTTCTTACGAGTTAGTAACGTTCATCCGACATATGGTGCGCATCGGCGATGTTTATGTTTTGATCTGTTCCAAAATTAGCTTTAATGCTTGCATTTAATGATATGGGCTTAATTTGTGGTCCCTTTCATCAACTGAGCCGACCTTACTAGGATAACTAGGAAGATATGTTGAACGCTTGTTACGCGTAAGAAGCGTTCATCCGTCATATCCTACACGTTAGCGATAATTATGTGTCGTTTACATCAAGAAATATTTATTCCGAATACTTAATAAAGTGACACATAATTCGTGTGTAAGAAGGGGGATTTCCTCTTTCACGTTCTTGAGTTGGTGATATTTTAGTTTTGTTTACATCTGTCATCTGTCAGTTGTCGAGTCATTTTTGTTATTATTGCGTTTTTGACACAAGTGACACCACGGTTGCCAATACATCAGCGTTTCCAACTTAATTTCTTTTTGGTTACGTGGCTTTCAGTTGAATTTTCTCATTCGGTATAACTGAAATGTATTTTCGAAGAAGGAACAAAACGTTTCTAACGGTAGGAAGGCTTGATGTGCCCCGAGAAAATTCTTTTCAACTAATTCTAGTTACAATTTTGCTTGGAATTAGTTTCTTATTGGTATTATTAGGAACCGCACGATAATTAATTTGATCCTTTTTATACACTCATTCCAATTTACCGTTTTATGATATATTTCGAACTTATTTAGTTATAATTCTTAGTTAATTTTAAACATTTCTTTTATCTCATTTGAATTAGTTTTTACACCTAAGCCTATACATTGTGGTGTAGGTACTTCGCGAAGATGTGTAGAGAAGGAGAGAGGATTGTCGTAAACAAGGGGTAGTTTTGCGAGGGCGTCTGGATGTCCAGACGCTGTGGCGTCTCTAGTTGACGTCATAAAATAACCACTTGTCTTTCTATAGTTATAGTGAGGCCGATATAGGCTTCTAAAAAGGTGACATAGAATTAAAAATCTTTGCGTTTTCCCTCTAAGGGTATCATTGCCTGGAAATCTGATTAGTTGACTTTTTTAAACTTTACAGCGTTAGCTGCAAAACACCTTAAATCATTTTTCATCATCATTTTCATCTTCTTTTTTACGAAATGAATGTATAGAAGGGCGGATAAACTGTAGATAAAAGGCACCAAAGGTGTTCCTAAATTATTCCTAATCACAACCCTTTTGTATTTTCTGCATTTTTAACGACTTGCAACAGTGACACTGAAACTTTTGGAAAAAATTGGTTGTGATCTTCAGCTCCTTCTAAGATCCGGTTTGCGTAAAGAAACAAGTGATAAAGTAATTTTTGTTTCTCCTTTCTTCCACCCTTACTTCCCTTATTTTTCTTCTTAATTTCATCTTCCTCAGTTTCTTCCGCTTTTTTTCTTTTTCTTCGCCCTTCATCACTGGTATTTCCTCTGCTTCCCCTGCTTCTTCCATATCTTCGCTCTTTCCTATGTCCCCCTATTTCTGTTTGTTTTTGATCTACTTCCCCTTCCCCCGCCTTTTCTTCTGGTGTTTCTAACTTCGCTTTTTAATCTACCGTGTCTTTCCTTTATTTGTGTGTCATTCCTCCTATTTCTTCCTCTTCTTCTGACTATTTGCTTCTTCTACTCCTTTCTTCCATTTCTATTTTCCCAGCCCTTTTTCTTCTTCTATTTCATTTTTCTTCTTACTTTCTATTCATTATTATCCTTGCCTTTTCTGCTACCGCCTCTTTTCCTGCTTTCGTGTACTATTTAATCTTCCTGTGTTTCTTTTCCTTCCACCGTCGTCTCTATAGTTACCTTTTTTCTCTAGTTAATCTTTTTCTATTTACTTTTTCTTCTTTTTTCCGCTGTGTTTACTCCTTCCGTTCCCGTGTTTGCTTTTTTCTTCTATCTCTTCTTCTTTTATCTCTTATTTTTTTCTGTTTCTACTTTTCTCGTTTTTTTCTTCTGTTGCTTCTTTCCATTTCTACTTTTGTCTCCAGTTTCTTCTATTTCTACTTTTCTCGCTGTTTCTTCTCTTGTTTCCTTCTCCTTCTTACTTTTTATTTATTATGATACTTACCTTTTCTTCTACCTTTTCTCTTCCTGTTTTCCTCTTCGATTTCCTTTTATTTTCTTTCTTCTTTGTGTTTCTATATTTACCTTTTTCCTACTCTTACTTTTCCTGCTTATTCTTCTTTTGTTTTCTTTTCCTTCCATCATCCTTTGTCTTTCCGTTTCTACGTTTGCCCTACATCCTACTGCCTTCTTTCATGCTTTTCTTTTCTATTTAATCTTTTGTTGCTCCTTTCTTCTTTTTCTTCCAATATTTTGTTTCTTCCTTTCCCTTTTGTTCTGTTACTGTGTGTGTGTTTTCTCATATTTCTTTTTTCTGCTTTTTCTCCTTCCTGTTGCTTTTATATTTCTTCTGTCTTCCTATTCCTTTCCTCTTTTTGTTTTTCGACTTTCTACTTCCGTTTTCCTTCTTTTTCTTGTTTGGCCCATGTTTTTCTCCTTTCCCTTTTCTCTCCCGCAGTTTCTGCTTTTTCTCGTTTGGCCCCTATTTTCCTCCTTTCCCTTTTCTCTTCTGCAGTTTCTGTATTAAGTGAAATGGCGATTCTCAAACTGTTTGTGAAGGTTTTTTTTTTGTGAGGAAGGAAGAAACTTTCAATTATTTTCCGTCGTTTTGTTTCTATTCGTCTTTTTTTCTTATTCTTTTGTTTCCTCTCGTTTCTGCCTTTTCTTGTTTGGCTCCATTCTTCGTTCTTCTTACTTGCGATTCTCAAACTTTTTGTAAAGGTGTTATTTTTCCTCGTTTTGTTTTTCCCTTCCTTCTTTTGTTTTTTTCTTATGTTTCTTCTTATGTTAGTTTTTGTTTTTTCTTTCGTTTGTTCTTCTCTCGACATCTTCTTCGATCCTTTTTTATTTCACTTTCTTATGCTTGTCTTCTGTTCATCTTTCTTCTTATGTTTCTGTTTTTCTTCCACTTTTCTTCTGTCCAAAGTTTCTTGTAATTACGTGATTCTCACTTAGAAATGTTGCCTATTTAGTTTAACTCGAAATTTCAGTTATCCTCTTTCGGGTTCGGGTTGGATTTTGTTATTTTCAAATTTTTTGTCTAGGTTTTAAGATATTTAACAGTTTTTAAGGATTTTGATCAGTTTTGGGAAAAAGTCACGATTATTTTATATTTTACACAAATCAATTGATTCTCCAAAAAGTTGCAGAAGTTATAATATTTCTCCATCCCCTTAAATTCGTTTCTCACAGAAAACTACCGCCGTTACGTTTCATCCCCCAAACTTCCTTGTTTCCATCCCCGAGAAAATCAATACCTGGATATGTACGTATCTCTATGGCATGACGTTAGCATCAAGTGAGCAAATCCCCGCGGGAATAGAAACGGGGCTAGAACGATTATTTCTTTCGTTGCCCTAGATAAAGGGAACATAAAACAAACCCGTTTTCTACCAATACACATTTAGCTAGAGGATGGGAATACGTCCCTCACCACGCATCCGGCTAGAACTGGGTAAACGTGGGGGAAATTTTACGCGAAAATTTCGGAAAGAATTTTCAAACACCCACGCGCAGATCAGATCGAGGATGTTGTATATAAAGGGATGGAAACCGTTAATAGTTACAGTCAGTTCGAGTTGGAGTTTAGCGACGGAATAACCACCCCTATCCCCTGTGCATCGTGCGTTTACGAAACGAAAAGGTTGGAATTGTTTTTGGTATCAAATTTTTTCGTTTAATTTTTCTTTGCAACGCAGATGACCAACAAAGTCGCCCTGTATTCCATCTTCGTTCTGGTAATTTTGGCAGCCACCTTACACGAAGACGTCGAGGCCAGATACCTCCCGGCCAGGGAAGCCCCGAACGCTTAGAAAAGTTGAGGGAATTACTCAAAGAAGTGAGTAAATTACATAAGGTATCGTGTAAAATCGTGTCCTTCATTTTTAATTTTTTCGATTTAAATGTTTCCGGTTTTCGTTTGAGTCGAGGATGCCGCAAGGTGCTCGTTTGGGACCACTACTTTCCTTATTTTACATACTTTTTCTCTACTTTTTATTGTGCATTTATCGCCAGTTCATAGTACACCTTGATTAAAATATTTTTCGATTTAATCGTCCTAAACTTATACGGTGGTTAGAAGTAAATTGTGTCCCGCAAGGTCATGTTTTGGGACCTCTGCTTTTTCGTCTTATATTTCCCGTTCATTCAAAGCACACCTTCATAAAATTATTTTCTTCAATTTAATCGGCCTATTCTTGACTAGTTGGTACAAAGAAATGGTGTCCCGCAAGGTCGTGTTTTGGGACCTCTGCTTTCTCGTTTTATATTTCCCGTTCAATCATAGCACGCCTTGATTAAAACGATTTCTTAAATTTAATCGGGCTACACTTGTACAGTTGTTGGAAGTAAATTGTGACCAGCAAAGTCACGTTTTGGAACCTCTGCTTCTTTATTTTATATTTCCCGTTCATTCACAGCACATCTTGATCAAATTAGTTTCTTAAATTTAATCGTCCTACTCTTGTACAGTTGTTAGGATGAAATTTTGTCCCGAGAAGTCATGTTTTGGGACCTCTGCCTTTTCGTTTTATATTTCCCATTTATTCATAGCACGTCTTGATTAAAAATATTTTCTTAAATTTAATCGGCCTAATCTTGACTAGTTGTAACAAAGAAATGGTGTCCCACAAGGTCATGTTTTGTGACCCCTGCTTTTTGTCTTATATTTCCCGTTCATTTACAGTACGTTTTGATTAAAACGATTTTCTAAATTAAATCGGCCTAAACTTGTACAGCTGTTAGAATGAAATTTTGTCCCGAGAAGTCATGTTTTGGGACCTCTGCCTTTTCGTTTTATATTTCCCGTTCATTCACAGCACGCCTCGATAAAATTATTTTCTTAAACTTAATCGGCCTACCCTTCTACGGTTGTTTAAAGGAAATGGTATCCCGCAAGGTCATGTTTTGTTGCCCCCTGCTTTTTCGTCTCATATTTTCCGTTCATTCATAGCACGCCTTGATTAACACGATTTTTTAAATTAAATCGGGCTAAATTTGTACAGTTGTTAGAAGGAAATGGTGTCCCGTAGGGTCATATTTTGTGACCTCTGCTTTTTGTCTTATATTTCCCGTTCATTTACAGTACGTCTTGATTAAAACGATTTTCTAAATTAAATCGGCCTAAACTTGTACAGCTGTTAGAATGAAATTTTGTCCCGAGAAGTCATGTTTTGGGACCTCTGCCTTTTCGTTTTATATTTCCCATTTATTCATAGCACGTCCTGATTAAAAATATTTTCTTAAATTTAATCGGCCTACTCTTGTACAGTTGTTAGAAGGAAATTATGTCCCGAAAAGTAATGTTTTGGGACCCCTACTGTTTGGTTTTATATTTCTCGTTCATCCATAGCACACTCCGATTAAAATATTCTCTTTATTTCATCGTTCTAAACTTATAGAATCGTTGGAAGGAATTATGTGACCCGCAGGTTCCTGTTTTTGGGACCGCTGCTTTTTCGTCTAATATTTCCCGTTTATTTATAGCACGCCTTGATTAGCATGATTTCTTAAATTTAATCGGCCTACTCTCGTAGAGTTGTTAGAAGGAAATTGTGTCCCGAAAAGTAATGTTTTAGGACCCCTACTTTTTGGTTTTATATTTCCCGTTCATCCATAGCACACTCCGATTAAAATATTCTCTTTATTTCATCGTCCTAAACTTATAGAGTCGTTGGAAGGAATTATGTGACCCGCAGCTTCCTGTTTTGGGACCGCTGCTTTTTCGTCTAATATTTCCCGTTTATTTATAGCACGCCCTGATTAGCATGATTTCTTAAATTTAATCGGCCTACTCTCGTAGAGTTGTTAGAAGGAAATGATGACCCGCAAGCTCATGTTTTGGCACCCCTGCTTTTCGTCTTATATTTCCCGTTCATTTATAGCACGCCTTGATTAACACGGTTTTTAAAATTTTTATCCGTCTAACTTGTACAGTTAGAAGAAAGTGGTGTCTCACAAGGTCATGTTTTAGGACCGATCCTTTTTGGTTTTTTATATTTCCCAGTCATACATAGCACGCTTTATTACAACGATTTCTTAAATTTAATAGGCCTACTCTTGTACAGTTGTTAGAAGGAAATTGTGTTCCGAAAAGTCACGTTTTGGAACCTCTGCTTCTTTATTTTATATTTTCCATTTGTTCATAGCACGTCTTGATTAAAATTATTTTCTTAAATTTAATCGGACTACTCTTGTATAGTTGTTAGAAGGAAATTGTAACCTGCAAGTACATGTTTTGGGACCACTGCCTTCTCTTTCTATATTTCCCGTTGATTTATAGCACGCCTTGATTAGCATGATTTTTTAAATTTAATCCATCTAACTTGTACAGTTGTTACAAGAAAGTGGTGTCCCACAACGTCAAGTTTTAGGACCCCTACTTTTTTTTATATTCCCGTTCATTCATAGCACGCCTTGATTACAACGATTTCTTAAATTTAATCGGCCTACTCTTGTACAGTTGTTAGAAGGAAATTGTGTCCCGAAAAGTAATGTTTTGGGACCCCTACTTTTTTGGTTTTATACTTCCCCTTCATCCATGGCACACTCCGATTAAAATATCTTCTTTATTTCATCGTCCTGAAATTATAGAGTCGTTGGAAGGAAGTATGTGTGTCGCAGGGTCCTGTTGTGGGACCTCTGCTTTCATATCTTCCTTTTTTTCCTGTAGCGTAGCCAACGAGATGTTCTTTTGAGGCCTCCGCTGTTTTCTTTTACACTTTTTTTTTTTTTGTATTTTCACCTTCATTCCTAGCATACTTCGATCTTAACGTTGCTCCTTTACTTAATCCGAAGTTCACTCAGTTGTTAGAGAACGAGATCGAGAAGGAAGATTTCGGCGTTGCCGAGCAAGGCCCCAGATGGCATCCGGAATCGAAACTTTTCTACAAACGCGAGGTTCCTGCCGCGAATTAAGGCGAGGCGAAATTCGAGATGGCACTGTGTGACACGTTGAAGAACTAGGTACAGAAACCGGCAACGACAATTGACTAACGATTACTACGAGAGATTGTTTCCTTTTCAATAATTATTACGTGTACGATCGTGTCGTTTCTCCCAAAAAAAAAAAAAAAAAAAAAAAAAGAAAAAGAAAACTACCGTAACGATAAAATTTAGAGCAAAAAATTTTTTTTGAAAATTAAAAAATTCGACGTGGATTTGACGGACGACTTTTCGACGTGAAAATGGTCAATTAAATTTCGAAGCAATAGCTTTTAGCGTAAAAATAAAGTCAATTCGATTGAGGACAATAATTATTTTGAAATCCTAGGATGCAGAGTCGAACAACGGTTAAACACAGGTTAGATCCTGCATCCGATGGTTGCAAAAACGGGGGTTCCCCGTCGTCCGGATTCGAGATTTTCGTCTGTCAGACCTGTCGCGGCGAGGAAAAATGTAAAAAAAAAATAAAATTAAAAAGTTGGTACTTCTGAATGTAATTCGCAATTATTTGTTTTTCATATTTAATTGAAAGACATCGTAAAAAATTAATGTTCCTGTTTATAAATGTACTTATATCTAGCGGTTGCATCTTTTAGATTTTTCTATATGTTATAATTGTGATAAATCAATAAAGATTATATGTTTAATAAGACTACCCTTTATTTAATTAAAAAAATAGAAATAAAAAAAAACAAAAAATGGTTCAAATTATACTTATACAAAGACATTTCGTGCCAGTTTTATTGGAGGTTAGAGTTCTGCTTTCGGTCCGTTCAATGCGGTTCGGAATCGTTCGGCTTCATTCGGAAAAGTTGGCAGTGATATTGTCCCGATAATTCCCTTTCCCAGATTTTATGCGATTTCTTTCCGCTATATCAAGTCTGGTGTCCCACAGGGACCATCGTTGGGCCCTTATTCTTTCATCATATCGTATTGTATGTCTCCTTCGTCGCTTTAGACTCTGCATCCGGATCTAACGTGAAATATTATTGGGGAAAAATTAAAAACTAAAATTAATGCCGATTTTATTGGAGGTTAGAATTCTGCTGTCGGTCCGTTCGGCGTCAGTCGGGAAAATTGGGAGCCATAATGTCCCGGCAACTATTTCCGATTTTATGCGAATTCCTAATTCGTAGTTTCCGCTATACTCAATCTGGTGTGCCACAGGGCCCACTTTTGGGCCCTTATCTTTTCATCGTATCGTATTAGATCACCCTTGCTCGCTTTAGATTCTGCGTCTGGTTCCGAAACGAAACATTTTTGAGGAAATATTTAGAAAGAAAAAAAAAAAAGAAGAAAACTCGTTTGGTTTCTCAAAAATATTTTTAATCTTATCCTATCTTTGATAGTACAAATCGAAATACCTAAAAATACAATAAAATACTATAAAACCTAATGATCACCACATCGATAGGTCACTTAACGTCGAGTCATCCCGTATAAAGCTTTCACATTTATCACCGTAATTTTTGCTGATAGTTCATTTTAAACTTATATATATTACATATATAAAAAAACATTTGATAGCGTCGTTAAACCGGGGATTCCCAAATTTTCCGGAGCCGAGCGGATGAAATTAACCGCCCTTTTGGCGAGCGTTATTTTGGGATTCCCCCGCTTTACAAAACAAACAATCCTAACCCTAAATATTTTGTACAGTCCTAAGTCTACAATGTTTTACGTAGAAAAAAAGTATAAAAAAATAATTCCTCCTTAAAAAACTACAGATCCGTTATGTACAAAGGAAATTCTAATTTAAAATTTAATAATAAAAAGAAATTATAAGGACGTGGAAGGGGAGGGGGATCGGGGGTAAAATTATCCATGAAGATGATGATCTTGAGCTTTGCGTTCGTGTATTGCTGGAAAGAAGAAATTATGGAGCCCCGTACGAGGTCGATGGTGGAGGAGCCGGTGCCCCGTATTGCGGGGCTGGAACCCTATCGGGATAACCTTCCTCCTTCTAGAAAAAAATGATTTGTTTTTAAACCTTTCATACGATTAAGGATGTTTGTATAGTAATTTTTTTTTTCAGTCAATAACCCCGAAGATGGTGGTGGTGGTTGGAAAGAATTTTTCGATTTATTTGGTCTTGCCAGAAACAACGGATGCATTTCTTTAATTTATGTTTTTTTGTCGAAGGTATTTTTTTCTTTGCTGGATAGTATTGAAGATGCTAACAGTAAACACATCGAAATCTAGGATAAATTCAAACGAATTTGTGCGGTTCAGAGGTGCAATTTACCGATTTATCGCGATTTTTCGCAGTTTTTCGCAGTTTCTCGCGATCTTCTCGCCTACCGTTGCAGTAATCTACAACAATCCTATGTCGGCAAGTTCGAGTCGTCAAGGCGCGTTGATTAACGTACGAACGAAGACCATGAGTTTGATACGAGCCAAGAAAAAGGTGAAATTCTCCGATTTAAGGCGATTTTTCGCGTTTTCTAGCGATTTTCCCACTAACCGTTGCACTAATCAAAAATAATTCTACGCCGGTGAGTTCGAGTTGTTAAGACGGATCGATTCCCGTGGAAACCAACCTTCTAGATCCCATAGGAGTCAAGATGGAGATGCAATTTACCGATTTCTCGCGATTTTTCGCAGTTTTTCGCGATTTTCTCGCCTACCGTTGCAATAATATACAACAATCCTACACCGGTAAGTTCCAGTCGTCAAGACGGGCCGATTAACCTAAGAACGAACACCATAAGTTTAATAGGAGTCAAGATAAAGGTGAAATTCTCCGGTTTATGGCGATTTTCCCGCTAACCGTTGCACTAATCAAAAAGAATTCTACGTCGGTGAGTTCGAGTTGTTAAGACGGATCGATTCCCGTGGAAACCAACCTTCTAGATCCCATAGGAGTCAAGATGGAGATGCAATTTACCGATTTCTCGTGATTTTTCGCAGATTTTCGCGATTTGCTCGCCTACCGTTGCAGTAATCTACAACAATCCTATATCGGCAAGTTCGAGTCGTCAAGGCGCGTCGATTAACGTACGAACGAACACCATGAGTTTGATACGAGCCAAGAAAAAGGTGAAATTCTCCGATTTAAGGCGATTTTTCGCGTTTTTTAGCGATTTTCCCACTAACCGTTGCACTAATCAAAAATAATTCTACGCCGGTGAGTTCGAGTTGTTAATACGGATCGATTCCCGTGGAAACCAACCTTCTAGATCCCATAGGAGTCAAGATGGAGATGCAATTTACCGATTTATCGCGATTTTTCGCAGTTTTTCACGATTTTCTCGCCTACCGTTGCAGTAATCTACAACAATCCTATGTCGGCGAGTTCGAGTCGTCAAGGTGCGTCGATTAACGTAAGAACGAACACCATAAGTTCGATAGGAGTCAAGATAAAGGTGAAATTCTCCGGTTTAAGGGAATTTCTAACGCTAACCGTTGCACTAATCTAAAACAATCTTACGCCGGTGAATTTAAGTTGTCAAGACGCATCGGTTAACGTAAAAATCAACCTTCTAGATCCCATAGGAGTCAAGATAGAGGTGCAATTTACCGATTTCTCGCGATTTTTCGCAGTTTTTCGCGATTTGCTCGTCTACTGTTACAGTAGTCTATAACAATCCTATGTCGGCAAGTTCGAGTCGTTCAGGCGCGTCGGATTAACCTAAGAACGAACACGCCAGGAACATGGGCGTCCGCAGAGGGGGTAAACGGAGTACTTGCCTCCCTGTAGATTTTAGTAAAAATTCCAGAAATTGTAATGGCAAAAGTGAGGAAAAGTAGAATTTTCGCACCCTTAACCATGGCACGGAGTTTTATTGCGGATTACCGATTTCGACCGTCCGCAGTGTTACAACTGCAGTACTGTTCCTGCAATACTTTATGAGTAATCGTAGCTGACGAAATTGCAAACACATAATATGTATAAAAATTATTGAATGTAATTATTTGTCTCAAAGCTTGGCCCCCTTCTAGAAAATTTCTTACGGACGCTCATGGTCCTGAAGATGGTGGTAATTAAAATATCGAAACCTATCGAAGTCGAAATGAAGTATCTTAAAAGTACATCTGCCTTACCTGCGTCTTGTATCTGATGAAATACACTTCCGGTTTGCTCGGTTGCGTCGGTGCCGGCGTCGGAATATGAATTTCCGGAACATCTTCAGGTTTCTTAACCAGAACGTACACCAAAGTCTTCTCCTCGTTCTGCGGTTGGACGGGGATGATCGGTGCTGTCGGGGTGGGCGGAGTTGGTGCCTGAAATATCCGCCCAAAATGCGTAGAATCGTTTCGGCCTATGATATCAAAAAAAAAAGGTTTTTGGGGAAGCGCCCTTACCTTGATGAAAATGATCTTGTAGTGCTTCTGCGGCGGTGCGACCTCTATCGGCCTTTGCGGGGCCGGATAATCCGTTTCCGGAGGCGGCACGTGCACGTAAACGTGCTTGTGAACGGTGGTGGTTTGAGGCGGTGGTCCGTATTTGGGGGCTGGGACGCCGTAACTCGGGCTAGGAGCTCCATAACTCGTACTCGGAGCGCTTGGAGCGCTGTAGCTGTAACTCGGGGGCTCAGGCCTGGCTTGAGCCACTGCCAGTAGCACAGGTACAACCTTGAAGATGCCAGAAGGAAGCGAGGGTCAAAACTTTATACAATTAATTTAATAAGCCGGAAGAAAATAAAAAGAAAAATGAGACGATTGTTAATATATTCAGTTGTTTTTCTCCTTATAGATTTTGCTAAGAGTTCGCGTCGAAGTTTCATATAAGATGTTCAAATCTACCGTATAAGAGTGGGGGCGAGAAAGCGCGAAGAACTTTTGAATGTAAACGCGAGAAAAGTTGAGTCCTATCTTACATACAATCTACAACAACAACAAAAAGAATGAAACAAAAACGAATTGATTAAAAATTTCGTTTTAATTACATCCAAACCTACTTATGCTAGGAGAAAGTTGATTTCTTTTTTAAAGCGCATGTTTCCCTTTCGATAAATATAAACAAATAAATAGTAAAAGTAACGGTAATTATCAAAACAAAAAAAAAAATTAAATAAAAAACAAATTGGGACACAAATTTGGTAGGTAGGCATATAGATATGTGCGTCGCTCGACAATAGCTGGCAGAAAAAAGGAATAGGAAGCAACGGATTATAGTCCAATAATATATACTAAGCTCGTTAACGTTAACGTTCATTTACTGACATTTAAGTCTCCTAGAAGCCAAGATAGAGCCGCAATTTACCGATTTCCCGCTATTTTTCGCGGTTTTTCGCGATTTTTTCGCCTATCGTTGTAGTAACCTAAAATAATGCTACGCCGACAAGTTCAAGTCGTCAAGGCGCGTCGATTGACGTAAGAACGAACACCGTAAATACCATAGGAGTCAAGATAAAGGTGAAATTCTCCGATTTTAGACGAATTTTCGCGGTTTTCCGCTAATCGTTGCACTAATCTATAAGAATCCTACGGCGGTGAGTTCAAGTTGTCAAGACGCATCTATTCACGTGAAAACTAACCTTTTAGATCCCATACGAGTCAAGATAGAGGTGCAATTTAGCGATTTTTTGTAGTTTCTTGCGATTTTCTCGCCTACTGTTGCAGTAATCTTCAACAATCCTATGTCGGCAAGTTTGAGTCGTTAAGGCGCGTCCATTAATCTAAGAACGAACACCATAAGTTCGCTAGGAGTCAAGATAAAGGTTAAATTCTCCGGTTTCAGCCGATTCTCCCGCTAACCGTTGCACTAATCTAAAAGAATCTGATGCCGGTGAGTTCGATTTGTTAAGACGCGTCGATTCACGTAAAAACCAACCTTCTAGATCCTAGAGGAGTCAAGATGGAGGTGAAATTTACCGATTTATCGCGATTGTTCGCGGTTCTTCGCGATTTTCCCGCCTATCGTTGTAGTAATCTAAAACAATCCTACGACGACAAGTTCGAGCCGTCAATACGCGTCGATTACCGTAAGAACGAACACCATAAGTTCGATAGGAGTCAAGATAAAGGTGAAATTCTCCGATTTAACTCGATATTGCACCGTTATTAGCGATTTTCCCGCTAACCGTTGCACTAATCTACAAGAATCCTACGCCGGTGAGTTCAAGTTGTCAAGACGCATCTATTCACGTGAAAACTAACCTTTTAGATCCCATACGAGTCAAGATAGAGGTGCAATTTAGCGATTTTTTGTAGTTTCTTGCGATTTTCTCGCCTACTGTTGCAGTAATCTTCAACAATCCTATGTCGGCAAGTTTGAGTCGTTAAGGCGCGTCCATTAATCTAAGAACGAACACCATAAGTTCGCTAGGAGTCAAGATAAAGGTTAAATTCTCCGGTTTCAGCCGATTCTCCCGCTAACCGTTGCACTAATCTAAAAGAATCTGATGCCGGTGAGTTCGATTTGTCAAGACGCGTCGATTCACGTAAAAACCAACCTTTTAGATCCTAGAGGAGTCAAGATGGAGGTGAAATTTACCGATTTATCGCGACTGTTCGCGGTTCTTCGCGATTTTCCCGCCTATCGTTGTAGTAATCTAAAACAATCCTACGACGACAAGTTCGAGCCGTCAAGACGCGTCGATTACCGTAAGAACGAACACCATAAGTGTGATAGGAGTCAAGATAAGGGCGATATTCTTCGATTTAACTCGATTTCTTGCGGTTCTTTGCGATTTCCCGCTAACCGTTGCACTAATCTACAAAAATCGTACGCCGGTGAGTTCGAGTTGTCAAGACGTATCGATTCACGTAAAAAGGAACCTTCTAGATACCATAAGAGCCAAGATACAGGTGTAATTTACCGATTTTTCGCGATTTTTCGCTGTTCTTCGCGATTTTCTCGCCTACCGTTGTAGTCATCTAAAACAATACTATGTCAGCAAGTTCGAGTCGTCAAGGCGCATCGATTGACGTAAGAACGAACCCAATAAGTTCGATAGGAGTTAAGACAAAGGTGATATTCTCCTGTTTAAGGCGATTTTCCCGCTAGTTGTTGCTCTAATCTAAAAGAATCCTACGCTGGTGAGTTTAAGTTGTTAAAACGTGTCGATTCACGTAAAAACCTACCTCCTAGATCCCACAGGATTCAAGATAGAGCCGCAATTAACCGATTCATCGCAGTTTTTCGCGATTTTCTCACCTACCGATGCAGTAATTTAGAACAATCCTATGTCAGCAAGTTTGAGTCGTCAAGGCGCGTCGATTGACGTAAGAACGAACACCATAAGTTCGATAGGAGTCAAGATAAAGGTGAAATTCTCCGGTTTAAGCCGATTCTCCCGCTAACCGTCGCACTAATCTACAAGAATTCTACGGCGGTAAGTTCGAGTTGTCAAGACGCGTCGATTCATGTAAAGACCAACCTTCTAGATCCCAGAGGGGTCAGGATAGAGCTGCAATTTACCGAATTATCGCGATTTTTCGCAGTTCTTCGCGATTTTCTCGCCTACTGTTGCAGTAATCTACAACAATCCTATGTCAGCAAGTTTGAGTCGTCAAGGTGCGTCGATTAACGTAAGAACGAACACCATAAGTTCGATAGGAGTCAAGATAAAGGTGAAATTCTCCGGTTTAAGGCGATTTTCTGGCTAATCGTTGCACTAATCTATAAGAATCCTACGGCGGTGGGTTCGAGTGGTCAAGACGCGTCGGTTGACGTAAAAGCCAACCTTCTAGATCCCGGAGGGGTCAGGATAGAGGTGCAATTTATCGATTTATCGCGATTTTTCGCAGGTTTTCGCGATTTTCTCACCTACCGATGCGGTAATGTAAAACAATCCTATGTCGACAAGTTAGAGTCATCAAGGTGCGTCGATTAACGTAAGAAAGAACACCATAAGTTCGATAGGAGTCAAGATAAGGGTGAAATTTACCGATTTTTAGCGATCTTTCGCGGTTATTTGCGATTTCTTCGCATACCGTTACATTAATCTACAACAATCCTACGCTGACAAGTTTGAGTCGTTAAGGCGCGTTGATTAACGTAAGAACGAACGCCATAAGTTCGATATGAGTAAAGATAAAGGTGAAATTCTTGGATTTAAGCCAATTTTTCGCGGTTTTTAGCAATTGTCTCCCTTACCGTTGCAGTACTGTAAAACAATCCTACGCCGGCAAGTTCGAGCCGTCAAGACGCGTCGATTGATTTATTTCGAAATTGCCGGAACTAATTTTTAAAAGAAAAAGGAGGGAAAACGTAAATTGGAAATCATTTGCAAAGTGAAAATTTTATAAATCAACCGATCGTAATCGCAATATCCACGTAAAATGACTGTACGCCTCCTTATTATTTATTACGCGTAGGTTTTTATTGCCCACTAACACGCTCAGATTCCCAAACTTTTCGCTTAATGGATAATTAATGCAAATTTAATTAGATATTTCAGATTTCCGAGTTTAACAATGCTATTGCAATCTCTCTATAGAAGAAGAACGGCGTGGACGGGGGCGAAGGGAGGGAGGGGGACGATTGTAATTGCGATAGTAACAATGGAATCTATGGGATTTAGACGAGATTGCGAAATGAAGGAAGAATATTTTTCCTCATTTACTTTCGATTAAGAAATTAAATAAAATTAACATAATCATAAGAAATGAAGTAATTATTTTCGTTTTAACTTCTTCTCATTATGACATTTCATCATTTTTTATTCTACAAAAATGTCCATCGCCACTACTAATTCAGCATATGCATATGAAGTTTTCCAGATTTTATCTTATTAAAATTTTGGCTCACGGAAATAGTTTACAATGTTTATTGAAACTAATTGCTAAAATCTGTAGGAAACTACCTAATTTCGGCCAAACGATTCAGATTTTGATTAAACCCTTGCAATCTCGAAAGTGTGGCTTTGAAGTTTGAAACAAACCTCCAACGTTTGAGAGTATAGCTTTGGAAATTTGAAATAATTGGCCAAACATTTGATGAATCTACCCAAACGTTGAACTAACAAAATGTACAATAAACTGTCGGAAATTTTGAGTGCATATCGACAAATTTGAAAAAGAAAACTTACAAAGTTTTTCGTATTTATGAGAAAGTGGTAGAGCATTCCTCAGACTTCATTTCGATAAATCTGGCAGCAGAACTTTGACTAAACTGACAGTATTCAAACCAAGCTGTTAGACATTTCAGTACATGGAAGTTTGAAACTAAGTTAAACCGCTGTAATCACAATTTTATCTTAAATCAACTAAACTGACAGGATTTAAATCAAACTGTTATAATTTTCAGTGCATCAAAATTTAAAACTAAGTACCATAGTCTCCATGAAACTATGTCTGACTTTGGTCAAACAATTACAATTTTCAATGTAATACATATGTATTCAATATTCAACGATCAACAATATAGCGTTTGGAGATTTGAAACAATTGCCAAAAAATTTCCTGAAACTACCGAAACTGACGAAATTTACAATGAACGGTCGGAAATTTTGATTACCACAACTAATATCACGATTTTGATTAAACCGTTGGAATCTCGAAAATGTGGCTTTAAAGCCTGAAATAAACTTTCAACGTTTGAGAATATGGCGTTGGAAATTCGAAATAATCAGCGAAAAATTAGGCGAAACTAGCGAAAGTGTTGACCAAACTGCCGGAAATTTAGATTAAACTGGCAGAGTTTTGCTCTTGACAAGTTTGGCAGCAGAATTTTCATCAAACTGACAGAATTCAGAGCAAATTGTCAAAATTTTGGAAGCGTTTTATTGAAAACTTAGGAAAACTACCAAACTATCGATTCAACTATTGGACATTTCGAATTCATATCGTTGAATTTGGTATTTGTGCGGAATTGTCAGTTTTGCTCAAACCTTGACAAGTCTGGCAGCAGAATTTTCATCAAACTGACAGAATTCAGAGCAAATTCTCAAAATTTTGGAAGCGTTTTATTGAAAACTTAGGAAAACTACCAAACTATCGATTCAACTATTGGACATTTCGAATTCATATCGTTGAATTTGGTATTTGTGCGAAATTGTCAGTTTTGCTCAAACCTTGACAAGTCTGGCAGCAGAATTTTCATCAAGCTGACAGAATTCAGATCATACTGTCGAAATTTTGAGAGCGTTGTATTGAAAACTTGAGAAAACTACCAAAATATCGATTAAACTGTTGGGAATGTCGAGTTTATATTGTTAGATTTTGAATTTGGAACTGACAGAGTTTTATTCAGATCTTCACAGGTTTTGGCAGCAGAATTTTCATCAAACTGACAAAATTCAGACCAAACTGCCGGAATTTTGGGAGTTTTGTTTTAAATACTTGGGAAAACTATGAAACTATCGATTAAACTATTGGAAATTTCGGGGTTAATGTCATTGGATATGGTATTTACGCTGAATTGACAGAGTTTTGCTCAGATTTTGACAACTTTGGCAGCAGAATTTTCATCAAACTGACAGAATTCAGAACAAAGCGTCGAAATTTTGAGAGTTTCGTATTGAAAACTCGGAAAAACTACTAAAATCTCGATTAAACTGTTGGAAATTTCGAGTGCATGTGGTTGGATTTGGTATTTGGAACTGGCGGTATTTTGCTCAGATCTTTGGCAAGTTTGGCAGTACAATTTTCATCAAACTGACAGAATTCAGAGCAAACTGTCGAAATTTTGGGAGCGTTTTATTAAAAACTTGGAAAAACTACCAAAATATCGATTAAACTATTGGAAATTTCGAGGCTAATGTCGTTGAATTTGGTATTTGGAACTGGCAGTGTTTTGTTCAGATCTTGACTAGTTTGGCAGCAGAATTTTCATCAAACTGACATAATTAAATCAAACTACCGAAATTTTGAGAGTTTCGTATTGAAAAGTTGGGAAAACTACCAAAATATCGATTAAGCTATTGGGAATTTCGAGGTCCATATCGTTGGATTTGGTATTTGCGCGCAACTGACAGTGTTTAGGTCTGATCTTTGGCAAGTTTAGCAGCAGAATTTTCATCAGACTGACAGAATTCAAACCAAACTGCCGGAATTTTGAGAGCTTTGTTTTAAATACTTGGGAAAACTATGAAACTATCGATTAAACTATTGGAAATTTCGGGGCTAATGTCATTGGATATGGTATTTACGCTGAATTGACAGAGGTTTGCTCAGATTTTGACAACTTTGGCAGCAGAATTTTCATCAAACTGACAGAATTCAGAACAAAGCGTAGAAATTTTGAGAGTTTCGTATTGAAAACTCGGAAAAACTACTAAAATCTCGATTAAACTGTTGGAAATTTCGAGTGCATGTGGTTGGATTTGGTATTTGGAACTGGCAGTGTTTTGTTCAGATCTTGACTAGTTTGGCAGCAGAATTTTCATCAAACTGACATAATTAAATCAAACTACCGAAATTTTGAGAGTTTCGTATTGAAAAGTTGGGAAAACTACCAAAATATCGATTAAGCTATTGGGAATTTCGAGTCCATATCGTTGGATTTGGTATTTGCGCACAACTGGCAGTATTTAGCTCTGATCTTTGGCAAGTTTAGCAGCAGAATTTTCATCAAACTGACAGAATTCAAACCAAACTGTCGGAATTTTGAGAGCGTTGTATTGAGAATTCGAGAAACCTACCAAAAACTCAATCAAGCTGTTGGAAATTTCGAGTCCATATCGTTGAATTTGGTATTTGTAACTAGCAGTGTTTTGTTTAGATCTAGACAAGTTTGGCAGCAGAACTTTCTTCAAACTGACAAAATTCAGATCAAACTGTCGAAATATTGCGAGGAATTTTGAGTTCATATCGTTAAATTTGGTATTTGGAACTGGTAGTATTTTGTTCAGATCAGTTTTGGTACCAGAATTTTCATCAAACTCACAAAATTTAGATCGAATTCTCGGAATTTTTAGGGCTTTGTTTTTGGAAAACTTGGTAGAAATTACTAAAATCTCGATGAAACTGTTCGAAATTTTGGGCCAAATCGCTAGGATTTTGATGAAACTTTTGGAATTTTGAAGACATGGTACAGGATCTTGGAGCACACTTCCGAGAGTTTTATGAAACGCTCGAAACATCGACCAAACTATCAGAGTTTTTGAATAATGTGAAATTGGAAAAAGCTGTCAAAACGTGCCAACAAACCTGAAGCTTTCCACACTTATTTCTAATGGAAGTATAGGTCCAAATGCAGCACCTTGTAGTTTCTTGACTAAAGCCCCAACAAGTCATTTATATTTCCAAAAAGGGAAAAAACAAGAGAAAAAAATCAAGTGTTATCTCGAAAATAAAACGAATTAGATATAAACGTCAAAGGTGGTAGTTTTCGATTTTGGAAGATCTCCTCATCGAACTTGCAGTCACTTATACAAACAAAATTGAGCATATTTTGCTCCAAATATTTAACAATAAACTTGAACCAATATTTCCCGATATTTTTCCGAAACTTTTTGTCGAAATTTGACGAGCACCTGCGGATCCCTTTTACCTATTCTACCAACATAAAAAAATAATAATAATAAATAAAACAAAAACCCACAAGGACCAGTCCTAAGAGCGAACCTCGTGCAAAAATTTCAATTCTTTCGACGTACCATCACCCTTTTCAGAACATACAAGAAAAACGTACCACTAAAATCTTCATGTCGTCGCTTCACTATCTCTTTAAGGGGGGACAAAACACCGCGAGACGCACCTCCCACGAATCCGTGCACAAAACAACGACGAAAACCTATCGCGATCAACTTTATATACGTTTCGAACCCACCAAAAAGTGGCCGCGAAGAGGAGCGCGTTCGTTTTTTTCCCTCCTTTTCTTTTTTTCACCTTTTTCACTTCTAGCGAGGTCGGGGTGGGTGACGATCTTGAGAGGTCGAAACGCGCCTGATCGAAGAGGACGAACGAGAAACGAGCACGAGGGAAAAGAAGAGAAGAAGAAGCTGCGGCTATCTCGCGATCGTGGGAGCTTACTCGCGCGTCGCGGATGCACTTTCGATGCGGAGGAAAGGTAAAAGTGACGCGAGGAAAAGAAAGAAAAGGAAAAAAGAAAACGGAATTCTCGTCCGCGTTCGGTTGCGTAATTTCTCTCGTCTTCGCCGTTGGAAAAAGTAAAAAGAAGTAGCAAGGTCGTTGGGTCTATTAAAATTTCTGAGCGGTGAATACCTATTAAGGTCGGACGTAAGAAGTTCAACGTAATCTGATTTTTGATCGGCGTGTTGATGGCGATGGATTTACATCGAATTTGTTTTTTATCGGAAAAAAGAACTTAAAATTGACACTAAACAAAGGGAAACAAAATTGAATAAGAACGAAGAAGAAGAAAAAGAAGGAGAAGAAAACGAAAAAGAAGAAAAAGAAGCAAAAGAAGAAGAGGAAGAAGAACGGGAACTAGATGAAATGGAACTTCTGCGGGATGACCGGTGTAACCGAGGCAATTGCTTCGTTGCAAAGATATTAAGTAAGCCTATTATCGTCCACGACAAAAGAAGTCCGATTGATGTAAACAAGTAACTCGATGGGACGAGAAAGAAGAAGAAAACAGTGGAACAGCAAGAAATGTAAGTTTACCTAAACAAAACCGAAGGTCTACTATTGATCGAAACGAAAGAAACTCAATAAAATCGAAACAGATGACAATCAAATCAAATCAAATTAGTTGAAGAAATGAAGAACGAGTATACCAAACTCCCCTTGATGGTCATCTTGATTGAGGATATTCTATGGCGAAAACCTAAATCTTCCATTGGTTGTAACAAGAGGAAACACCACTTTGATTTAAGTGAACAACAATTAGTTCGAATTTCCAAGTAAAGAAATGAAAAGGAAGCAATTAGATTTGATAAAGAAGAAGGAGAAGAATAAAAGGCGAAGAAGGAGATGAAGAAGAAGAAAAAGAAGTAGGAGAAGAAGAAGATGAACATATCTTGTCTTCATTATCGGACGACGATCAGATTAGGAAAAGGAAAAACCAAGTTGCCTGAAGATGATTGGAGTGATCAAAAACTTTCCTTATCCTTAAAGTGTAGGCGTGCTTTTGATCAGAGCAAAGAAACTAAAAGGAAGCGATTAGATTTGATAAAGAAGAAGGAGAAGAAAAAAGACGAAGAAGAAGATGATGAAGAAGAAAAAGAAGAAGAAGGAGAAGAAGAAGATGAACATATCTTCTCTTCATTATCGGTGCAGAGAAAGACAGATGCAGGTCTGTTAGTGGCTGGAAGAAATGAAACAAAAGAAACTGCATCTAGACTGATGCCGATCAGATTAGGAAAAGGAAAGACCAAGTTGCCTGAAGATGATTGGAGTGATCAAAAACTTTCCTTATCCTTAAAGTGTAGGCGTGCTTTTGATCAGAGCAAAGAAACTAAAAGGAAGCGATTAGATTTGATAAAGAAGAAGGAGAAGAAAAAAGGCGAAGAAGAAGATGATGAAGAAGAAAAAGGAAAAGAAGGAGAAGACGAAGATTAATATATCTTCTCTTCATTATCGGTGCAGAGAAAGACAGATGCAGGTCTGTTAGTGGCTGGAAGAAATGAAACAAAAGAAACTGCATCTAGACGGATGCCGATCAGATTAGGAAAAGGAAAGACCAAGTTGCCTGAAGATGATTGGAGTGATCAAAAAACTTTCCTTATCCTTAAAGTGTAGGCGTGCTTTTGATCAGAGCAAAGAAACTAAAAGGAAGCGATTAGATTTGATAAAGAAGAAGGAGAAGAAAAAAAGGCGAAGAAGAAGATGAAGAAGAAGAAAAAGGAAAAGAAGGAGAAGACGAAGATTAAGATATCTTCTCTTTATTATCGGTGCAGTCTCTAGAAAGACAGATGCAGGTCTGTTAGTGGCTGGAAGAAATGAAACAAAAGAAACTGCATCTAGACGGATGCCGATCAGATTAGGAAAAGGAAAAACCAAGTTGCCTGAAGATGATTGGGGTGATCAAAAACTTTCCTTATCCTTAAAGTGTAGGCGTGCTTTTCATCAGAGCAAAGACACTAAAATGAAGCCATTAGATTTGATAAAGAAGAAGGAGAAGAAAAAAGACGAAGAAGAAGATGAAGAAGAAGAAAACAAAAAAAGGAGAAGAAGAAGATGAACATATCTTCTCTTCATTATCGGTGCAGTCTCGAGAAAGACAGATGCAGGTCTGTTAGTGGCTGGAAGAAATGAAACAAAAGAAACTGCATCTAGACGGATGCCGATCAGATTAGGAAAAGGAAAGACCAAGTTGCCTGAAGATGATTGGAGTGATCAAAAACTTTCCTTATCCTTAAAGTGTAGGCGTGCTTTTGATCAGAGCAAAGACACTAAAAGGAAGTCATTAGATTTGATAAAGAAGAAGGAGAAGAAAAAAAGACGAAGAAGAAGATGGTGAAGAAGAAAAAGAAGAAGAAGGAGAAGAAGAAGATGAATATATCTTCTTTTCATTATCGGTGCAGTCTCTAGAAAGATAGATGCAGGTCTGTTAGTGGCTGGAAGAAATGAAACAAAAGAAACTGCATCTAGACGGATGCCGATCAGATAAGGAAAAGGAAAGACCAAGTTGCCTGAAGATGATTGGGGTGATCAAAAACTTTTCTTATCCTTAAAGTGTAGGCGTGCTTTTGATCAGAGCAAAGACACTAAAAGGAAGCCATTAGGTTTGATAAAGAAGAAGGAGAAGAAAAAAGGCAAAAAGAAGATGAAGAAGAAAAAAAAAGAAAAAGAAGGAGAAGACGAAGATTAAGATACCTTCTCTTCATTATCGGTGCAGTCTCGAGAAAGACAAATGCAGGTCTGTTAGTGGCTGAAAGAAATGAAACAAAAGAAACTGCATCTAGACTGATGCCAATCAGATTAGGAAAAGGAAAGACCAAGTTGCCTGAAGATGATTGGAGTGATCAAAAACTTTCCTTATCCTTAAAGTGTAGGCGTGCTTTTTATCAAAGCAAAGACACTAAAAGGAAGCCATTAGACTTGATAAAGAAGAGGGAGAAGAAAAAAAAGACGAAGAAGAAGATGATGAAGAAGAAAAAGAAGAAGAAGGAGAAGAAGAAGATGAATATATCTTCTTTTCATTATCGGTGCAGTCTCTAGAAAGACAGATGCAGGTCTGTTAGTGGCTGGAAGAAATGAAACAAAAGAAACTGCATCTAGACGGATGCCGATCAGATAAGGAAAAGGAAAGACCAAGTTGCCTGAAGATGATTGGAGTGATCAAAAACTTTCCTTATCCTTAAAGTGTAGGCGTGCTTTTTATCAAAGCAAAGACACTAAAAGGAAGCCATTAGACTTGATAAAGAAGAGGGAGAAGAAAAAAGACGAAGAAGAAGATGATGAAGAAGAAAAAGAAGAAGAAGGAGAAGAAGAAGATGAATATATCTTCTTTTCATTATCGGTGCAGTCTCTAGAAAGACAGATGCAGGTCTGTTAGTGGCTGGAAGAAATGAAACAAAAGAAACTGCATCTAGACGGATGCCGATCAGATAAGGAAAAGGAAAGACCAAGTTGCCTGAAGATGATTGGAGTGATCAAAAACTTTCCTTATCCTTAAAGTGTAGGCGTGCTTTTTATCAAAGCAAAGACACTAAAAGGAAGCCATTAGACTTGATAAAGAAGAGGGAGAAGAAAAAGACGAAGAAGAAGATGAAGAAGAAGAAAAAGAAAAAAGGAGAAGATGAAGATTAAGATACCTTGACTTCATTATCGGTGCAGTCTCGAGAAAGACAGATGCAGGTCTGTTAGTGGCTGGAAGAAATGAAACAAAAGAAATTGCATCTAAACCAATGACGATCAGATTAGGAAAGGGAAAGACAAAATTGTCTGGAGATGATTGGATGAATTAAAAACTTTCCTTATCCTTAAAGTGTAGGCGTGCTTTTGATCAGAGCAAAGACACTAAAAGGAAACCATTAGATTTGATAAAGAATAAGGAGTAGAAAAAAGACGAAGAAGAAGATGAAGAAAAAGAAAAAGAAAAAAAGGAGAAGATGAAGATTAAGATACCTTCACTTCATTATCGGTGCAGTCTCGAGAAAGACAGATGCGGGTCTGTTAGTGGCTGGAAAAAATGAAACAAAAGAAACTGCATCTAGACCAATGACGATCAGATTAGGAAAGAGAAAGAGAAAGTTGTCTGGAGATGATTGGAGCGATTAGAAAACTTTCCTTATCCTTAAAGTGTAGGCGTGCTTTTGATCAGAGCAAAGACACTAAAAGGAAGCCATTAGATTTGATAAAGAAGAAGGAGAAGAAGAAAAACGCGAAGAAGAAGACGAAGAAGAAGAAATAGAAGGAGAAGTAGAAGAAAAAGAAAAAGAAGGAGAAGAAGAGGATTAAGACATCTTTTCTTCATTATTGGTGCAGTCTCGAGAAAGACAAATGCAGGTCTGTGAGTGGCTGGAAGAAATGAAACAAAAGAAACTGCAACTAGACCAATGACGATCAGATTAGAAAAGGGAAAGACAGTTACCTGTAGATGATTTGAGTGATCAAAATCCTTATCCTTAAAACTAAAGGGAAGCAATTAGATTGGATAAAGAAGAAGGAGAAGAAGAAGATGAAGAAGGAGGGGAAGAAGAAGATGAAGAAGAAGGAGAAGAAGAAGGAGAAGATGAAGAAGGAGGAATAAGAAGATGAAGAAGAAGGAGAAGAAGAAGGAGAAGGAGAAGAAGAAGATGAAGAAGAAGGAGAAAAAGAAGGAGAAGAAGAAGATGAACATATCGTCTCTTGATTATTGGTGCAGACCCGAGACAGACACAACACCAATTTGGATATCTTAGGATTTGAATTTTAGCTGCCTAATATATCATCCTCAGGGTAATCCGAGTACTTTAGCAGGAAATTCGCGTTTGACGTTTCCCTTTGAGAATGGTGACTTAGTAGTCGAAACATGGATTTGGATTTTGGGTCTAAATCGGTGTGGTAAAAACGTCAGAACCGTTTTGTCCGGTCTTCAAGTGTTTGTTGAAGATGGATTTTTACGAAACATCAACCGTTTCCAGAAACTTACCAAACGCCCAAAAATTTCTCCAAATTGGGACTTTTCAAAAACATTTTCCCCGTATTAAAATGATCGCCGGAACGTCACGTCGTAATACCAATTATTTCGTTCCGTAAATTCCGATGAATTTTCCATTTTGAACTCGTACGTACGAATTCGTACCTACCACATAGTTACAGTTCGTAGGAGTTCGATGTCTCTCCACTTCCCACAAAATCGTAAGTAGAATGTCGTGTCGAAGCGCGCCACAGATTACGACGATTTTCATCGGTCGGCTTTCTCCGAAATGTACTAGAGATTCCTCGCGCATTTTTCCGTCGCGAAATTACGCGGTTCGCGTGTGACACCGTGACCTCGGATATCGCCGATCGCATTGCGCAATTATCTTCGCCTCCGTTGTTTCGATCGCGTAGAGATGTGTCTTTTATTCGTTTAAAATTACGTAACGAAAGCAATTTCTATAAGTACATCTCTTCTCAGCAACAGAAATTGTGATAATAGACAATGAATGTGAAATACGTAAATGTTGATCATTATAACAATCATAAAACATCACATATGACATCCGCCATATTGTGATCACCAGATTAGAACGAGAGGAAAAGAAACAAGAAACAGGTGACACTGACACTTTCTTCAGAAGACTAGTGTGTCTAGAAATTGCTTCGTTGCAAAAGCTAAGGTCTACTATTGGCCAGATCAAAGAAAACAAAAGAAGGTCAATTGATGGAAACAAGCGATAACTTATTCATTCCAAAAGAAGAAGACGAAGAAGAAAAGGAAGAACAAGAAGAAATTGAACTTCCCCAGGTGGCCGACATTACCTAGAAATTGCCGAGTTGCAACAATTAAAGTCTATTATGGGCGAGATCAAAGGAAACAAACGAATGTCAAGTGATGGAAACAAATGACAACCAAATTAGGTGGAGAAGAAGAAGAAAAAGAGGAAGAAAATTAAATAGAACATCTCCAGCGTGATTGGGGATTGCTTTGTTGGGAAAGTATTGGTTTCCTGTTGGCCAGAATAAAGGAAAACAAAAGAAGCTTGATGCATAGCAACAACTGATAACTAGTCTGAGCGCGCAGCGGTAACAGTGCATAATTACGAAATAAGTTACGAAAGCATCGCCGACTCCTCATCGCCTTAACTAACTGTATGCGAGTAGTTCTGTGTATAGGTAGGCTGTCGTAGCTTATTTCGTAATCACCGCTGTTTGGCCAGACAAATGATAACGAAATCGATGAAAGAAATCACGACGAAGAAAGGCAACCGCAGGAAGAAAGTGAACTTTTCCGATGTGAGCTAGAAATTGCTTCGTTATAAAAATTAAGGTCTATTATGGGCGAGATCAAAGGGAACAAACGAACGTCAAGTGATGGAAACAAATGACAACCAAATTAGATGGAGAAGAAGAAGAAGAAGAGAAAGAAAATGATATAGAACATCTCCAGCGTGATTGGGGATTGCTTTGTTGGGAAAGTATTGGTTTCCTGTTGGCCAGAATAAAGGAAAACAAAAGAAGCTTGATTCAAAGAAACAAACGATAACCAATTCGATGAAGAGGAACACGAAGAAGAAAGGCAGTCACAAGAAGAAAGTAAATTTCTTCGATATGAGGTAGAAATTGCTTCGTTATGAAAATGAAGCTCTATTATTGGCTAGAGCAAAGAAAACAAGAGAAGGTCAATTGATGGAAACATAATGACCAAATTGATGAAGAAGAAGAAGAAAAGCAGGTATAAGAACTTCCCAGAGGTGACCGATATGCCTTATAAATTGCTTAGTTGCAACAATTAAGGTCTTTCACTGACTAGACCAAAGAAGGTGATGGAAACAAATCATAACAAAAACTAGATGGAGAAGAAGAAGAACTTTTTCTTCGTCACAAGATGAAGCCAGACATCAGCAGTATGATTACAACTGCTTTTGTTGCGAAAATCTTGGCCTCCTATTGGTTAGAATAAAGGAAAACAAAAGAAGCTTCGATCAATAATGATGAAGAAAAGAAAAAGCAAGAAGGATATGAAGTTGAACTTTTCCTGAGTGACGGATATGGCTTAGAAATTAATTCGCTACAAAAATTAAAGTCTATTATTGGCCAGACCAAAGGAAATAAATGAGAGTCAAGTAATGGAAACAAACGAAGACCAAATCAACGAAGAAGCCAAGCTGGAACAAGGAAAAATCGAACTTCGCCTAGGTGACCGACGGGACCTAGAAATTGCCGAGTTGCAACAATTAGGGTCTATGACTGCCCCAACCAAAGGAAACAAAAGAACGTCAAGTGATGGAAACAAACGATAGCCAAATTAGATGGAGACTACGAAGACGAAGAAGAAACGCAGGAACAAGAAGAAATTGAACTTGGCCTAGGAGACCGATATCAGCGAGAAATTGCTTCGGTGCGAAAATTAAGGTCTACTATTGGCTAGACTAAAGCAACGAAAATAACGTTAATTGATGGAAACAGATGATAACCAAATTAGATGGGGAGATGACAAATGGAAACAAACAGAAGTGGATTGTCTCCAGTATAATTAGAGATTGCTTCGTTACGAAAATATTGATCTCCTATTGGCCAGCTGAAATGTATGGGTCACAAAGTGATTGACAATAATTCCAAATTGGAAAGCCAAGTCACTTAAAGCAATCATTTCGGAACGGACAACTTTCTTCTTTTCCTTCTTCGTCTTCTTCTTCCATTATCTACGTTTGGCCTCCTAAAACAACGCCATAGAAAGAAAATCAACACGCTGTTACCGTCACGTTCGTAATTGCGACGAATGAAGGCCACTTTAACAGACCACATGACGAATACAAAGGACAGAAGCGTCATGCTTTCTTGAAGATTTAAATATACACGACGACGATTTGAATAGAGGCATCTCCGATCCGGAGAAAAATCGCCGCGAAGAATACGGAAAAGACGACCAAAACGTGCGTCTCCAATTTCTAAGCGCTTTCCCTCCGTAAAATCGAGAAGAAGAAGAAGAAGAAGAAGCGTTTATATCGGCGTGGATTTGATGTGCTGGCGTTCTAACCTTGACAGAGTCTTCTTTAGAGGTTCAGTGACTCTGCACGCGGTATATGCGGTTGCTACCGAACACCGTGAACCTCGCGATGCATTCACGTGGAAAAGTCGAGCCCGATTTCAACGGAAACGCGTCCTACTAGAACGAGACCGACTCGCGATGAGCGGGCACTTTCACTTGGTAATCGGGGTATAATCGTTTCTACGTGACGGTTACGATGGGGAACGACGACGATAGGGGTCGCCTTACCGGACGTTCCGGTTGCGCAACATCGCCATTTTGGAGCCGCGAAATTTCGACGGGAAAGGCGTACGGGTCAGAGGAAGGATGACTTTTATTTCCGACAAGAATCTAAATCGAATAATTAATGTAATCTTCACTAGTAGGTACTAATCTTACGATTTTAAAATTTGTTGGAAATGATGGTTTCATTTTGTCTAGAATATTCTAACGTTGCACAACTCTCCTAATATTTGAGATAACAGCTTCAGATGCGAAACAGAAATATAGACGAGATGTTAGATCGCTTACAGTCTTTCCAAAGTGCCAAGTTCCATAAAGTTAGAAATAGTATCAGACGTATTTGCAACGATGCACAACTGTCCTAATTTTAGAGATAACAGCTTCAAATTCGTTTAGGACGCAGACGCGATATTGGTTCGTTTGATGATTTTCGAGGTTTTATAATACTATAATTTCATAATCAACCACCTTAATACCCAAGATATGATTAGATCGATTTCGAATGCGACGCAATTCGCCTAATATTAGAGATAACGGCTGCGCATCCTAACGATGTATAGATAATGTATTAAGTAGATTTTTCTCTTGGTGGTAAACAGCAATTCCCCTAACATATGACGCGTCATCAGATCTATTTTTAGTGATGCACAATTCACCTCGTATTTGAGATAGCAGCTTCAAATGCAGAAAAGATACAGACAAGATATTAGGTCACTTACATCCTTTCCAGATTTCTCCATAGTTGAAAAAATTAGGCCGTAACAGAAGCTCCAATTTCCACATAGTTAGAAATATTATCAGACGTATATGCAACGAAGCAAAACTGTTCTAATTTTAGAGATAACGGCTTCAAATTCGATTGGGACGTAAACAGGATATTAGATCGTTTGATGATTTTCATCAAACGATCGTTGAAACAATTTGTCCACAGTTGCAACTCGCGCCCTCTTAACACCCAATATGTCATCAGATCTATCTCGAATGCAACACATTTGGACCAATATTAGAGATAATAGCTTCAAATTCATAAATTATTTTCGAATTTTTCATTGTAGAAACTATAAACATCCTACCAACTGGCGCATCGTCAGATCTCTTTTCAACGATACACAATTCTAATAATATTTGAGATAACACCTTCAAATACGAAAGAAATATAGACTAGATATTAGGCCATTTACAGGCTTTCCAGATTTTTCTAACGTTGAAACAATTAAGGCCCGACAAAAGCTCCAAATTCCACAAAGTTAGAGATATCATCAGACGTATTTGCGACGATATACAACTGTCCTAATTTTAGAGATAACGGCTTCAAACTTGAGCGAAATATCGATAAGATATTAGATCGTTTGATAATTTTCGAGATTGTATAATGGTAGAAACAGTTTGGGCATAATTACAATTCAAACCACCTTAACACCCGAGATATCATTAGATCGATTTCGAATGCAACGCAATTCTCCTAATTTCAGAGATAATGGCTTCAAATGCAGGGGTTATTTTTGAATTTTTTATTTTAGAAACTGCAATCCTGCTACCAACGGACGCATCGTTAGATCTATTTATTTACAACAATGCACAGTTCTCCTAATATTTGAGATAAAAGCTTCAAATGCGGAAAAGATATAGACGAAATGTTAGATTACTTACAACCTTTATAGATTTCTTTATCGTCGAAACAATTCGGTTATAATCAAAGCTCCAAGTTCCATAAAGTTAGAAATATTATCAGGGGTTTTTGCAACGATATAGAACTGTCCTAATTTTAGAGATAACGGCATCAAATTCGATTGGGATATGGGCAAGGTATTAGGTCATTTGATAATCTTAAAGACTTTACTATCGTCGAAACAATATGGCCAAGAATTGCAATTCGAGCCAGTTTAACACCCGAAATATCATTAGATCGACTTCGACTGGAACACAATTGGCCTAATATTAAAGATAACGGCTTCAAACATGAGTGGGATATCGACAAGATATTAGGTCATTTGAAGAACTTAGACATTTTATCATCGCCGAAACAATATGGCCAAGAATTGCAATTCGAGCCACTTTAACACATAAGATATCATTAGATCGATTTCGAATGCAACACAATTCATCTAATATTAGAGATAACGGCTTCAAACTTGAGTGGGATATCGACAAGATATTAGGTCATTTGATGAACTTAGAGATTTTATCATCGTTGAAACAATATGGTCAAGAATTGCAATTCCAACCACTTTAACACCCGAGATATCATTAGATCGATTTCGAATGGAACACAATTGGCCTAACATTAGAGATAACCGCCTCAAACTTAAGTGGGATTTCGCCAAGATATTAGGTCATTTGATGAACTTAGAGATTTTATCATCGTCGAAACAATATGGCCAAGAATTGCAATTCGAGCCACTTTAACACATAAGATATCATTAGATCGATTTCGAATGCAACACAATTCATCTAATATTAGAGATAACGGCTTCAAACTTGACTGGAGTGTCGACAAGGTATTGGGGTATTTGATGATTTTAGAGATTTTATGATCGTTGAAACAATTTGGTCAAGAATTGCAATTCGAACCGCGTTAACACCCGAGATATACTTAACACTTAAATATCGTTAATTCCCAAAATATCATTGATCTTCCTTCGACTACAACGCAACTGGACTAATTTTGGAAATAAGAACTTTAAATTCGGTTTTGGATATAAACATTAAATTGTGCCTCTTGAAGTGTTACAGAATTTTTCTATTGCAGGAACAATTTGGCGGGAACGATGAAGGTCCGGCGGTCCGAAATATCATTAAACTTATCTTTAAAGATACATACCTGATATCTGATCTAATATTAGAGATAGTGGCTTCGAATTCGGGGAAGATATACCTGACACATTGGATAATTCGCAGTTTTTCTCAAATTTTCGATTGCATAAACAATTTGGACACAATCAACATTGCAATACACCTTAGCGTTGAAGATGTCACCAGATCTACGACCGGCGAGATATACAACTCGTTTGATATTTGAGATAAGGACTTCAAATTCGGAAAAGGTCTAGACAAGATATTGGGTAGTATGGATTCCAACGAAATTTTTCCTTTATAGCAATAATCAACGCCTAATTCCCCGTAAATCTCAAAATGGCAATAGGTCTACTTTTAACCGCAGGCAACTGGTCTAATTTTAAAGAGGGCAATTTCCTATCGGAAAAAGATATGCACACAATGTTAGGTGGTTTGAGATTTTTCGTGATTTTTCCATTGGCAAAAGCACTTTGGCCACAGTTGAAAGATTGCAAACGGAACCATCTTGTTTATATCTCTTCAGAATATTGAGCACCTATCTCTAAAAGTAGGCGAGCTGTGTATCTCTGGAATTGACGTCAACATCTTGTTTATATCTCCTTCGAATAGGGGACTGTTATCTCTAATATTCAGCAAGTTGTGTATAGTTGAAGCTGAGTTTGGTTGACATTTCCAGTGTCCAGCTAGTGCTTGAGGTATGATAATTGGCAAATTGTTACCATCACGGGAGATTCCTGAAAGATTCCAAACGGGACAACATTTTGCTTATATCCCTTCAGAATATGGAGGCGCTATCTCTAAAAGTAGGCGAGTTGTATATCTTTGGAATTGACTTCGATGATAGTCCCACTATTCGGAGAGAATTCGAGTTATGGTAGTGGCTGAACTGTTGCTGCCATGGAACATTCCTGACAGATCTCTAAGAGGTCAATATCTTCTTTATATCTCTTTCGAATAGGGAGCCGTTATCTCTAATGTTAGGCAAGTTGTGTATGGTTGAAGCCCAATTTGGTGACATTTCCAATGTTCAGCTAGATCTCGAGGTATGATAGTAGCAAAATTGGTACTATCACGCGAGATTCCTGAAAGATTTCAAACGAGACAACATCGCGTTTATATCTCTTCAGAATATGGAGTCGCTATCTCGAAAAGTAAGCGAGTTGTGAATCTTTGGAATTGACTTTGATGATAGTTCCACTATTCGGAGAGAATTCGAGTTATGGTAGTGGCTGAACTGTTACTGCCATGGAACATTCCTGACAGATCTGTAAGAGGTCAATATTTTGTTTATATCTCTTTCGAATAGGGAGCCGTTATCTCTAATGTTAGGCAAGTTGTGTATAGTTGAAGCCCAGTTTGGTGACATTTCCAATGTTCAGCTAGATCTCGAGGTATGATAGTAGCAAAATTGGTACTATCACGCGAGATTCCTGAAAGATTCCAAACGGGACAACGTCTTCTTTATATCTCTTCAGAATATGGAGGCGTTATGTCTAAAAGTAAGCGAGTTGTGAATCTTTGGAATTGACTTTGATGATAGTCCCACTATTCGGAGAGAATTCGAGTTATGGTAGTGGCTGAACTGTTGCTGCTATGGAAGATTCCTGACAGATCTGTAAGAGGTCAATATTTTGTTTATATCTCTTTCGAATAGGGGGCCGTTATCTCTAATATTAGGTAAGTTGTGTATAGTTGAAGCTCAGTTTGGTGACATTTCCAATGTTCAGCTAGATCTCGAGGTATGATAGTAGCAAAATTGGTACTATCACGCGAGATTCCTGAAAGATTCCAAACGGGACAACGTCTTCTTTATATCTCTTCAGAATATGGAGGCGTTATGTCTAAAAGTAAGCGAGTTGTGAATCTTTGGAATTGACTTTGATGATAGTCCCACTATTCGGAGAGAATTCGAGTTATGGTAGTGGCTGAACTGTTGCTGCTATGGAAGATTCCTGACAGATCTGTAAGAGGTCAATATTTTGTTTATATCTCTTTCGAATAGGGAGCCGTTATCTCTAATGTTAGGCAAGTTGTGTATAGTTGAAGCCCAGTTTGGTGACATTTCCAATGTTCAGCTAGATCTCGAGGTATGATAGTAGCAAAATTGGTACTATCACGCGAGATTCCTGAAAGATTCCAAACGGGACAACGTCTTCTTTATATCTCTTCAGAATATGGAGGCGTTATGTCTAAAAGTAAGCGAGTTGTGAATCTTTGGAATTGACTTTGATGATAGTCCCACTATTCGGAGAGAATTCGAGTTATGGTAGTGGCTGAACTGTTGCTGCTATGGAAGATTCCTGACAGATCTGTAAGAGGTCAATATTTTGTTTATATCTCTTTCGAATAGGGGGCCGTTATCTCTAATATTAGGTAAGTTGTGTATAGTTGAAGCCCAGTTTGGTGACATTTCCAATGTTCAGCTAGATCTCGAGGTATGATAGTAGCAAAATTGGTACTATCACGCGAGATTCCTGAAAGATTCCAAACGGGACAACGTCTTCTTTATATCTCTTCAGAATATGGAGGCGTTATGTCTAAAAGTAAGCGAGTTGTGAATCTTTGGAATTGACTTTGATGATAGTCCCACTATTCGGAGAGAATTCGAGATATGGTAGTGGCTGAACTGTTGCTGCCATGGAAGAATTCCTGACAGATCTCTAAGAGGTCAATATCTTCTTTATATCTCTTTCGAATAGGGAGCCGTTATCTCTAATGTTAGGCAAGTTGTGTATAGTTGAAGCCCAGTTTGGTGACATTTCCAATGTTCAGCTAGATCTCGAGGTATGATAGTAGCAAAATTGGTACTATCACGCGAGATTCCTGAAAGATTCCAAACGGGACAACATCTTGTTTATATCTCTTCAGAATATGGAGGCGTTATCTCGAAATTAAGCGAGTTGTGTATCTTTGGAATTGACTTTGATGATAGTTCCACTATTCGGAGAGAATTCGAGATATGGTAGTAGCTGAACTGTTGCTGCCATGGAAAATTCCTGACAGATCTGTAAGAAGTCAATATCTTATTTATATCTCTTTCGAATAGGGGGCCGTTATCTCTAATATTAGGTAAGTTGTGTATAGTTGAAGCTCAGTTTGGTTGACATTTCCAATGTTCAGCTAGATCTCGAGGTATGATAGTAGCAAAATTGGTACTATCTGCGAGATTCCTGAAAGATTTCGAACGGGACAACATCTCGTTTATATTTCTTCAGAATATGGAGTCGCTATCTCTAAAAGTAGGCGAGTTGTATATCTTTGGAATTGACTTTGATGATAGTCCCACTATTCGGAGAAAATTCGAGTTATGGTAGTGGCTTAACTGTTGCTGCTATGGAAGATTCCTGACAGATCTGTAAGAGGTCAATATCTTGTTTATATCTCTTTCGAATAGGGAGCCGTTATCTCTAATATTAGGTAAGTTGTGTATAGTTGAAGCTCAGTTTGGTGACATTTCCAATGCTCAGCTAGATCTCGAGGTATGATAGTAGCAAAATTGGTACTATCACGCGAGATTCCTGAAAGATTCCAAAAGAGACAACATCTCGTTTATATCTCTTCAGAATATGGAGGCGCTATCTCGAAAAGTAAGCGAGTTGTGTATCTTTGGAATTGACTTTGATGATAGTTCCACTATTCGGAGGGAATTCGAGTTATGGTAGTGGCTGAACTGTTGTTGCCATGGAAAATTCCTGACAGATCTCTAAGAGATCAACATTTTGTTTATATCTCTTACGAATATGGAGGTGTTGACAGATCTGTAAGAAGTCAACATCTTGTTTATATCTCTTACGAATTGGGGGTCGTTATCTTTAACATTAGGGAAGCTGTGTACAGTTGCAAAGTTCAATTTGATAGCATTTCTAATGTTAAGGGAGCGCTTGACTTACTATATTCCTGCAGTAAAAACTCGAACTGTCCTAATGTCCAAAATGCCCAAAAATGTCATCGGGGCTATGGTTAACGGTACGTAACTCGCTTAATGTTGGAGATAAGAACCTCGAACTCGAGGAAGATGTAGGCGAGATATGGGGAAGTTTGGAGATTAGGTCGACTTTTGGTTTGTGCGAACAATTTTGACGTAATCGACACTCGAAGCCTCTGATGCCCAAAATGTCAACCATTAGCACTAACTCGCCTAACTTTAGAGATAGCAACTTCGGATTTAGAGACCATGGCTTCAAAATCCATAAAGATATAATTATTGTTCCAAATACGATAGAAAACCGTTCGTTTATGTACGCCAACGTCAACTCCCTCGAGCTTTGATACTTCTTCCTTAACACGATGCTCCCTATAATTACGAAGATTACACATCACCGTATCTCTTGCGTAATCCCTACACGCCTCTTTCGTTTTTCTATCTCTCAGGATTCCATTCGTGGTGAGATTACATGCATGTCAGACGTCTGATGTTCCTTCCTCGTTCGTCGATTTCACTTAAACGAGCGGCTTTGTTTACGCCGGACATTGCATTTCCTATACACAATAAAATTATCAAACCGTCATCAGGTCAAATTACCTATGTATTTATGCATCTACCTCCGAGATTAATCGCGGGATCGTGAAAGTTCGCGCTCCGTAAAAGGTGCTTAAAACTTTGCTTCTGAAGATTCCTCCAGTTAACCGCGGAAATCGCGGGAAAATGTTTCGATTACGACCGTTATCTCTTCTGTTACGATTCGGATATGGAACGTCGAATAAATTCGGTTAAAAAAGCGATGCCTTTTTTCATAGGAAATTGACGAAGGAGATAAACGAGAAATGCATGTGGAAGATCTTGGTAGTTGCATAAACGAATGCGAAGTGTCGCAACTTAAATTGATGTTAATTTAGAAATTTTAGACGGTACCACTAAAACCGTTCGACGTAAAAATTCAAATAAAATCGAGAGTTGTCAAATTAATAGTTTTATTTGGTATACCTACTTCTTAAGATATTACGAGGAGAAAGTCCCCGTGAATCGGAGCTTAACTTCAATTGCGATAAATTATCATTTAAATTCCCGCGATTTTTATCTCTCAATTCACCCAAAAGTTAACCAAACAAAAAAAAAAAAAGAAAGAAAAATTGAGCGGGGGTCGATTCACCACGTCACAACGTCTTCACCGTTGCGTCACGAAGAATTATGATAATTGTACCTCGTACGGTCGTTACATAAGAAGAGGATCACATTACGATTTTGCGAGTACAAGCACATCCACGATTATTTAGAAGGTTGCCGTTCTTTTGCTTTCGACCGACGGTAACACGAGTAAATTTTAAAGTTACCGTTCGTAATATCTAAGTAAGCGGTTTGTATTTGCTAAACGTTCGGTTCCTCGACGGATCGGATTTTGTAACTCGATGAAAATTAGTATCTATTAGAAATAATGTTATTAGGACGCCCGCCCGGACAAATACCCATTACGTGAATGGCCAGGATCGGTGGAATTGACGAAATTACCTGACGGGCCTGCCGAATAAGGATGATGTCGTAATCGTGCCGTTAGTACGAGTACATCTCGTTCGAAAATATAATTTGGTGTCTTTGGACGAGAGCAAATGGAAAATCGCCGAACTTCCTACGATCGTGTCTGTATATCCGATTTGAAGTCGTTATCTCCAATTTCAGGCGAGATGTAAAGGATGCAAGAGATTTGAGCGTTTATGGCGTCCGAATCCGGAAACGGCGAAATAAATCAGGCTGTCCAGCATCCCGTTAGTGATAATGAAGGTGGTATTTAGTAGGGATCGCCCTATATCGATGTCATCTCCGAATTTGTAGTCGTTATCTCTAATATTAGGTGAATTGTGCATGTTTACTTGATGTCATTTCGGATATTAGGAAAATTCGCGCCTTGAGTGTGGCCAAACTGCTTTTGCCATGGAAAATTCCTGACAGGCACATCCTCTTTATATCCCTTTCGAATTCAGAGTCATTATCTCTAGTATTAGGCGAGATGTATGTATAGTTGAAATCCAGTTTGATAAAGTCTACAATGTTTAGGGGGCTCGAGTTCTAATAGTGACGGGACTATTTCCGCCACCAAGATTGATAAACGGTGCTTTGGAGAACAATATCTTGCTTATATCTCTTCTGAATTTGGAGTTGTTATCTCTAATATTAGGTCAATTGTATATATTTGAGATTCAGTTCGATGACATTTCCAATGTTAAGGGCGAGCGAGTTATGGTCGCGGCCTAACTGTACCTGCCATGGAAAGTTCCTGAAACATCCCTAGAAGGTCAACGTCTTGTTTATATCTCTACCGAATTTGGAACCGTTATCTCTAATATTAGGCAAGTTGAGTACAGTTGAAGTTCATTTTGAAGACATTTCCAATGTTCAGGGAGCGCTCGAGTTCTGGTACTAGCTGAATTGTTTCTGCCACGAGAGATTCCTGCAAAATTCCAAACTGGCCAACATCTTGTTCATACCTTCTCCGAATTTGGAATCATTATCTCTAGTATTAGGCAAGTTGTGTATGGCTGAAGTTCAGTTTGATGACATTTCCAATGTTCAGGGAGTGCTCCTGTTAAGGTAGTGACCGCACTGTTTCTGCCACGAGAGATACCTGCAAAATTCCAAACTGGCCAACATCTTGTTCAAACCTTCTCTGAATTTGAAGTCATTATCTCTAGTGTTAGGCAAGTTGTGTATGGTTGAAGTTCAGTTTGATGACATTTCCAACGTTCAGGGAGTGCTCCTGTTAAGGCAGTGACTGCACTGTTTCCGCGACGGAGGATTCCTCCAGAATTCCAAATTGGCCAACATCGTGTTCATACCTTCTCGGAGTTTGGAGTCATTATCTCTAGTATTAGGCCAGTTGGTTGAATGGTTGAAGTTCAGTTAGGTGAGATTTTCCAGGTTTAAGGAAGGTCCCAGTTGTGGTAGTAGCCGCACTGTTTCTGTCACTGAAGATTCCTGCAAAATTCCAAACTGGCCAACATCTTGTTCATACCTTCTCTGAATTTGGAATCATTATCTCTAGTATTAGACAAGTTGTGTATGGTTGAAGTTCCGTTTGATGACATTTCCAATGTCCAGGGAGTGCTCCTGTTAAGGTAGTGACCGCACTGTTTCTGCGACGGAGATTCCTCCAGAATTCCAAACTGGCCAACATCTTGTTCAAATCTTCTCTGAATTTGAAGTCATTATCTCTAGTGTTAGGCAAGTTGTGTATGGTTGAAGTTCAGTTTGATGACATTTCCAACGTTCAGGGAGTGCTCCTGTTAAGGCAGTGACTGCACTGTTTCCGCGACGGGGGATTCCTCCAGAATTCCAAATTGGCCAACATCGTATTCATACCTTCTCGGAGTTTGGAGTCATTATCTCTAGTATTAGGCCAGTTGTGTATGGTTGAAGTTCAGTTAGGTGAGATTTTCCAGGTTTAAGGAAGGTCCCAGTTGTGGTAGTAGCCGCACTGTTTCTGCCACTGAAGATTCCTGCAAAATTCCAAACTGGCCAACATCTTGTTCATACCTTCTCTGAATTTGGAATCATTATTTCTAGTATTAGGCAAGTTGTGTATGGTTGAAGTTCAGTTTAATGACATTTCCAATGTTCATAGAGTGCTCCTGTTAAGGCAGTGACCGCACTGTTTCTGCCACTGAAGATTCCTGCAAAATTCCAAACTGGCCAACATCTTGTTCATACCTTCTCTGAATTTGGAGTCATTATCTCTAGTATTAGACAAGTTGTGTATGGTTGAAGTTCCGTTTGATGACATTTAAAATGTCCAGGGAGTGCTCCTGTTAAGGTAGTGACCGCACTGTTTCTGCGACGGGGATTCCTCCAGAATTCCAAACTGGCCAACATCGTGTTCATACCTTCTCGGAATTTGGAGTCATTATCTCTAGTATTATGTAAATTGCGTGTGGCTGAAGTTCAGTTTGATAATATTTCCAATGTTCGGGGAATGCTCAGTTATGGTGGTAGGTGGACTGTTTCTGCCACAAAGATTTATGAATGGTGTTTTCAAGAGCACTATCTTGTTTATATCTGCTCCGAGTTTGGAGTCGTTATCTCTAATGTTAGACAAATTGTGTACAGTTGAAGTTCAGTTTGATGACATTTCCAATGTTCAGGGAGCGCTCGAGTTGTGGCAGTGGCTGAACTGGTTCTGCCACGGAAGATTCCTGCAAGATTCCAAACAGACCAACATCTTGTTTATATCTCCATCGAATTTGAAGCCATTATCTCTAGATTAGGTAAGTTCTGTTTGATTGAAGTTCAATTTAATGACCTTTTCAATGTTCTAGGAGGGCCCCAGATATAGTAGTGGTCGCACTGTTTCTGCCAGAGAGAGAGAGAGATTCCTACAATATTTCAAAGGGGCGAACATCTTATATCTCTCCTGAATTAGTAGCCCTTATCTCTAATATTAGGCAAGTTGTGTACAGTTGAAATTTAGTTTGACGACGTTTCTAATGTTCAGGGAGTGCTCCAGTTATGGTGGTGCCCGAATTGTTCTTTTCACAAAGATTTATGAACGGTGTCTAGGGAAACAACATCCTGTTTATATCTCCTCAAAATTTGGAGCTGCTATCTCTAATATTAGGCAAATTGTGTAGAGTTGAAATTTAGTTTGATGACATTTCCCATGTTCGGGGTGCTCCAGTTATCATAGTGGCCGAACGGTTCTTGTCTCAAAGATTTATGAATGATACCTGGGAGACCAACATCTTGGTTATATCTTTGTCGAATTTGGAGCCGTTATCTCTAATATTGGGCGCGTTGTATATAGTTGAAGTTCAGTTTGATGACATTTCCAATGTTCAGGGAGTGCTCCTGTTAAGGCAGTGACTGCACTGTTTCTGCGACGGGGGATTCCTCCAGAATTCCAAATTGACCAACATGGTGTTCATACCTTCTCGGAGTTTGGAGTCATTATCTCTAGTATCATGTAAATTGCGTATGGCTGAAGTTAGGTGAGATTTTCCAGGTTTAAGGAGGATCCCAGTTGTGGTAGTAGCCGCACTGTTTCTACCACTGAAGATTCCTGCAGAATTCCAAACTGGCCAACATCTTGTTCAAACCTTCTCTGAATTTGGAGTCATTATCTCTAGTATTAGGCAAGTTGTGTATGGTTGAAGTTCAGTTTAATGACATTTCCAATGTTCAGCGAGTGCTCGAGTTGTGGTACTAGCTGAATTGTTTCTGCCACGAGAGATACCTGCAAAATTCGAAACTGGCCAACATCTTGTTCAAACCTTCTCTGAATTTGAAGTCATTATCTCTAGTGTTAGGCAAGTTGTGTATGGTTGAAGTTCAGTTTGATGACATTTCCAATGTTCAGCGAGTGCTCGAGTTGTGGTACTAGCTGAATTGTTTCTGCCACGAGAGATACCTGCTAAATTCCAAACTGGCCAACATCTTGTTCAAACCTTCTCTGAATTTGAAGTCATTATCTCTAGTGTTAGGCAAGTTGTGTATGGTTGAAGTTCAGTTTGATGACATTTCCAAAGTTCAGCGAGTGCTCCTGTTAAGGTAGTGACCGCACTGTTTCTGCGACTGAAGGATTCCTCCAGAATTCCAAACTGGCCAACATCTTGTTCAAACCTTCTCTGAATTTGAAGTCATTATCTCTAGTGTTAGGCGCGTTGTATATAGTTGAAGTTCAGTTTGATGACATTTCCAATGTTCAAGGAGTTTTCCAATTATGATGGTAGTCGAACTGTTTCTGGCACAAAGATTTATGAATGGTAGTTGCAAGAGTAATATGTTGTTTATATCTTCTCCGAATTTGGAGCCGTTATCTCTAATATTAGGCAACTTGTGTGCAGTTGAAGTTCAGTTTGATGACATTTCCAATGTTCAACGAATTTTCCAATTATGATGGTAGTCGAACTGTTTCTGGCACAAAGATTTATGAATGGTGCTTGCAAGAGTAATATGTTGTTTATATCTTCTCCGAATTTGGAGCCGTTATCTCCAATATTAGGCAAGTTGTGTACAGTTGAAGTTCAGTTTGAAGACATTTCGAATGTTCAAGGAAGGTTCGAGTCATGGTAGTGGCCGAACTGTATTTGTCACGCAGGCTTTTGAAAGACCCCGAGGAGACCAACATCTTGTTTATAACTTTTTCGAATTTGGAGCCACTATCTCTAATATTAGGCAAGTTGTGTACAGTTGAAGTTTAGTTTGATGACATTTCCAATGTTCAGAGAGTGCTCCAGTTGCGGTAGACGCCGAACTGTTCTTGTCACAAAGATTTATGAATGGTGCCTAGAAGAACAACATCTTCATGGAGTCGTTATCTCTAAAATTAGGCAAGTTGTGTACAGTTGAAGTTCAGTTTGAAGATATTTCCAATGTTCAGGGAGCGCTCGAGTCATGGTAGTGGCCGAACTGTATCTACCACGACAGTTTTTGAAAGATCCCGAGGAGACCAACATCTTGTTTATATCTTTTTCGAATTTGGAGCCCTTATTTCTGATATTAGGCAAGTTGTGTGCAGTTAAAATTCAGTTTAATAACATCTCCGATGTTGAGGAAGGAATCGAATTATGGTAGTTGTCGAACTGTTTTGTCCACAAAGATTTATCAATGGTGCCTGAGAGAACAACGTCTTGTCTATATCTCCGTCGAATTTGGAGCCGTTATCTCTAATATTAGGCAAGCTCTGTATAGTTGAAGTTCAGTTTGAAGAAATTTCCAATGTTTAGGGGAGGGCTCGAGTTACGGTAGTGGCTGAACTGTATCTGCCACAAAAATTTGTGAAACACACCGGGAAGAGCAACATTCTCCTTATATCACTCCCGAATATGAAGCCGTTATCTCTAATATTAGGCAATCTGTATATACTTTAAGTTCAGTTTGATGATGGGTTATGGTAGTGGTCGAACTGCTTCGGTCACAAAGATTGATCAATGGTGCATGGGAGAACAACGTCTGGTTTTTATCTCCGTCAAATTTGAACCAGTTATCTCTAATATTGGGCAAGCTGTATATAATTGAAGTTCAGTTTGAAGACATTTCCAATGTTCAGGGAGCGCTGGAGTCATGGTAGTGGTCGAACTGTATCTACCACGACAGTTTTTGAAAGATCCCGAGGAGACCAATATCAATGTTCAGGGTCAGCTTCAGGAACGGTGGCGGCTGAACTGTTTCTGCCACGAGAGATTTCCGACGTCTTGTTTATATCTTCTTCGTATTTGGAGTCGTTATCTCCAAGTTTAGGTGAACTATGAAGCGTTGCCAATTACCCTTTAACACAAGCTGAAAATATCTGGTCCCAACAAGATGGAGCACCGCCACATTTCGCCATAGGTGTCCGGAATTATTTGAATGTAATATATCCGGCAAGATGGATCGGCCGGAAAGGTCCTATTGAATGGCCCGCTCGTTCTCCCGACCTATCCCCGGTAGACTTTTTCTTTGGGGGGCGTTTGAAATGCACAGTTTACAGAAAACAGGCCGGCCAATCTAGAAGAATTGCGACAACGTATAACGGAAGAGATGCGCCAAATTTCTGCACAACTTGTACAAAATGCTTTATGGAATTTTAACGGTCGGCTGGGCTAGTGCCAAATCGTAAATGGCGAATATTTCGAACATTTACTGTGGATTTAATTAAAATTATTAGTTTCTTCGAAGACGATACAATTTGTTAGAAGTATTTTTTTTTTTAATTTTTTTATCACTTTTCGAATCAAACAAAAACCTTATTTATAGCATTTCCGATAACAATAAAATATACAGGGTGTTGCGTTTAGAAACAAAAAGTGAAGGTCATTTCCGGCCAAACCGGAAGTCGAGGAAAGAAGACATTACGATTATTAGAGGCATTAATATCTGTTATATAAGCACACAAATTTTTAAAAAATTGCTTCGTAAAGGAGATAATCGATTGTTCTGGGACTTTTTACTTATCCTGTATATCTTCGTATTTAATTAGCCTTAATTAATTAATGAACCAAACCTCGCTAGGCGAACAAAGGATGATTCGTCCGTAAATTCACAATTTATCACCGATTATATCGACGTTCGTCGATTTCGATCGAGTAACCAATTGTCCCTAATTAGTTGTCGAAATACGCGTTTCGAAACGAGTTTTTCGATAGTTGCATCGTACAACGTACACACATACAAACGTTGCGTAAACATTTCGTATGTATTTCACGTAGAATATTGCGAAGATGACGATCTCGTAAGTTTCAAATTTCCAGGACTTTGTATCGTTCTAATTTCCTTCACATTCTGTAAAACTGAACCTTCCAGGATATCCCCCTGAATAAATTTCTTAAAAAAGCTCGTTCGCTTCGTATCGCATTTAGGCAGGCGCGCGTTTTAATCGGCCATACCCGTTGCCTATTATGTATTGTTATTGTTCTATACTTTCACTTCTATAGCGTCGAAAACGCGTGTTCTCCTTGTAAGGATGCCGAAGAATTCGGTGCGTATTAAATTGGCCTAATAAACATAAACGCAAGCGTTTGTTTCATCGTCCGATTGACGCCGTGTGAATACGAAAACTATCTATCGGCACTTTCGTCTGTTAGGTCATCGTTTTATAAGAGTTTCGTTTAGTAATTTATCATTATTATTAATTTCGAAATCGCAGGGCCGAATTCTACGACGTCCGAATGATCGCGAAATATGCGTCGGCGTTGTCTCCTTTCAAATTTTACGCGACGAAATTCCTTACCGGTAGCTTGGCGCCTTCCTATAATTACTTCCGTCGATCGGTAATGGTAGTGTACGAAATTTATGTCGCTCGCCGATTGACTTTCGCGAAACGAAAGAAAAAGGAAAGAATTTGCGCAATTTTTGCTCCTTAATTAAATTGTACCCTTCGTCCATCTTGCGCTTGTAGGAACCGACCATACCTATACTCCACGAAACTGAAGGTTAACCGCTAAATTCTCGATATTTAATTCCAAATTCTTTTAAATCAATTCGAATAATCCCGCCACAAACTCGTTTGGTGATTGGTTACCTTCAATAACTAATGTTAAACCTGATTTCGCGAGGAAATTCCATCAATTGTTTCTCCCACCCCCCACCCTCTTGAAAATAACCAATAAGCTGAGATTAACCGAACCCGAAACTCGGAGCGAAATTCAGTGACGTTCGGCCATATTTTTGATGGTACATTTAACGGCAATTTAAAATCATAGATAACAACTAGTCTGAGCAAACAGCGGTTACAGAATCATATACCACCATCAAATATATGGCGACTTCATTTTCGCGAGAAAGTTGAGTCGCGGTTTTCAATATTCTGTGCCATAACCTACAATTTCTGCTTATTTGTTTCCCAAATAGTATCGGCCTGATATGAATACAACTTAGCAACCTGAGTGTGTTTCAACCCAGTAAATTTTTTAAATTTTGCGGATAATTTAAGTTGGTAGTGAATATATTCGCATGTATTGTACTTAAAAATGGCGAGTATGTCCACTATTGCTGGAACCACCAACTTAAACTGTCCGCGAAATTTAAAAAATGTTTACTGGGAAGGACGAATGCCCAATAGCACGGTAAAGTACAAAATACAGCATTATGGCTGTTTCTCCGTTTGTCCCTTCGGCCACTACAAGCGCTGCAAACACCGGTTGTAATCTGAATAGGGAAAAGTGGGAACTGCCACGGCGTCCATGGCAGCACTGCCATGCCAATAGAGGGCGCAATACCACGCGGCTTTGTTAGAGTTCTGTAGTTTTGGTGTTTTAAGTTTTGCGATATTAACACGATATTATTTGGTAAGTTGGCAATCCGTAAAGAGAAAGTTGTACTGGTTGTATTAAAGCTGTCACATGTCTGCATATGTCACAGTAACCATACAGTAATTGTTTAGATGTTATAGTAAAGAAGTGATTTTATCGTTATAGCCAGTTATAGTGTTATAGTATTTTCTACAATGGGACGTGCTGGTTGTGCAGTTTCCGGTTGTATACCCAGTAAGAAGGACAAGAGACACAGATTTCCAAGTCCAACCAAAAATTTTATTTATTAGATTTAAACTCGTTTAAAAATTGTGTTTTCAGTTAATAAATTTTATTCTTGCAATCTCAAGTTGTTTTCATTTATGTAGATTGTTTATTATCTGTACATGATATACAAATGAGAAGACGCAAATTACAATTAAAATAATTTTTATATAAAGCCAGTGAAATTATCTCTTTTGAATTCCCGCCAAAATTATCACTGCCATTACACTAGATGGCGCGTCGTAACGAGCAAATTTGTTGACAAGTGACATTACATGCTATCTTTGTTGAGTATTCTATGGCTGCAAACGAACTCTGAAACTTACACTTAGTCTTGTTAAACTCTACGTTCAGTGGGTGACATCTAGTGGTGTAGTCCATAGATACCGAAGAGTGTCATTATTACAGGTTCCTGTAAGATCATTTCTTTAACTGTCAAAAGGTTACCAACCAAAAACTGCAATTATTTTTGCTCGAAAAAGTACTTTAACTGCGGAATCCAACCGTAACTTTATATAATCCAGAGACACTAATTTAATGTTTATCTTAGTCTATTCAAAGGCCGGAAATCATCGAATTTGGTTAAAAATCGTTCATATAATCCTGAAATCATTGGCGTATTTTAATAACCGATCGTAGATTGAGTTTGGTGCAGGAAGTACTCCTCACCCGCCATCTTGGTAATAAACACAACATAAAACTCATGCTTATTACATCGTTGTCCAATTGACACCAACGTTAAGTGATTAAAGGACTACCAACTTACAAATTCTATCTGTTCAATTTCAAAGATGGCGGAAGAACAAGGGGTATTTTTATTTATGTAGTTTAAAATATCGCATTGAAGCCCTCGAATTTCTGCAGTTTCGTAATTTCGTACTTATCAACAATCTGGTGTCCCGCAAGATATATTACTGACGCCATTCATCTTCGTGATCAATAAAAATCCCTCAAATACGAAAGTAACTCTTATATTATCATCAAAATATATACAATTTAAGTCTTATTTACATTAGAACGTAACCTATTCCCTCCTAAGTTTAAGACACCCACTTTTCCAACCAAACGCAAATCTTCTGCAAATTATCCTCCAACTCTTCGAGGGTATCGTTCTTCAGCTCGTGCACGATTCCCTGGTCGTACGATTCTTTCGCCTCCTCCAAGATCACTTGGAATATCTCGCAGTCAACGTTATCCTCCAATTTCTTCCCGGCGTATCCTCTGGCGGTCAGACGATCGAAAAGGGCCGTGTTATCCGTCCTCAAGACGAAAACGATATCGAACCATCGCTTCGGGAAAAATTCGCAACCGTGATAATCGACGATGTTACCTCCGTTACCCATCGTCTCCTCCAAACCGTCCATCAGTTTGTCTTCGTCGAGGACTGCGCATTGGTAGACGGGGTCGTATTCGCTTAAACAACCGTTTTCCTTGGCGATCGTGGAGATCTCCAACCATCTCAGTCCGGTTAATTCGGATAATTTCTTGCAGAGGGTAGATTTTCCGACGCCCGGCGTTCCCGTCACGAGGATGTTCGGGACGTTCCTCCTCGAATCTTGCATTTCGGTCTGTTTATTTTGATCGCACGCGCGATTTTGACGTTTACATAACCTATACTACTGTCAAATTTGACGTTTAGAATTATGAAGGTGGAGCCATCTGGAGCCAACGGACTGGTTCAGATTTCGATCACAAAAGCTCACTATTTTATCGACCCGAGGCCATAATTTTGCATAATTGTTTTCCTAGGATTTTACATTTCGGTTTGTTTATTTCGAAATACGTGCGAGGTTGGCGTTTACATCCTCAGCTAACTTAATCAGAGAGGAGGCAAATAGATATGAGGTGGTTTACACAACTCATTTAGTGTCAAGTTTGACGTTTCAAATTCTGATAACAGAGCCATCTAGATGACACTAGCTCCGATTTTATGCAAAAGTCTCCTATTTCATCGACCTGATGCAATAAATTTCTATAAACTTCCTCCTCGGATTTTGAATTTCAGTTTGTTTATTTTGTAAGACGCAGGAAATTGGCGTTTATATCGGCAGCTAACCTAATCAGATGAAGAAAAGAGGCATGGAATAGTGGAAGAGTTGACAATAAATTTTAATGTCAAATTTGACGTTTGAAATTGTGACAGTAGAGCCATCTAGGCAAGACTAGCTCAGACTTTGAACGGAAGTCCTCTATTTTATCGACCTGATGCGATAAATTTTTATAAACTTCGTCCTCGGATTTTGCATTTCGGTTTGTTTATTTTGTAATACGTATGAAGTTGACGTTTGCATCGGTAGCTAATTTAATCGGAAGACGAAAAGAGGCATCGGATAGTTTACATAATCTATGTTAGTATTATAAATTGTGACGGCAGAGCCATCTAAATGAGACAAGTGTAAATCTTTGACGAAGGTATCCTATTTTATCGACCGGATGCGATGAATTTCCAGGAACTTCATTCTAGGATTATACTTTTCGATTTGTTTGTTTCGTAACACACACAAGGTTGATATTTACATTCACAGCTTAATCAGAAGAAGCAAAGAAACATGAGATAGTTAACGTAATTTATTTACCGCCAAATATGACGTTTGGGCTTCGAACGAAAGTCTCCTACTTTATCGACCTGAATTTCGATGAATTTCCTCCTCGAATTTTGCATTTCGGTTAGTTTGTTTCGAAACGTGTGCGAAGTTGACGTTTACATTACCAATTTAGTATTAAAATTTGACATTTATAATTGCGAAAATGGTGCCATCTATATGGAGCTAAATTAGACTTCAATTGAAAGTCCCCTCTGCTGTCGAGAAAATGTAATATACTTCTATGGCTTATATTTCCTTAAAAATTATAATAGCGTGGCACTTGTAAAGTAGAGAATTGTATGTTATTGAGGGTGCCAATTTCGATTAAATTGAAGTAAAAGGAATTTAGTAGATTTTAATATTATATATTATTTTGTGAGAATAACGGTGATTATCGCTCCCTGTAATATCGACAATGTCCATCGTATTTAGTTTGGACACTCGCATAAAGATGGGAGCAATGTATTGTAAGCAAAAGCGCTCCAGAACAGAGATTCGTAAAAAAATTTCGAAAATTAGACCGTATGAATCAATTAGATCAGAAAATGCGTGGGGGTAATAAGCAGGGTTTGATAAAAGAGTGGATGACATGTATCATTAAGCAGTGTAAATCGGACTCACGCTGTCACTCCACGAATTTCATAATTCAATGATAACGTTCATCATTAGACTTTCTTAAAATGCTGGATGAACTGTCATCATTAAGTGAAGTAAATCGGACTGACACTCCTCCGAATTTTGTTATTCTATGATAAGTTATCATTGAATAAAATATATATGATAAGTTGTCATAGATTAGTCATTGAATAATAAAATTCGGAAAAGTGACAGCGTGAGTCCGATTTACACTACTTAATCCACGTCATCCACTCTTTTATCAAGCCTTAGTAATAAGTTACTGTTATTACCTAAACGCATTTTTTCGGTTCCTCCATCTTAATTTTATTATTATTTATTACTAATAGGTAATCACGATGATATTTGGTTTTTTGTCTTCTCCATCCCCACCTTCTGTGTCCGGTTCCGGTAGATTCATCCGGGCGTTATTTTCAATAATAATCGTTACGACGGAATACTTCCCATCTCCACCAGACAAAAAGAAAAATTCGAAATTGGAAGGAGTGCATTGCTGGCTGGAAACCAGTTCTAATAATGATAATTATAATAACCGATGTGTTATAGGAACAATGATAATCAATCACTAGACGCCGGAAAGTTTAAAGAAGTTGACCCTCACCATTTACGTCAACAACCTTATTGATGCATCAGCACACCAATCATCCTCGTCTAGGTTTGGGGGCGGACCGTTCGTTGCTGGTAGGGATGGTTTTCTTGTTAATGGAGTTTGATAGGAAGGTGGATGACGTGTTGTCATTAAGTAACGTATGAATTTTATTATTTAATGATAACTTATCAATGACAACTTATCATTGACTAATAAAAGTCGTCAGTTCGTTTTACACTACGTGATGATAACGCGTCATCCGCCTTTTTAACAAACAGTACTTATCAATCTGCCTTAGCAATTTAAATCTTTTTACCCTCTATACATTTCGATATAATGGTTGTCGTTTGCCGTCTCCTATTACACAGACAAAAAAAGAAGAAAATCAAGGCGTAAACGTCAAACAAAATGTGACGGTCAAAGTTCAATAATCTTACAATAGGAAGGTCAAGATGAGGATGTCGAGATTAAGATGTAACAAATATGGCGTTGATATCGCAGTAAACGGTTTGGAGAGTAAAATGTCAGTGTTAAAAAAGACGTCATTATTAAGGTGTCAATACCGAAAATGTCAAAATTAAGACGTAAATGTCAAAATTAAGCCTTAAATGTCAAAGTTAAGACGTTAATGTCAAAATTACGACGTAAATGTCAAAGTTAAGACGTAAATGTCAAAATTAAGACGTAAATGTCAAAATTAAGATGTAAATGTCAAAGTTAAGACGTAAATGTCAAAGTTAAGATGTAGCTGTCACAATAAAACGCAGTTGACAATCAGTTCAATTCAATTGTCACAATATGGCGTCCGAGTTGATCAGCTGCTTCAGCTGTCACAATATCACGTATGTACGTGTCAATCAGTTGATTTAGTCGTAATCCATGTGAAATACACGTAAAAATTCACGACAATGAAGTTAAAAAATTAGAAAATAGCACCTCACCTAAATCTGAAGTATTGCGTGTAGAAATTGAGGTGTAATTGTATGTGTAACAATTTATGAAAAATAATAAATAATAAATGATAATTATAGTAATAATAAATATTATTTATGATAGTGTATTGCAAGTTTTAGAAATGACCGAGCACTGTCCTCCATAAAAACCGATTTCGAGACATTTAAAATTTTTTAAAAATTCGTTTCGTCTTTTTTTTCTTTAAGGGGAGAGGGGGTATTAAAGAGAATAATTGGAGAAAAAGTATTTGCTTCGAATTGGATCATTTTAGTAAATCAACATTTAGGATCTTTTAAGATTCTTAAGTCGAAATAAAGGTCAGTGGGCTTACTTTCGTAAAATATTACCGCAAGGTCAACATTTGGGACCCGTGCTCTTTTGAAAAAACAAAAGAATTATTGTTATTATCACTATTTTATTTATTTATTTATTATTATTATTATTAGTATTACCATCACTATTGTCACTTTTTTTTAAACTTTATCCCAATATTTTGCGCGATTATTATTATTAAAAAAAAAAAAAACGATTTCCAAGAACTGATCTTTCCACACACCAAATTGTTAGGAAATTTACGTTTTTCGTCGCCATATAAATTAATTTTTTTCTGCTCTCGCTTCGATTGAAACCACGTCGTCTAGAATCGTTTGTCTCTTTTTCTACGTGTTTTTTTTCGTTTTTCTTTTCTTTTTCGATTAATTTTTTTATTCTCTCGGTGACTAGACAAACAAGCAAAAAATACGCAAATTTACGCTTCGATACGGTAGCCTTGGAAAATGTGTACTAACTATTAGTTGATAGTCTTAAAAAGATGAAAAAAAAAAAGTCGGAGGAAAAAACTGGTCGTAATAGGCTTGTCGTAGTCGTTCGTAGTGGACGTGCGGAGGAGAACTCATAAATATTTATGGATGGAAGTGTGTGTGTGTGTGTATAGACGGACGCGTGAAATACGCAAAATTATTACCGGATCCATCATCAACAGGTTGTAAATATGTCGGTTTTTAACCTCACTCGTCGTCCCGTGAGGCGCGTCCGGTTTGTTCCATTAGATTTAGAAAAAATTGTTTAATTTTCACTTTAGGCTCGATATAAGGAAGAAGAACGAAAAAAGAAGACGTAAGTTGCTTGGAAGGAGTACGTACATACGCTAACGACGATTTCGTACCAATTATTATAAGCGCCCAATTAAAGGAATTTTGTTTTCCGTTCGCCAGTAGGGAATCCTTCCAAGCTATTAGTGGAAAAATTCTCAAAATTTCCATCTCGCAATCGATTCCGATACTCAATACCCAATCAGAAACTTATTTTAGTCGAATTTTCCGCGAAATATTGGAAAAAACGGTATCGGTCCTAACGTGGTACCTGTCGGGACACCTATGTCCCGATACGATACGATTCGTTTTATCGCCGCTTTCTCAACGACGTGCGACGTCGAGATAAACAAAAACATGTTGGACGAGGGTTGTCTGGGAACACGAGGAACGAAAACAACAACAAACGTCGTCGTAATAAAATTGACGAAAACAATCGCCGGCTTCGGTGTCTGGACAGCGAATCAAAAACACCATAAACTAAAACGATTCCTTTTGGTCGCGGACGCGCTATTAGATATGCAGATGAATGCCTAAATGGGTGACGTCAAAACCTTTATAACAGATACAGAAACGCAGACTCGTAAACGGTTTGCACGGATTGAGTAGAAGACGTCGATTACGAGAACGAAACGAAGGCGGATTTTAATCGGCTTAAAACTAATTTCGGTTATAAAAAAACTGAAAAAAGTAGGCCCGATGTTTCCATAAACATTCACTTGTAAAAATGCCATGTACCACATGAACTCCACAAGATCTGTTCGAAGTCCAAAACGTCTCCCGCTTTAAATGCATCACAAAATTGATGCCTAGAAAACTTGGTTCCTGACGTCGTCGTCACGAGCGACGAAACTCGGATTTATTCGCACGATTCTGAAACGAAGCCACAATTCAGCGATCGGATTGGCTATTCGATAATCGCTCGACTCCGACGAAAGTCGATCGATCGCGAAGTGTTACGAAGTAAATGATATTATTGGTTATGTAGCTATCGCCATCTACGGGAAATTGTTGAACGATCAATCGTTGATTACACCTCCACCAAAAGGGGATGGTTCACGTGGTGGGAACCGATCAAATGAAAACAAAAACTTATTGACGATGGAAGAAGAAAGAATAAAATTGAAAATTTGTAGAAGAAATGAACATGAGGGGCGATAGGCGGTCTCCGAAGAAATTCGCACACCTTCAAGGAAAAAGAAGAAATTGACAGCTGGCAGTAGTAGGAAAGCAAGAGATAAAGCCAAAGACATAGATAGGCACTCCAAAGTAGAAAAAAGAAGAAGGAAACGAAATTAAACGAAGACTCAGCCACCTTTTGAAGAAATTGCCACGAAACCAGCGAAAAGGAAGAAATTGGAAGCTGAAAGTAGCAAGAAAGTGAGAGAAAGATCTAAAAAGATAGATAGACTTTTCAATCTATAAAAGGGGAACGAAATAGAAGAGAGAAGTAAGCCACGAATCCAGAGAATAGGAAGAACTTGGAAGCTGGAAGTAGCAAGAAACCAAGTAAAGGAGAGAGGCATAAGTTCTCTGCAGAAATTTGCACAACCATAGAGAAAAAAAAGAAATTAGGAATTAGAAGTAGTAGGAAAGTGAGAGATAAACTTCGAGAGATAGATAGATACTTCAAGCTAAAGAAAAGAGAAAGGAACGAAATGAACGAGACAGGCGCCCTCCGAAGAAATTCTCACGAATTCGGAGAAAGAAAAAAGAAATTGGAAGATGGAAGTAGCAAGAAAGTGGGAGATAGAGCTAGAGAGATAGATAGATTCGTTCTCCGAAGAAATAAACATAATTTCAGAGAGAAAGAAGAAATTGGAATCCGAAAGTAGGGAGAAATTGAGCGATACACTCAGAGAGATAGATAGATACTTCAAGCTAGAGAAAAGAGAAAGGAACGAAATGAAAATAAGAGACAGGCATCCTCCGAAGAAATTCCCACGAATTCGGAGAACGAAAAAGAAATTGGAAGATGGAAATAGCAAGAAAGTGGGAGATAGAGCAAGAGAGATAGATATATTCGCTCTCCGAAGAAATAAACACAATTTCAGAGAGAAAGAAGAAATTTGAACCCGAAAGTAGGGAGAAATTGAGAGATACACTCAGAGAGATAGATAGATACTTCAAGCTAGAGAAAAGAGAAAGGTACGAAAGGAAAATAAGAGACAGGCGCTCTCCGAAGAAATTCCCACGAGTTCGGAGAAAGAAAAAGAAATTGGAAGATGGAAATAGCAAGAAAGTGGGAGATAGAGCTAGAGAGATAGATAGATTCGCTCTCCGAAGAAATAAACACAATTTCAGAGAGAAAGAAGAAATTGGAATCCGAAAGTAGGGAGAAATTGAGAGATACACTCAGAGAGATAGATCGATACTTCAAGCTAGAGAAAAGAGAAAGGAACGAAATGAAAATATGAGACAGGCATCCTTCGAAGAAATTCCCACGAATTCGGAGAAAGAAAAAAGAAATTGGAAGATGGAAATAGCAAGAAAGTGGGAGATAGAGCAAGAGAGATAGATATATTCGCTCTCCGAAGAAATAAACACAATTTCAGAGAGAAAGAAGAAATTTGAACCCGAAAGTAGGGAGAAATTGAGAGATACACTCAGAGAGATAGATAGATACTTCAAGCTAGAGAAAAGAGAAAGGTACGAAAGGAAAATAAGAGACAGGCGCTCTCCGAAGAAATTCCCACGAGTTCGGAGAAAGAAGAAAGAAATTGGAAGATGGAAGTAGCAAGAAAGTGGGAGATAGAGCTAGAGAGATAGATACATTCGTTCTCCGACGAAATAAACACGATTTCAGAGAAAAAGAAGAAATTGGAATCCGAAAGTAGGGAGAAATTGAGAGATACACTCAGAGAGATAGATAGATACTTCAAGCTAGAGAAAAGAGAAAGGAACGAAATGAACGAGACAGGCGCCCTCCGAAGAAATTCCCACAAATTCGGAGAAAGAAAAAGAAATTGGAAGATGGAAATAGCAAGAAAGTGGGAGATAGAGCTAGAGAGATAGATAGATTCGTTCTCCGACGAAATAAACATAATTTCAGAGAGAAAGAAGAAATTGGAATCCGAAAGTAGGGAGAAATTGAGAGATACACTCAGAGAGATAGATCGATACTTCAAGCTATAGAAAAGAGAAAGGAACGAAATGAAAATAAGAGACAGGCATCCTTCGAAGAAATTCCCACGAATTCGGAGAACGAAAAAGAAATTGGAAGATGGAAATAGCAAGAAAGTGGGAGATAGAGCAAGAGAGATAGATATATTTGCTCTCCGAAGAAATAAACACAATTTCAGAGAGAAAGAAGAAATTTGAACCCGAAAGTAGGGAGAAATTGAGAGATACACTCAGAGAGATAGATAGATACTTCAAGCTAGAGAAAAGAGAAAGGTACGAAATGAAAATAAGAGACAGGCATCCTTCGAAGAAATTCCCACGAATTCGGAGAACGAAAAAAGAAATTGGAAGATGGAAATAGCAAGAAAGTGGGAGAGAGAGCAAGAGAGATAGATATATTCGCTCTCCGAAGAAATAAACACAATTTCAGAGAGAAAGAAGAAATTTGAACCCGAAAGTAGGGAGAAATTGAGAGATACACTCAGAGAGATAGATACTTCAAGCTAGAGAAAAGAGAAAGGAACGAAATGAACGAGACAGGCGCCCTCCGAAGAAATTCCCACAAATTCGGAGAAAGAAAAAGAAATTGGAAGATGGAAATAGCAAGAAAGTGGGAGATAGAGCTAGAGAGATAGATAGATTCGTTCTCCGACGAAATAAACATAATTTCAGAGAGAAAGAAGAAATTGGAATCCGAAAGTAGGGAGAAATTGAGAGATACACTCAGAGAGATAGATAGATACTTCAAGCTATAGAAAAGAGAAAGGAACGAAATGAAAATAAGAGACAGGCATCCTTCGAAGAAATTCCCACGAATTCGGAGAAAGAAAAAAGAAATTGGAAGATGGAAGTAGCAAGAAAGTGGGAGATAGAGCTAGAGAGATAGATAGATTCGCTCTCCGAAGAAATAAACACAATTTCAGAGAGAAAGAAGAAATTTGAACCCGAAAGTAGGGAGAAATTGAGAGATACACTCAGAGAGATAGATAGATACTTCAAGCTAGAGAAAAGAGAAAGGGACGAAAGGAAAATAAGAGACAGGCGTCCTCCGAAGAAATTCCCACGAGTTCGGAGAAAGAAGAAAGAAATTGGAAGATGGAAGTAGCAAGAAAGTGGGAGATAGAGCTAGAGAGATAGATATATTTGCTCTCCGAAGAAATAAACACAATTTCAGAGAGAAAGAAGAAATTGGAATCCGAAAGTAGGGAGAAATTGAGAGATACACTCAGAGAGATAGATAGATACTTCAAGCTAGAGAAAAGAGAAAGGAACGAAATGAAAATAAGAGACAGGCGTCCTCCGAAGAAATTCCCACGAATTCGGAGAAAGAAGAAAGAAATTGGAAGATGGAAGTAGCAAGAAAGTGGGAGATAGAGCTAGAGAGATAGATATATTTGCTCTCCGAAGAAATGAACACAATTTCAGAGAAAAAGAAGAAATTAGAACCCGAAAGTAGGGAGAAATTGAGAGATACACTCAGAGAGATAGATACATACTTCAAGCTAGAGAAAAGAGAAAGGTACGAAAGGAAAATAAGAGACAGGCGCTCTCCAAAGAAATTCCCACGAGTTCGGAGAAAGAAAAAGAAATTGGAAGATGGAAGTAGCAAGAAAGTGGGAGATAGAGCTAGAGAGATAGATATATTTGCTCTCCGAAGAAATAAACACGATTTCAGAGAAAAAGAAGAAATTAGAAGCTGACAGTTGCGAGAAACTGAGAGATAAATTTAGAGAGATAGATAGATACTTCAAGCTCGAGAAAAGAAAAAGAGACGGTATGAAAATAAGAGACAGGCACCTTCGCAAAGAAATTCCCACGAATCCAGAGAAATAGAAACAATTGGAGGCTGGAAGTAGCGGCAAGGTGAGAGATAAATCTAGAGAGATAGATAGACACTCCGAAGTAGGAAAAGGAAACGAAATGAAAAGGAGGAGCAGAAGAAGAAAGAAATTGGAAGCTGAAAGTGGTGAGAAAGTGAGAGATCGAGCTAGAGGGATGGATAGATGCTCGAAAGTAGATCGAAGAAGTTCAAAGAAACTAGAACTATAACTTTCGCGAAGATGGAAGCAACAACACAAGAGAGAACGTAAATCAAGATTAGATGGAAGAAATTTGGAATTAGCTATCTAGAGAATGAAAAGCCGGTGACCGTAGCAGTGAACGACGAACCTCCCAAAGCAATTTGGAGAAATTTAGCAAAATTCATAGAGGAGAAATAAGCAAAAAGGAGCGAAAGACGACAAAAGAAGGACACCTAGACCAACCTTTAAAGGAAGAAAGTTTTGCTGGAGAATCGATAGATATTGAGGAAATACACGGATAAACGAGAAGGAAAAAGGAAAAAGAAGAAATTCCAAATCTTACAAGGAAGTCTGAGGCTAAGAAAGAACTGTTCTAACGTGCGGTACTTCGTCGAAATTCACCAAAAATCAAGGAAACAAAGAAATATCGAAGTGATCAGAAAAGTTAAAAGAAAATGACAACTAGGAAGCAGTGGATTGGGAAATTTACGTAAAGTGGACTAACAATGCCGAAATAGGAGTAAAGAATTGAACGGAGAAAGGGTCCAGGAAAAGAGAAGTTAAGGTTCAAATATTTCCAAGCGAAGTTTGGAAAATTTAGCCAAAACGGTCCACGGATTAAGGAATGGAAGAAATATTTTTATGCTGAATAGAAAGATTAGATCGTGGGAAGATTCAGAGATAATCGGACGCTGAGAGGAATAAGGATTTGCGGGAAGGAAAAGAAGATCAGAACAGTTTGATAAAATAAGGAACACCGGAAAGGCTAAGAAAATAGGGAAGAGACATGCCAAAATAAGGAGTTTGGAACTCCGGTTAAGATGAACCGAAGACCAATAAAAGGAACCAGAGAAGGAATTTATGTTCGTCAGAAGCAAGCACCAAATAGGGGATTAGATCGAAATGGACGAAAAGTTCAAATTGATAGGGCGCAAATACGAATGAGAAGGAGAAAGAAAGGAGAAGCACAAGCGGTGAAGTGAATCGAGAAGTTGGTAGCACAATCACACAAAGGGCAGAGCTTCCACAGATGTTACGGAGGAATTGCAACGAAAGTGGAAAGAATGGGAGTTGGTTACAAAATGAGCTGAATATCTGAAAGATGGAAAAGAGAGAAGTCAAACTTCGAATAGTTTCAAGAAAATCGCGAGAAAGATGACGAAAATAAGCGATGATTTTGACAATTCACCCCAATTAGACCGCGGATCGATGAATGCACCGGTTGTAATCTGAATAGGGAAAAGTGGGAACTGTCATGGCGTCCATGGCAGCACTGCCATGCCAAAAGAGGGCGCAATACCACGCGGCTTTGTTAGAGTTCTGTAGTTTTAGTGTTTTATGTTTTGCGATATTAACACGATATTATTTGGTAAGTTGGCAATCCGTAAAGAGAAAGTTGTACTGGTTGTATTAAAGCTGTCACACGTCTGCATATATCACAGTAACCATACAGTAATTGTTTAGATGTTATAGTAAAGAAGTGATTTTATCGTTATAGCCAGTTATAGTGTTATAGTATTTTCTACAATGGGACGTGCTGGTTGTGCAGTTTCCGGTTGTGTACCCAGTAAGAAGGATAAGAGACACAGATTTCCAAGTCCAACCAAACATTTTATTTATTAGATTTAAACTCGTTTAAAAATTGTGTTTTCAGTTAATAAATTTTATTCTTGCAATCTCAAGTTTTTCTTCATTTATGTAGATTGTTTATTATCTGTACATGATATACAAATGAGAAGATGCAAATTACAATTAAAATAACTTTTATATAAAGCCAGTGAAATTATCTCTTTTGAATTCCCGCCAAAATTATCACTGCCATTACACTAGATGGCGCGTCATAACGAGCAAATTTGTTGACAAGCGACATTACATTCTATCTTTGTTGAGTATTCTATGGATGAATGGGAGGAAAATGGTATGCTAATCAAACGACTTCGATACCTAAATTTTAGTCCCTTCGAAAGCAATAGATGGAGCAGAATATCGTTTTAACCTTGTAACATTTCGCGACGCTCTATCTATAGAGGCGAGGGGCGGGGAGGGGATGAGAGTAAGTTGCGGGTGCTCTCTTCGCCTCACCGCGGCCTCAGCTCCTCCCGAAGTATAGGAGACACTTCGGAAATTTTTTTTTAAGTTAAAGTAAAGTTCGAGAATGTGATATATATGAAAATCCTGCGGAAGATTGAGGGGGTGACGAAGAAGGACAAAGTGAAGTGTGAAGAAATTGGACGAGGGCTGGAAATGCAATTTCTTTTTATAAATCCTACGTTAGATATATATACTTCATTTTTTTTTTTTAATATTTTTGATTGTCTCTTCCGTGATATAAAACATAAGTTGATAAAAATCAATGCGTGGGTCATTTAAGAAGCCTGCGTGGAAAAAGAATCTTGGCTACCGGCCTACAAGAAGGATTGTAGATCTCGAACATTTGAAAAGTTTTCAAGAAATTTGAACATCCTGTATATTGTAGTTAGTAATACCCGAATGGTTAATCACCATTAGAAAATCCATCTTTTATTACAATTCAATATATCAAAATTCACAGTTAATGTTGGGGTTATGGTCTTCAATTGTCATGCGGTTTATTTTGGGGTTCTATTTATACCTTTTCGACAACACGCCCACCACCTTTTGAGCATTTTATTACCCTACGAGTGTTAGCTTCTTACTTTAACTCCAGCCAGAGACGTTTAATGGAAGAAAAAATGGAGCTAGAAATAAAATTATTAATTATTATAAAAAGCATCGATTAAAAGATAGAAAACATTGTAAATATTCGGGACACATACACACAATACTTTCACATCACATAAATTCCTAATAACCACTGGATATAGATAACTAAGGATACATCGACATTCAATACAGGTTTCTATAACAACGTATTATGCCTGGATGAACTGGAGTCAAGGTGAATTAAAGTTTTCGTTTCGTGGACAACTTAGAAATAAAGCAGTGTAGTCCTGGTTTCCAAAAAGAAATAAAAAGTTTGTTTGGTTAACGACGAAGAAAATTGACAAGCTAGACAAGTCAACAAAGAAGTCAATAAATATATTTGGAATAAAAGAACCTCACCATACCAGAGAATATCGAATCTAAGAAGGGGAAGAATCCATAGAAATTAAAGGTGCATCGAGGATAGAAGTTAAGAGAGGAGATATAGGAAGAACCATCATCGAAGAAGAAATTACACTCACACACACACACACACACATCACTAGGTAATTATCTTGATTTTATGTTAAATATTTCTCAAAATTTATGAATATAATTTGTTATAATTTATGCTTTTTATATCATTAATTAAGGACTGGGCCGTTGCAATTTTGTTTAAGAAATTTAATTAAATTCTCAGTACAATACGCAATTCTACCTAAAAATTGAACTAAATGCATGTTCATCAGTGAAATGAGCCAAACAAACAATCGTTTGATGCGCAGCGCAAAACCGATTAAGAACCATCGAAGTCGATTTTTGCGCGTTTTTGACGGTAAAACGATTGGAAACATCGTCAAACAGGATGTGCTGATTTGAAAGATTTTTTATTTTGTCGTCGTTCGGCCGCGTTTCGGCGTGAATCAGCGGGATTTGACACCGCACCAATCAATCGGACGTTAACACGCAGCGTAGGCCGTCCGTTCGGAAATTTTTAACTTTCTTATACGACGGGGGAATTTACCTCGAAACGGAGAGAAAGAACTTACGTCGTGACGTCAATCGCTCGACCGAACGACGTACGTTTTTAGGAAACCGTCTTGTTCGACCTCCAAGGGTGAAATTTCGGTGAAATAGGGTTGGCGTAACCACCTTCCCGAATTTAAAGGGAAACAATTATCGCTTGGCCCCTTGACCGCAAATTTAAACGCATCTCAAAAGGTACCGTTCGAGGAAAAACCGTCCGGTCGTTAATCGCTTCCTTTTTCTTCTGCCTTTCGAACCCCGGGAGGGGTGGGCTTGCCGGCTACTTTGAGCGAATTCTTCGAGTTTAATGAATGAATGAAAGCCACGGACCCCGGTATTTGAGGAATTCCCATCGGTGGATATTTTAAAGACGGAGAGAATGGACAGCGGGCGCACCTTTTTGATCTAATCTTAAAATCTTATTGGCTGGATTTAGTGCCGAAAATTCGATTAAAATTGTTGGGGCAAAATCGCAATTAATTATTCCAATCGAACACGTGAGTGATACGTTTGGTATCTGTCATGAAAATTTTGATGTATCGGTCTTACTTTTAAATTGTCATCGAAAGGGCTAAGGTTGACGAAAATATGTTTTCGTCTAGATGGTACGGTATGGGTTACTGTTATGAAAGATATTCTGTAACTTTCAAATTTATCTTTGATTGACTTAAAAAGTGGTGGAGGTAATTGCAAAGATTAGACTACAAGCTAATAATAGATTTGATAAATAACTTAAGTTTGGATCACAAACCGCTATCAAATGTCCTAAAGGTAATCTTCCCTATCATAAATTATCATCGCTTACCCTAGAAAAGTGGTGGAGCTAATTCGAAAGATAAGGCGATATGATAATAATTGATTTGATGTTCAACTTCTGGTCCTAAATTACTTAAGATTGGATCACAAACCGCTATCAAATGTCCTAAAGGTAATCTTCGCCTATCATAAATTATCATCGCTTACCCTAGAAAAGTGGTGGAGCTAATTCGAAAGATAAGGCGATATGATAATAACTGATTTGATGTTCAACTGCTGGTCCTAAATTACTTAAGTTTGGATCACAAACCGCTATCAAATGTCCTAAAGTTAATCTTCCCCTATCATAAATTGTCATCGCTAACCCTAGAAAAGTGGTGGAGCTAATTCGAAAGATAAGGCGATATGATAATAATTGATTTGATGTTCAACTTCTGGTCCTAAATTACTTAAGTTTGGATCACAAACCGCTATCAAATGTCCTAAAGGTAATCTTCCCCTATCATAAATTATCATCGCCTACCCTAGAAAAGTGGTGGAGCTAATTCGAAAGATAAGGCGATATGATAATAATTGATTTGATGTTCAACTTCTGGTCCTAAATTACTTAAGTTTGGATCACAAACCGCTATCAAATGTCCTAAAGGTAATCTTCCCTATCATAAATTATCATCGCTTACCCTAGAAAAGTGGTGGAGCTAATTCGAAAGATAAGGCGATATGATAATAATTGATTTGATGTTCAACTGCTGGTCCTAAATTACTTAAGTTTGGATCACAAACCGCTATCAAATGTCCTAAAGGTAATCTTCCCCTATCATAAATTATCATCGCTTACCCTAGAAAAGTGGTGGAGCTAATTCGAAAGATAAGGCGATATGATAATAATTGATTTGATGTTCAACTTCTGGTCCTAAATTACTTAAGTTTGGATCACAAACCGCTATCAAATGTCCTAAAGGTAATCTTCCCCTATCATAAATTATCATCGCCTACCCTAGAAAAGTGGTGGAGCTAATTCGAAAGATAAGGCGATATGATAATAATTGATTTGATGTTCAACTTCTGGTCCTAAATTACTTAAGTTTGGATCACAAACCGCTATCAAATGTCCTAAAGGTAATCTTCGCCTATCATAAATTATCATCGCCTACCCTAGAAAAGTGGTGGAGCTAATTCGAAAGATAAGGCGATATGATAATAATTGATTTGATGTTCAACTTCTGGTCCTAAATTACTTAAGTTTGGATCACAAACCGCTATCAAATGTCCTAAAGGTAATCTTCGCCTATCATAAATTATCATCGCTTACCCTAGAAAAGTGGTGGAGCTAATTCGAAAGATAAGGCGATATGATAATAATTGATTTGATGTTCAACTTCTGGTCCTAAATTACTTAAGTTTGGATCACAAACCGCTATCAAATGTCCTAAAGGTAATCTTCGCCTATCATAAATTATCATCGCCTACCCTAGAAAAGTGGTGGAGCTAATTCGAAAGATAAGGCGATATGATAATAATTGATTTGATGTTCAACTTCTGGTCCTAAATTACTTAAGTTTGGATCACAAACCGCTATCAAATGTCCTAAAGGTAATCTTCCCTATCATAAATTATCATCGCTTACCCTAGAAAAGTGGTGGAGCTAATTCGAAAGATAAGGCGATATGATAATAATTGATTTGATGTTCAACTTCTGGTCCTAAATTACTTAAGTTTGGATCACAAACCGCTATCAAATGTCCTAAAGGTAATCTTCGCCTATCATAAATTATCATCGCTTACCCTAGAAAAAGTGGTGGAGCTAATTCGAAAGATAAGGCGATATGATAATAATTGATTTGATGTTCAACTTCTGGTCCTAAATTACTTAAGTTTGGATCACAAACCGCTATCAAATGTCCTAAAGGTAATCTTCCCCTATCATAAATTATCATCGCCTACCCTAGAAAAGTGGTGGAGCTAATTCGAAAGATAAGGCGATATGATAATAATTGATTTGATGTTCAACTTCTGGTCCTAAATTACTTAAGTTTGGATCACAAACCGCTATCAAATGTCCTAAAGGTAATCTTCGCCTATCATAAATTATCATCGCTTACCCTAGAAAAGTGGTGGAGCTAATTCGAAAGATAAGGCGATATGATAATAATTGATTTGATGTTCAACTTCTGGTCCTAAATTACTTAAGTTTGGATCACAAACCGCTATCAAATGTCCTAAAGGTAATCTTCCCTATCATAAATTATCATCGCCTACCCTAGAAAAGTGGTGGAGCTAATTCGAAAGATAAGGCGATATGATAATAATTGATTTGATGTTCAACTTCTGGTCCTAAATTACTTAAGTTTGGATCACAAACCGCTATCAAATGTCCTAAAGGTAATCTTCGCCTATCATAAATTATCATCGCTTACCCTAGAAAAGTGGTGGAGCTAATTCGAAAGATAAGGCGATATGATAATAATTGATTTGATGTTCAACTTCTGGTCCTAAATTACTTAAGTTTGGATCACAAACCGCTATCAAATGTCCTAAAGGTAATCTTCGCCTATCATAAATTATCATCGCCTACCCTAGAAAAGTGGTGGAGCTAATTCGAAAGATAAGGCGATATGATAATAATTGATTTGATGTTCAACTTCTGGTCCTAAATTACTTAAGTTTGGATCACAAACCGCTATCAAATGTCCTAAAGGTAATCTTCCCTATCATAAATTATCATCGCTTACCCTAGAAAAGTGGTGGAGCTAATTCGAAAGATAAGGCGATATGATAATAATTGATTTGATGTTCAACTGCTGGTCCTAAATTACTTAAGTTTGGATCACAAACCGCTATCAAATGTCCTAAAGGTAATCTTCGCCTATCATAAATTATCATCGCTTACCCTAGAAAAGTGGTGGAGTTAATTCGAAAGATAAGGCGATATGATAATAATTGATTTGATGTTCAACTGCTGGTCCTAAATTACTTAAGTTTGGATTACAAACCGCTATCAAATGTCCTAAAGGTAATCTTCGCCTATCATAAATTATCATCGCTTACCCTAGAAAAGTGGTGGAGTTAATTCGAAAGATAAGGCGATATGATAATAATTGATTTGATGTTCAACTGCTGGTCCTAAATTACTTAAGTTTGGATCACAAACCGTTATCAAATGTCCTAAAGGTAATCTTCGCCTATCATAAATTATCATCGCTTACCCTAGAAAAGTGGTGGAGTTAATTCGAAAGATAAGGCGATATGATAATAATTGATTTGATGTTCAACTTCTGGTCCTAAATTACTTAAGTTTGGATCACAAACCGCTATCAAATGTCCTAAAGGTAATCTTCGCCTATCATAAATTATCATCGCTTACCCTAGAAAAGTGGTGGAGCTAATTCGAAAGATAAGGCGATATGATAATAATTGATTTGATGTTCAACTTCTGGTCCTAAATTACTTAAGTTTGGATCACAAACCGCTATCAAATGTCCTAAAGGTAATCTTCGCCTATCATAAATTATCATCGCCTACCCTAGAAAAGTGGTGGAGCTAATTCGAAAGATAAGGCGATATGATAATAATTGATTTGATGTTCAACTTCTGGTCCTAAATTACTTAAGTTTGGATCACAAACCGCTATCAAATGTCCTAAAGGTAATCTTCCCTATCATAAATTATCATCGCTTACCCTAGAAAGTGGTGGAGCTAATTCGGAAAGATAAGGCGATATGATAATAATTGATTTGATGTTCAACTGCTGGTCCTAAATTACTTAAGTTTGGATCACAAACCGCTATCAAATGTCCTAAAGGTAATCTTCGCCTATCATAAATTATCATCGCTTACCCTAGAAAAGTGGTGGAGTTAATTCGAAAGATAAGGCGATATGATAATAATTGATTTGATGTTCAACTGCTGGTCCTAAATTACTTAAGTTTGGATCACAAACCGCTATCAAATGTCCTAAAGGTAATCTTCGCCTATCATAAATTATCATCGCTTACCCTAGAAAAGTGGTGGAGTTAATTCGAAAGATAAGGCGATATGATAATAATTGATTTGATGTTCAACTGCTGGTCCTAAATTACTTAAGTTTGGATCACAAACCGCTATCAAATGTCCTAAAGGTAATCTTCGCCTATCATAAATTATCATCGCTTACCCTAGAAAAGTGGTGGAGTTAATTCGAAAGATAAGGCGATATGATAATAATAGATTTGATGTTCAACTTCTGGTGCTAAATTACTTAAGTTTGGATCACAAACCGTTATCAATTGACCTAAAGTTGATCTTCGCCTATCATAAATTATCATTGGTTATAATAAGACGATGACATAATAATGGATTTGACGTTGAACTTCTGGTCCTAAATTAGTTAGTTTAGGATCCCAAATCGTCATCAAATGTCCTAAGTTAGTTCAGATGACACAGAGAATAATCATGAAGCATCCTAAAGACCAGAAAAATAGTTTATTTCTTGGTTTTCGCATGAAATTTGCAGGTTCTTTCATCGAGGGGTAAAGCTGCTAACTGCATTGTTAATGATGATAGGATTGTGAAGTTTTTGTGCTATATTAGTCCGTATGGCACCATAAATGATTATGGAAAGTTTAAGGGTGCATCTTTTTCTTGATCTAGCGTTGCATTGAGGGGGTAAAATTGTTGAGAAATTTACAATATATTACCGAATTTGAGTTTCGGTCCTAAATTAGTCCAGATGACACCGGAAATGATCTTGAACTGTAGCAAAATTCAGAAAAATAATTCATTTCTTTGTTATTGAATGAGATTTTCAAGTTTTTTTCATCGAGAGCAAAGTCGCAAACTGCGTCGTTATCGATGGCAGGAAGGTGACATTTTGGTCCTAAATTAGTCCTAATTGCACCCTAAATGATTACGGAAACCCTGATGGTTCCAGAAAACAACTTATGTCTTAAATTTAGCGGTAAATTGGCGACTAGTTTCGTCGAGAAACTTGAAATCGATTATTAGAATGTAAAATTTCGGTTCAAAATTAGGCCGCTTGAAATCCGAAATGATCAGGAAACGTCCTAAAGTCCAGAAAGCCAATTTATTTCGTCGATCTAGCGTTTAATTCCTAACTAGCTTCGTCGAGAGGGCAAAATCGGTAAGAAATTTGCAATCCATTACTAAATTTGTAAAATTTTGGTCTTAAATTAGTTCGTATGACACCGAAAATGATCAGAAAACGTCCTAAAGCCAAAAAAGACAATTTATATCTTCGATTTGGCGTCAAATTTGCTACTAGCTTAGTCAAGAGGACAAAATCGATAAGAAATTCGCAATCCATTGCTAAATTTGTAAAATTTTGGTTCTAAATTAGTCCGTATGACACCGGAAATGATCAGGAAACGTCCTAAAGTCCAGAGAACCAATTTATTTCTTCGATTTAGCGTCAAATTTGCTACTAGCTTCGTCAGGAGGACAAAATCGATAAGAAATTTGCAATCCATTACTAAGTCTGTAAGATTTTGGTTCTAAATTAGTCCGTATGACACCGGATATGATCACAGGACGTCCTAAAGTCCAGAAAACCAATTTATTTCTTCGATTTAGCGTCAAATTTGCTACTAGCTTCGTCAGGAGGACAAAATCGATAAGAAATTTGCAATCCATTACTAAGTTTGTAAGATTTTGGTTCTAAATTAGTCCGTATGACACCGGATATGATCACAGGAAACGTCCTAAAGTCCAGAAAACCAATTTATTTCTTCGATTTAGCGTCAAATTTGCTACTAGCTTCGTCAGGAGGACAAAATCGATAAGAAATTTGCAATCCATTACTAAGTTTGTAAGATTTTGGTTCTAAATTAGTCCGTATGACACCGGAAATGATCACAGGACGTCCTAAAGTCCAGAAAACCAATTTATATCTTCGATTTAGCGTCAAATTTGCTACTAGCTTCGTCAGGAGGACAAAATCGATAAGAAATTTGCAATCCATTACTAAGTTTGTAAGATTTTGGTTCTAAATTAGTCCGTATGACACCGGATATGATCACAGGACGTCCTAAAGTCCAGAAAACCAATTTATTTCTTCGATTTAGCGTCAAATTTGCTACTAGCTTCGTCAGGAGGACAAAACCGATAAGAAATTTGCAATCCATTCCTAAATTTGTAAAATTTTGGTCCTAAATTAGTGCGTATGACACCGGAAATGATCACAGGACGTCCTAAAGTCCAGAAAACCAATTTATATCTTCGATTTAGCGCCAAATTTGCTACTAGCTTCGTCAGGAGGACAAAATCGATAAGAAATTTGCAATCCATTACTAAGTTTGTAAGATTTTGGTTCTAAATTAGTCCGTATGACACCGGATATGATCACAGGACGTCCTAAAGTCCAGAAAACCAATTTATTTCTTCGATTTAGCGTCAAATTTGCTACTAGCTTCGTCAGGAGGACAAAATCTATAAGAAATTTGCAATCCATTCCTAAATTTGTAAAATTTTGGTCTTGAATTAGCCCGTATGACACCGGAAATGATCAGAAGACGTCCTAAAGTCCAGAAAACCAATTTATATCTTCGATTTAGCGTCAAATTTGCTACTAGCTTCGTCAGGAGGACAAAATCGATAAGAAATTTGCAATCCATTACTGAATTTGTAAAATTTTGGTCTTGAATTAGTCCGTATGACACCGGAAATGATCAGAAGACGTCCTAAAGTCCAGAAAACCAATTTATATCTTCGATTTAGCGTCAAATTTGCTATTAGCTTCGTCAAGAGGACAAGAACGATAAGAAATTTGCAATCCATTCCTAAATTTGTAAAATTTTGGTCTTGAATTAGCCCGTATGACACCGGAAATGATCAGAAGACGTCCTAAAGTCCAGAAAACCAATTTATATCTTCGATTTAGCGTCAAATTTGCTATTAGCTTCGTCAAGAGGACAAGAACGATAAGAAATTTGCAATCCATTACTGAATTTGTAAAATTTTGGTCTTGAATTAGTCCGTATGACACCGGAAATGATCAGAAGACGTCCTAAAGTCCAGGAAACCAATTTATATCTTCGATTTAGCGTCAAATTTGCTATTAGCTTCGTCAAGAGGACAAGAACGATAAGAAATTTGCAATCCATTACTGAATTTGTAAAATTTTGGTCTTGAATTAGTCCGTATGACACCGGAAATGATCAGAAGACGTCCTAAAGTCCAGAAAACCAATTTATATCTTCGATTTAGCGTCAAATTTGCTATTAGCTTCGTCAAGAGGACAAGAACGATAAGAAATTTGCAATCCATTACTGAATTTGTAAAATTTTGGTCTTGAATTAGTCCGTATGACACCGGAAATGATCAGAAGACGTCCTAAAGTCCAGAAAACCAATTTATATCTTCGATTTAGCGTCAAATTTGCTATTAGCTTCGTCAAGAGGACAAGAACGATAAGAAATTTGCAATCCATTCCTAAATTTGTAAAATTTTGGTCTTGAATTAGCCCGTATGACACCGGAAATGATCAGAAGACGTCCTAAAGTCCAGAAAACCAATTTATATCTTCGATTTAGCGTCAAATTTGCTACTAGCTTCGTCAAGAGGACAAGAACGATAAGAAATTTGCAATCCATTACTGAATTTGTAAAATTTTGGTCTTGAATTAGTCCGTATGACACCGGAAATGATCAGAAGACGTCCTAAAGTCCAGAAAACCAATTTATATCTTCGATTTAGCGTCAAATTTGCTATTAGCTTCGTCAAGAGGACAAGAACGATAAGAAATTTGCAATCCATTACTGAATTTGTAAAATTTTGGTCTTGAATTAGTCCGTATGACACCGGAAATGATCAGGGAACGTCCTAAATTCCAGAAAACCAATTTATTTCTTCGATTTAGCGTCAAATTTGCTACTAGCTTCGTCAGGAGGACAAAATCGATAAGAAATTTGCAATCCATTACTAAGTTTGTAAGATTTTGGTTCTAAATTAGTCCGTATGACACCGGATATGATCACAGGACGTCCTAAAGTCCAGAAAACCAATTTATTTCTTCGATTTAGCGTCAAATTTGCTACTAGCTTCGTCAGGAGGACAAAATCGATAAGAAATTTGCAATCCATTACTAAGTTTGTAAGATTTTGGTTCTAAATTAGTCCGTATGACACCGGATATGATCACAGGACGTCCTAAAGTCCAGAAAACCAATTTATTTCTTCGATTTAGCGTCAAATTTGCTACTAGCTTCGTCAGGAGGACAAAATCGATAAGAAATTTGCAATCCATTACTAAGTTTGTAAGATTTTGGTTCTAAATTAGTCCGTATGACACCGGAAATGATCACAGGACGTCCTAAAGTCCAGAAAACCAATTTATATCTTCGATTTAGCGCCAAATTTGCTACTAGCTTCGTCAGGAGGACAAAATCGATAAGAAATTTGCAATCCATTACTAAGTTTGTAAGATTTTGGTTCTAAATTAGTCCGTATGACACCGGATATGATCACAGGACGTCCTAAAGTCCAGAAAACCAATTTATTTCTTCGATTTAGCGCCAAATTTGCTACTAGCTTCGTCAGGAGGACAAAAACGATAAGAAATTTGCAATCCATTACTAAATTTGTAAAATTTTGGTTCTAAATTAGTCCGTATGACACCGGATATGATCACAGGACGTCCTAAAGTCCAGAAAACCAATTTATTTCTTCGATTTAGCGTCAAATTTGCTACTAGCTTCGTCAGGAGGACAAAATCGATAAGAAATTTGCAATCCATTACTAAGTTTGTAAGATTTTGGTTCTAGATTAGTCCGTATGACACCGGATATGATCACAGGACGTCCTAAAGTCCAGAAAACCAATTTATTTCTTCGATTTAGCGTCAAATTTGCTACTAGCTTCGTCAGGAGGACAAAAACGATAAGAAATTTGCAATCCATTACTAAATTTGTAAAATTTTGGTTCTAAATTAGTCCGTATGACACCGGAAATGATCGCAGGACGTCCTAAAGTCTAGAAGACCAATTTATTTCTTCGATCTAGCTTCAAATTTACAACCAGTTTCGTGGACAGGATTAAGTTGTTAAGAAATTCGCAATTTGTTACTAAATTGTAAAGTTTTGGTCCTAAATTAGTCCGTATGATACTGGAAATGGTTATGGAACGTCCTAGAGTGCAGAAATATAACTTAATTCGTTGTCATCGATAGAAATTTGCTCTTTCGTGGTGAGGGCAAAGTCCTTAACAGATCAAGTTTTTGTGTTGATCATGGGTCACAAATGTCCTACAATCAACGCCAACAATTCCAAGACGCAAAAGTTCCTACTCAAGTAACAAAACGAAGTCGCATTCGTATTGCGTCGTAGGCGCTCTTTACAAAATCACCATTTTCGACGAACGACGAGGAGGAAATCGCCGCATCGTCATTGGCCGTTTTCGCGGAGAGCCCGAGGAGTCATTAACATTGGTGTTAACAACATTTCTTTTTCGCTGATTTTTCGCGCTGCTGACTCGGCTGTCTGCGAAGCGGCCGCGGCGATTACTACCGGTCTGGCAGAAAGAAGTTCGAAGACGCGGAGAAATTGTGCAATATTTGTTTTGATGTATCTTGCGCCTCGCCATTACCGCACTACTACCACACGCTCCTAACTACTTACTACCTTATTTACATCGTTATTCGTCGTGTTCGTGTACCGCTGTAACGCGCGCGGTTACGTAGTAATCATTATTGTTTGTTGGTCCCCTGCGCGGTGGTCGCGCGAGGAAGAGACAAAGTCTAAAGGTTTGAGGTCGTTTTGTTTCCTTTCCCTTCGTATTATCGCAAAAATTTGACGTACGGTGTTTACCGCAGAAATTCCGTTCAGATCCACGCCTCGTTACCCCTACCGCAAGCTTTTTCTTCTTCAGGAATCGACGTTTCGATCTTTAGCATCGTTCACATCTTCAGGGAGAAAGTTAGAGATATTTGAAAATCTTTCCTCCGATCGCGACGTCGTAATACGCAAATAGGCGCGCGTGCATTTCGACGACCTCACCTTTTTCGCCGGCCGTCTAGACCGCTCGAATTGCTGGAATTGTACCACATTTTATTCCGTATAAATCCCGCTTAACATGTAACGAGTTCGTTTTGCATGCGGGCGGCGAGGTGAATTGCGTAGAAGAGCGGTACGTCGTCGTCTTCGTCGTCCGACAGACGATAAGGAGAATGGCGGATATGTAAAAAACATAAGGTGCGAACCATCTTAAATATTTATAGAGACGTCTAGACCGAGGCGATAATGTCGATCTTCGAAAGTGAATCCTATAAGATCGAAGATTTATTCAAATCCGATCCGTAAACGTAGTACGACGTACACTGTTAACAAAAAGAAAAAATTTGGAAAAAAAGGAAAATTCGGGAAACCTGAAATTTTGAGGGAAGGCAGAATCCAAAGGGAAAGCAGAAAATTAAAGAAATAATGGAGGAAGCACTCCAAAGCAAAATGAAGAAAGCTCGAAGAATTTCAAGGCTTCCTTCTTTACTTCGAGCGTCTTGTAAAGTCTTGTTTCTACATTGCCTTAAAGCAACTCCAAGAAAACTGAAGAAAAATTGCTTTCCTCCAAGGAATTCAGCATAAAGATTCTTATAAGGACGAACCGATAATGGATGAAGGATCATTTCGTTCCCCAAAGACTTTCCACTCCAAAGCAAATTAAAGAAAATTCAAGACATTTGAGGATATGCTCCCTTGCTGACATCAGTACGAAACATATTGCAGATAATTCAAGAAATATCAAGATTCCCTTCTTTGCTTTAAGCGTCTTGTAAAGTCCTGCTTCCCGATTGTAGAAGCGAAGGAAAATTACAACCGCGTCTTCTGCTTTAAGGCAACTCAAAAGAAAATTGAAGAAAAATTGCTTTCTTTTCTCTATCAATGTTAGCTTCGAATTTTCAAGCGATTCAGCATAAAGATTCTTATAAGGACGAGTCCATAATGGACGAAAGATCATTTCGTTTCCCAAAGACTTTCCACTCCAAAGCAAATTAAAGAAAATTCAAGACATTTGAGGATATGCTCCCTTGCTGACATCAGTACGAAACATATTGCAGATAATTCAAGAAATTTCAAGATTCCCTTCTTTGCTTTAAACGTCTTGTAAAGTCCTACTTCCCGATTGTAGAAGCGAAGGAAAATTACGACCGCGTCTTCTGCTTTAAAGCAACTCAAAAGAAAATTGAAGAAAAATTGCTTTCTTTTCTCTATCAATGTTAGCTTCGAATTTTCAAGGGATTCGGCATAAAGATTCTTATAAGGACGAGTCCATAATGGACGAAAGATCATTTCGTTTCCCAAAGACTTTCCACTCCAAAGCAAATTAAAGAAAATTCAAGACATTTGAGGATATGCTCCCTTGCTGACATCAGTACGAAACATATTGCAGATAATTCAAGAAATTTCAAGATTCCCTTCTTTGCTTTAAACGTCTTGTAAAGTCCTGCTTCTCGATTGTAAAAGCGAAGGAAAATTACGACCGCGTCTTCTGCTTTAAGGCAACTCCAAGAAAATTCAAGAAAAATTGATTTCTTTCCCCTATCAATGTTAGCTTCGAATTTCCAAGGGATTCAGCATAAAGATTCTTATAAGGACGAACCGATAATGGATGAAGGATCATTTCGTTCCCCAAAGACTTTCCACTCCAAAGCAAATTAAAGAAAATTCAAGACATTTGAGGATATGCTCCCTTGCTGACATCGGTACGAAACATATTGCAGATAATTCAAGAAATTTAAAGATTCCCTTCTTTGCTTTAAGCGTCCTGTAAAGTCCTGCTTCTCGATTGTAAAAGTGAGGGATAATTACGAACAGGTCTTCTGCTTTAAGGCAACTCCAAGAAAATTCAAGAAAAATGCTTTCTTCCCCCTATCAATGTTAGGTTCGAATTTCCAAGGGATTCAGCATAAAGATTCTTATAAGGACGAACCGATAATGGATGAAGGATCATTTCGTTCCCCAAAGACTTTCTCCTCCAAAGCAAATTAAAGAAAATTCAAGACATTTGAGGATATGCTTCCTTGCTGACATCAGTACGAAACATATTGCAGATAATTCAAGAAATTTTAAGATTTCCTTCTTTGCTTTAAACGTCTTGTAAAGTCCTGCTTCTCGATTGTAAAAGTGAGGGATAATTACGACCGCGTCTTCTGCTTTAAAGCAACTCAAAGAAAATTGAAGAAAAATTGCTTTCTTTCCCCTATCAATGTTAGCCTGAAATTTCCAAGCAATTCAGCATAAAGATTCTTATAAGGACGAACCGATAATGGATGAAGGATCATTTCGTTCCCCAAAGACTTTCCACTCCAAAGCAAATTAAAGAAAATTCAAGACATTTGAGGATATGCTCCCTTGCTGACATCAGTACGAAACATATTGCAGATAATTCAAGAAATTTCAAGATTCCCTTCTTTGCTTTAAACGTCTTGTAAAGTCCTGCTTCTCGATTGTAAAAGTGAGAGATAATTACGAACAGGTCTTCTGCTTTAAGGCAACTCCAAGAAAATTCAAGAAAAATTGCTTTCTTCCCCTATCAATGTTAGCTTCGAATTTCCAAGGGATTCAGCATAAAGATTCTTATAAGGACGAACCGATAATGGATGAAGGATCATTTCGTTCCCAAAAGACTTTCCACTCCAAAGCAAATTAAAGAAAATTCAAGACATTTGAGGATATGCTCCCTTGCTGACATCAGTACGAAACATATTGCAGATAATTCAAGAAATTTCAAGATTCCCTTCTTTGCTTTAAGCGTCCTGTAAAGTCCTGCTTCTCGATTGTAAAAGTGAGGGATAATTACGAACAGGTCTTCTGCTTTAAGGCAATTCCAAGAAAATTCAAGAAAAATTGCTTTCTTTCCCCTATCAATGTTAGCCTGGAATTTCCAAGGAATTCAGCATAAAGATTCTTATAAGGACGAACCGATAATGGATGAAGGATCATTTCTGTTCCCCAAAGACTTTCTCCTCCAAAGCAAATTAAAGAAAATTCAAGACATTTGATGATATGCTCCCTTGCTGACATCAGTACGAAACATATTGCAGATAATTCAAGAAATTTCAAGATTTCCTTCTTTGCTTTAAACGTCTTGTAAAGTCCTGCTTCCCGATTGTAGAAGCGAAGGAAAATTACGACCGCGTCTTCTGCTTTAAAGCAACTCAAAGAAAATTGAAGAAAAATTGCTTTCTTTCCCCTATCAATGTTAGCTTCGAATTTTCAAGGGATTCAGCATAAAGATTCTTATAAGGACGAACCGATATTGGATGAAGGATCATTTCGTTCCCCAAAGACTTTCCACTCCAAAGCAAATTAAAGAAAATTCAAGACATTTGAGGATATGCTCCCTTGCTGACATCAGTACGAAACATATTGCAGATAATTCAAGAAATATCAAGATTCCCTTCTTTGCTTTAAACGTCTTGTAAAGTCCTGCTTCTCGATTGTAAAAGCGAAGGAAAATTACGACCGCGTCTTCTGCTTTAAAGCAACTCCAAGAAAATTGAAGAAAAATTGCTTTCTTTCCCCTATCAATGTTAGCTTCGAATTTCCAAGGGATTCAGCATAAAGATTCTTATAAGGACGAACCGATAATGGATGAAGGATCATTTCGTTCCCCAAAGACTTTCCACTCCAAAGCGAATTGAAGAAAATTCAAGACATTTGATGATATGCTTCCTTGCTGACATCAGTACGAAACATACTGCAGATAATTCAAGAAATTTAAAGATTCCCTTCTTTGCTTTAAGCGTCCTGTAAAGTCCTGCTTCTCGATTGTAAAAGTGAGGGATAATTACGACCGCGTCTTCTGCTTTAAAGCAACTCAAAGAAAATTGAAGAAAAATTGCTTTCTTTCCCCTATCAATGTTAGCCTGGAATTTCCAAGGAATTCAGCATAAAGATTCTTATAAGGACGAACCGATAATGGATGAAGGATCATTTCGTTCCCCAAAGACTTTCTCCTCCAAAGCAAATTAAAGAAAATTCAAGACATTTGAGGATATGCTCCCTTGATGACATCGGTACGAAACATATTGCAGATAATTCAAGAAATTTCAAGATTCCCTTCTTTGCTTTAAGCGTCTTGTAAAGTCCAGCTTCCCGATTGTAGACGTGAAGGAAAATTACGACCTCGTCTTCTGCTTTAAAGCAACTCAAAGAAAATTGAAGAAAAATTGCTTCCTTTTCCCTATCAATCTCGAATTTCCAAGGAATTCATCACAAATCTTGTTATGACGGCGAGCCAATAATGGAGGAAGATCTTGCGTTTTCCAAATACTTTCCACTCCAAAGCAAATTGGAGAAAATTCAAGAAATTTAAAGATATACTTCCTGGCTGACATCAGTCCGAAAGATATTGGAGGAAATTCAAGAAATTTGAAGCTATGCGTCTTCTACTAACATCAACACAAAATTTTTACACGTTTGACTTTTCGGTTGTAAATGAGAAGCCCAGATCGTCAAGAAAACCGATAATTACGAGAGGAGCTCCTCCTTCAAAGTAACTTCAAGAAAATTGAAGATAGGTTGCTTTCTTCCGACTATCGATATCAATCTGGAGTTTTAAAAGAATTCATCACAAAAGTTTTTATAAGGTCGATCAGATAGTGGAGGAAGATCTTCCGTTTTCTAAGAAACTTGAAGATTTGCTTCCTCTGCTATCGGCCTGAAACCTTTTACACATTTGGTTCTTCGATTGTAAAAAGAAGGTGCAAATAGGAAGGAAGAGCGATAACTGGGGCACGGTCATTTGCTTTAAAGCAAGTTCAAGAAAATTGAAAAAATGTCGCTTTGTTTTCCCTGTCAACATCAGCCTGGAACTTTTAAGGAATCCGCCATATATTTTGGTACGAAAACGAATCGATAATGGAGAAAGATCTCTCGTTTTCTAAATACTTGCTACGCTAAAGGGAATTGGAGAAAATTCAAGAAATGTGAAGATATGTTTCTCTGCTGTCATCAGTTTGAAGCATATTAAAGAAAAATTCAAGAAATTTAAAGATTTGTTTTTTTCTACTAAGAGATTAGCCCGAAACTTTCGTCAGAAGCTCCCTTTTTACCATCGAATGGAATTGGATCGGTCCTCCGACCAGATTGGTGAGAGAAACGATAACAAGGAGGGGACCTCAAGCTTTAAAGGGGCTCAAGAAAATTGTTGAGAACTTGGTCTATTTTTCCTGCCACTCCCATTGGAATTTTACGACTTTAGCTTAAATCTTTTGAGGAGGGCGAACAGTAATAGAGAAAGATCTTTCATTTACTTAAGAGAATTTCCACCTCAAAGCAAATTAGAGAAATTTTAAAGAGCAAAGTTTGCTTCTTTCGCTAACATCAAGCCGAACACTTTTAAACGTTTTGTTAACCGATTCTAGAAAGGATGCACAGATTAGTAAAACAAAAAGACGACAATTACGACAGAATCTTCTGTTTTAAAGAAAATTCAAGAAAATTCAAGAAGAGTTGCTTCCTCCAATCTGTCAATGTCAGAGTCTAGAACTTTCGAGGAATTCGTCATAAATCTTGTTTGGAGCGCAAAACGAAGATTCCTAACTTTAAAGAAAATTAGAGAAAATTTAGGAAACTTTAAGATTTGCTTCTTTTACTAATGTCAGTCTCAAAACTGATAAAAACGAATCTTTTTTCTCTTGCACCGTCCGTCTAAAACTCGTCTACTTGGAAACACGAAGACGTTACTTTTCTCTTATTATTAGAGGACAATTTAGAATTTGAAGAAAATTTAAAGAAGATTCGTATTTTGCATTCCGAAATTCCTCTCCGTACGAAATCGCTTTTTCACAGTGTAGACGAGACGGACGGCTCCCACAATATGGTAATGCCGGATTTCTCGGTATAAAAACAGCGGCTATCGCAAAGTGTATCATTTGTTTTATAGTTCGTGCAAATCGAGTCAAGTGTGAGAGTGCGTAACTCCACGTCTTCAATCTTCGTCGTCGATCTCTTTCGCCTTCTTCCTCTATTTCTTCTTTTTCTTCTTCTTCTTCTTCTGCTTCTTCTGATACCGCCGCTACTCCGTCTGGTCGTCCCCGTCGTTTAATGAACTCGCATGCGATTGTGTCGTAAGTACGAACGTAAGTAATTTTTTCTTTTTTCTTTTTCTTCTTGTAAGGTTTCGAAATAATTGAAAGACGATTTTTTCGAAACATTTGTTCTGTTTTCTTATTGTTTAAATTTTGGGAGAAGGGGAGGGGGAAGGGGGCTAGTTGAAGATTAACAACAATTAATAGAAATTGAAGGTGTTTGCTTTTAGGATCGGTTGTAGACCTTCAGAAGGTCACCTCACCACTCGGCGTCCACATTTAAGACAAATTTTAGATGATTTCCGGGTACAGTACTTTATTCCCCCTTTTTTTTAGATAAAATCGTAAAATTTCAGTTTAGATGCGATTTTCAATTTAGAAAGTATTCGAAACTATATTTACAACCAGGTTTTTACTGAAAGTTTTAGAAAACTCAAGCTTTGGAGTGGAGGAGGCTACGTTTGTACTATCGTAGACTCTATGTAGGAGTCTTACCTTTAAGACGTCTTACGTCTTTAGCAAGACATCGCGTTTAAAAACAAAATTCTTTTAAAAACTTACGAAATAAACTTGGAGCCTACATTTATGAAGAAGAAGAAGAAGGAGAAGAAGAAAAACCCGATTTTTACTTACTTAAAACAAAAGGCCTGAAAGTTACGAGCTGACGTCAGTGAAGGAAGCAAGTCTTAAAATTTCTTGGATTTTCTCCAAACAGTTTTGGGGCGAAAAGTCTCCTTCGGAAACGAAAGGTCATCCTCCATTATATGCTCATCCTCTTCACAAAATTTAAGGCGAACTTCTTAGAAATTCCAAATTGAGGTTGACAGAGGAGGTAGAGCAACTTTTCTTTAGTTTTCTTGAACTCAAACTTTCGTAATTGTCGTTTCGTCCCCCTTTTACAAGAGAAAAACGAAAATTCCAACACGCTTGGAAGCGAAAGAAGAAAATGCTGTTCTTGAATTTTCTCTAATTTGCTTTGCAGTGGAAAGTCGAAGATCTTCCTGTATTTCTACTCGTCCTCGTAACAAGATTTATGGCGAATTTCGTAGAAATTCCAAGCCGATATTGATAGGGGGAAGAGCGCAAGTTTTCTCTAATTTTCTTCAAGTTGCTTTAAAGCAGGAGATTGTCTTCTAATTGTTATTTCTTTAAACTAATCTGGGCCTCCCTTCTGCAATTGGGAAACTGGGCCTATAAAACGGTTAAAGAAAAATATCTCTTCAAATGTCTTGATTTTTCTCCGATTTGCTTCAGAGTAGAAAATCTCTTTAGAAAAAGAAAGATCTTTCTCCATCATCTCCTTGTCTTCATTACAAGATTTATGGTGACTTGTTTAGGAATTCCATGCTGATGTTGATAAAGGAACAAAGCAACTTTTCTTCATTTTCTTTAAGTTGCTTTAAAACAAAAAATCCTCTCGTAATTGTCGTTTTTCTTCAAATTGCTTTAAAATAGAAGATCGTTTCGTAATTGTTTTTTTTTCACTAATCTGGGCCTCCATTCTACAACCGAGGAACAGGACTTACAAAACCCTCGCGAGATTTGCACTAGTGAAAGAGAACAAAGAAAATGTTATTCTCGAATTTTCTCTAATTTGCTTTGCGGTGGAAAGTCTCTTTGGAAAATCAAAGATCTTTCTGTATTTTCAATAAGATTTATGGCTAATTCCGTAGAAATTCCAAGCCGATATTGATATTGGGAAGAACGCAAGTTTTCTCTAATTTTCTTCAAGTTGCTTTAAAGCAGGAGATGCTCTTGTAATTGTCATTTCTTTAAACTAATCTGGGCCTCCCTTCTGCAATTGAAAAACTGGGCCTATAAAACGGTTAAAGAAAAAGATCTCCTCAAATTTCTTGATTTTTTCCGATTTGCTTCGGAGTAGAAAATCTTTTTAGAAAAAGGAAGATCTTTCTCCATCATCTCCTTGTCTTCACTACAAGATTTATGGTGACTTGTTTAGGAATTCCAGGCTGATGTTGATAAAGGAACAAAGCAACTTTTCTTCAATTTTCTTCAAGTTGCTTTAAAACAAAAATCCTCTCGTAATTGTCGTTTTTCTTCAAATTGCTTTAAAATAAAAGATCGTTTCGTAATTGTTTTTTTCACTAATCTGGGCCTCCATTCTACAATCGAGGAACAGGACTTACAAAACCCTCGCGAACTTTGCACTAGTGAAAGAGAACAAAGAAAACGTTATTCTCGAATTTTCTCTAATTTGCTTTGCGGTGGAAAGTCTCCTTGGAAAATCAAAGATCTTCCTGTATTTTCAATAAGATTTATGACTAATTCCGTAGAAATTCCAAGCCGATATTGATATTGGGAAGAACGCAAGTTTTCTCTAATTTTCTTCAAGTTGCTTTAAAGCAGGAGATGCTCTTGTAATTGTCATTTCTTTAAACTAATCTGGGCCTCCTTTCTGCAATTGGGAAACTCGGCATATAAAACGGTTAAAGAAAAAGATCTCCTCAAATTTCTTGATTTTTCTCCGATTTGCTTCGGAGTAGAAAATCTTTTTAGAAAAAGGAAGATCTTTCTCCATCATCTCCTTGTCTTCATTACAAGATTTATGGTGACTTGTTTAGGAATTCCATGCTGATGTTGATAGGGGAACAAAGCAACTTTTCTTCAGTTTTCTTCAAGTTGCTTTAAAACAAAAATCCTCTCGTAATTGTCGTTTTTCTTCAAATTGCTTTAAAATAGAAGATCGTTTCGTAATTGTTGTTTTTTTCACTAATCTTGGCCCCAATTCTACAATCGAGGAACAGGACTTACAAAACCCTCGCGAGCTTTGCACTAGTGAAAGAGAACAAAGAAAACGTTATTCTCGAATTTTCTCTAATTTGCTTTGCGGTGGAAAGTCTCTTGGGAAAATCAAAGATCTTCCTGTATTTTCAATAAGATTTATGGCTAATTCCGTAGAAATTCCAAGCCGATATTGATGTTGGGAAGAAGGCAAGTTTTCTCTAAGTTTCTTCAAGTTGCTTTAAAGCAGGAGATTTTCTTCTAATTGTTATTTCTTTAAACTAATCTGGGCCTCCTTTCTGCAATTGGGAAACTCGGCATATAAAACGGTTAAAGAAAAAGATCTCCTCAAATTTCTTGATTTTTCTCCGATTTGCTTCGGAGTAGAAAATCTTTTAGAAAAAGGAAGATCTTTCTCCATCATCTCCTTGTCTTCATTACAAGATTTATGGTGACTTGTTTAGGAATTCCAGGCTGATGTTGATAAAGGAACAAAGCAACTTTTCTTCAATTTTCTTCAAGTTGCTTTAAAACAAAAATCCTCTCGTAATTGTCGTTTTTCTTCAAGTTGCTTTAAAATAGAAGATCGTTTCGTAATTGTTGTTTTTTAATTTTACTAATCTGGGCCTCCATTCTACAATCGAGGAACAGGACTTACAAAACCCTCGCGAGCTTTGCACTAGTGAAAGAGAACAAAGAAAACGTTATTCTCGAATTTTCTCTAATTTGCTTTGCGGTGGAAAGTCTCCTTGGAAAATCAAAGATCTTCCTGTATTTTCAATACGATTTATGGCTAATTCCGTAGAAATTCCAAGCCGATATTGATGTTGGGAAGAACGCAAGTTTTCTCTAATTTTCTTCAAGTTGCTTTAAAGCAGGAGATGCTCTTGTAATTGTCATTTCTTTAAACTAATCTGGGCCTTCCTTCTGCAACTGGGAAACCGCGCTTATAAAACTGTTAAAGAAAAAGATCTCCTCAAATTTCTTGATTTTTCTCCGATTTGCTTCGGAGTAGAAAATCTCTTTAGAAAAAGAAAGATCTTTCTCCATCATCTGCTTGTATTCATTACAAGATTTATGGTGACTTGTTTAGGAATTCCAGGCTGACGTTGATAGGGGAACAAAGCAACTTTTCTTCAATTTTCTTCAAGTTGCTTTAAAACAAAAATCCTCTCGTAATTGTCGTTTTTCTTCAAATTGCTTTAAAATAGAAGATCGTTTCGTAATTGTTTTTTTTCACTAATCTTGGCCCCAATTCTACAATCGAGGAACAGGACTTACAAAACCCTCGCGAGCTTTGCACTAGTGAAAGAGAACAAAGAAAACGTTATTCTCGAATTTTCTCTAATTTGCTATGCGGTGGAAAGTCTCCTTGGGAAAATCAAAGATCTTCCTGTATTTTCAATACGATTTATGGCTAATTCCGTAGAAATTCCAAGCCGATATTGATGTTGGGAAGAACGCAAGTTTTCTCTAATTTTCTTCAAGTTGCTTTAAAGCAGGAGATGCTCTTGTAATTGTCATTTCTTTAAACTAATCTGGGCCTTCCTTCTGCAACTGGGAAACCGCGCTTATAAAACGGTTAAAGAAAAGATCTCCTCAAATTTCTTGATTTTTTTCCGATTTGCTTCGGAGTAGAAAATCTTTCTAGAAAAAGGAAGATCTTTCTCCATCATCTGCTTGTATTCATTACAAGATTTATGGTGACTTGTTTAGGAATTCCAGGCTGACGTTGATAGGGGAACAAAGCAACTTTTCTTCAATTTTCTTCAAGTTGCTTTAAAACAAAAAATCCTCTCGTAATTGTCGTTTTTCTTCAAATTGCTTTAAAATAGAAGATCGTTTCGTAATTGTTGTTTTTTTTTCACTAATCTTGGCCCCAATTCTACAATCGAGGAACAGGACTTACAAAACCCTCGCGAGCTTTGCACTAGTGAAAGAGAACAAAGAAAACGTTATTCTCGAATTTTCTCTAATTTGCTTTGCGGTGGAAAGTCTCCTTGGGAAAATCAAAGATATTCCTGTATTTTCAATACGATTTATGGCTAATTCCGTAGAAATTCCAAGCCGATATTGATGTTGGGAAGAACGCAAGTTTTCTCTAATTTTCTTCAAGTTGCTTTAAAGCAGGAGATGCTCTTGTAATTGTCATTTCTTTAAACTAATCTGGGCCTCCCTTCTGCAATTGGGAAACTCGGCATATAAAACGGTTAAAGAAAAAGATCTCCTCAAATTTCTTGATTTTTCTCCGATTTGCTTCGGAGTAGAAAATCTCTTTAGAAAAAGGAAGATCTTTCTCCATCATCTGCTTGTATTCATTACAAGATTTATGGTGACTTGTTTAGGAATTCCAGGCTGACGTTGATAGGGGAACAACGCAACTTTTCTTCAATTTTCTTCAAGTTGCTTTAAAACAAAAATCCTCTCGTAACTTTCGCTTTTCTTCAAGTTGCTTTGAAATAGAAGATCGTTTCGTAATTGTAATCGGGAAAGAGAAGTTACAAAACGCTTAAAAGGAGACTTACAAATCGCTTGGAAGCTTTGCGCCAATGAAAGAGAACAAAGAAAATGTTGTTCTTGAATTTTCTCTAAATTTGCGTTGGAATGGAAAATCTCTCTAGAAAATAAAAGATCTTCCTGTACTTTCTACTCGTTCCCATAACAACACTTATAGTGAATTACATAGAAATTCCAAGCTGACATTGATAGCCAGAAAAAGCAATTTTTCTTCAATTCTCTTGAAGTTGCTTTAAAATAGAAGATCGTTTCGTAATTGTTTTATTTTACCAATGTGGGCTTCCCTTCTATTGTACAATCGTTTTCCTTTATCGTCTGCGCCTTTCTCCTGCAATCGAGAAACAAGACTTCCAAACCGCTTGAAAGTTTCGGGCTGATATCAGTAAAAGAAACATGTCTTCTAAATATCTAGGAGTTTCCTCCTTTTTGCTTGGGTTACATGTCTCTCTAGAAAGAAAAAGATCTTCGTCCATTATCTGCTCGTCTTTATAGCAAAATTTGTAATGAAATCCTCAGAAACTGACAATGATGGGAGAAACAAAGCAATCTCTCTTCAATTTTCTTGAAGCTGCTTTAAAACAGAATTCCCTTTCGTAATTGTCGTTTCTCTTACCAGTCTGTGTCTCCCTTTTACAAAAGAGAAACAGAATTTAGAAGACGCTTACAATTAGCAGTATCGGGTTGATTTTCTCCACAATAAATCTTCCTCCATTATCTGCACGTCCTAATAACAAGAGAAATGGAGAATCCCTAGAAATTCCAGGCTCAGATTGATAGGAAAAATAAAGCAACTTTTCTTCAATTTTCAATGAAGTTTCTTTAAAACAGAGGATCCTCTCGTAATTATCGCGTTTTCTTTGACAATCCTCACTTCTTTGTTACAATGGAAAAATCGGATATATAAAAATTTTAGGCTGATATTAATAGAAGAAGCATATCTTCAAATTTTTCGAATTTCCTTCGATTCGCTTTGGAGTGGAAAATCTTTAGGAAACGACAGATCGTTCTCCATTATCGACTCGTATTTATAAGAAGACTTATGGTGAATTTCTTAGAAATTCCCAGCTGACATTGATAGGGCAAAGAAAGTAACTGTTCTCCAACTTTCTTGAAGTTTCTTTAAAACCGAGGATTCTCTCGAAATAATCGTTTTTCCTCGACAATCTAGATCTCCCTTTTATAATCGAGAAATCAGACGTACGAAAATTTCAAGCTGATATTGACAGAAGAAGCGTGTCTTCAAATTTCTTGAAATTTCTCCAACTTGCTTCGAAGTTGAAATCTCTTTAGAAAATTAAAAATTTACCTATGCTTTCCCTTCGTCCTCATAACAAGACATATGATCAGTTCCTTAGAAATTCCAAGCTGAAATTGGTAGAGGAAACGGAAAAACATCTTTTCTTCAATTTTCTTGAAATTGCTTTAAAGTAGAAAAATTCTATCGTAATTGTCGTTTTACTTACCAGTCTTGGCCTCCATTTTACGATCGGGAAATAGAACATACAAAACGCTTAGAAGTTTCAGGTTTTCCATTTTTTAAAGAACTTGAAGATTTTAGAATTTCTTTTTTCCTTCTTTCTTGGATTAAATTTACCGACTTCTATGAGTGGTTTCAGACTTATAAACCGTTAAAATTTAAAACTGATTTTAGAACTTCCCATTTGAATGGAAATTTGTGATTCTCTTTTTAGAACTCACTTTAGATTTTCTTTCAGAATACAACGTAAAAGTTCCCATTTTCCAAAGAAAAGTTGATGGAATTTCAGTTTGGATACACCACACCGGTTTGTACTTCCGTTTTAGAAGTTCTTTTAGATTTCCCTATCTCGAAGAGACTTTAAACTTACGGTACTTTCTAAAAATTATTTTAAAACTTCTTTTGGGATGGAAATCTGTTCTTGTAGTTTAGAAACGATCGCAGATCTTCCTTCCCCGAGAAAACTTAGCAAAGCAACTTTTCTTCATTTTCCTTGAAGTCGCTTTAAAGCAGAAGATTTACTCGTAATTTTCTCTTTTGTATGAAAGTTAGCAACTGTGTTCTATAACTCCCTCTTACAATTGAGAAACGATGTTTAGAATACGCTTGAAAGCTTCGGAGAGCTTAGCAAAGACAACTAATATTTAAGTTTCACGAGTTTTCTCTGATTTGCTTAGGCGTGGAAGATCCCATTGGAGAATGAAAAATTGTCTTCCATTATCGGTTCATCTTCATAACAACATTTCTGGCGACTTCTTTAGAAAGAAAGCAACCTTTCTTCAACTTTTGGAACTGTGTTTAAAACAGAAGGTGCTTTCGTGATTGTCATTTTTTAAACAATCTGTACCTTCTTTCCACAATTGGGAAACAGGTCGTACAAAACTTTTAAAAGTTTCAGGCGAATATAGGCAACTAAAGCAAATCATTAAATTTCTTGAATTTTCTCCAATTTGCTTTGGAGTGGAAAATCCCTTTAGAAAATGAAAGATCATCCTCCATTATCTGCTCGGCCTCATAACAAGATCTATGGTGAATTCCATAGAAATTCTAGGTTGACACTTAAAGGGGAATAAAGCAACTTTTCACTAATTTTCTTGAAGTTGCTTTAAAGCAGAGCATCCACTCGTAATTGCCGTTTATTTTTCTTACGCTTCTTCCTACTTACAAAACCTTTTAAGGTTTCAGACTGGCGTTGCCGTGCGAAGCAAATCCTAAATTTCTTGAATCTTCTCCAATCTGCTTGGCAGTGGAAAATCTCTTTAAGAACTGAAAGCTTTCCTTCCATTCTCTGCTCGTCCTCATAACAAACTTTATGGTAATTTCCTTAGAAATTTCAGGCTGACATTGAAAGGGGAAATAAGGTAACTTCCCCTCAATTTTCTTGAAGTTGCTTTAAAGCAGAGCATCCTCTCGTAATTGCCGTTTGCTTTTTCTACGCTTCTTCCTACTTACATAACCTTTCTAAAGTTTTAGACTGGCGTTGCCGCGCGAAGCAAATCCTAAATTTCTTGAATTTTCTTCAATTTGCTTGGCAGTGGAAAATCTCTTTAAGAACTGAAAGCTTTTCTTCCATTATCTGCTCGTCCTCAAAACAAACTCTATGGTAATTTCCTTAGAAATTTCAGGCTGACGTTGAAAGGGAAAATAAAGCAACTTACCTTGAATTTTCTTGAAGATGCCTTAAAGCAGAGCATCCTCTCCTAATTGCCGTTTGCTTTTCCTACGCTTCTTCCTACTTACAAAACCTTTAAAAGTTGTAGACTGGCGTTGCCGCGCAAAGCAAATCCTAAATTTCTTGAATTTTCTTCAATTTGCTTGGCAGTGGAAAATCTCTTTAAGAACTGAAAGCTTTTCTTCCATTCCCTGCTCGTCCTCATAACAAACTTTATGGTAATTTCCTTAGAAATTGCAGGCTGACGTTGAAAGGGGAAATAAAGCAACTTACCTTAAATTTTCTTGAAGATGCTTTAAAGCAGAGCATCCACCCGTAATTGCCGTTTGCTTTTCCTACTCTTCTTCCTACTTACATAACCTTTCTAAAGTTTTAGGCTGGCGTTGCCGCGCGAAGCAAATCCTAAATTTCTTGAATTTTCTTCAATTTGCTTGGCAGTGGAAAATCTCTTTAAGAACTGAAAGCTTTTCTTCCATTCTCTGCTCGTCCTCATAACAAACTTTATGGTAATTTCCTTAGAAATTGCAGGCTGACGTTGAAAGGGGAAATAAAGCAACTTACCTTCAATTTTCTTGAAGATGCTTTAAAGCAGAGCATCCACCCGTAATTGCCGTTTGCTTTTCCTACTCTTCTTCCTACTTACATAACCTTTCTAAAGTTTTAGGCTGGCGTTGCCGCGCGAAGCAAATCCTAAATTTCTTGAATTTTCTTCAATTTGCTTGGCAGTGGAAAATCTCTTTAAGAACTGAAAGCTTTTCTTCCATTCCCTGCTCGTCCTCATAACAAACTTTATGGTAATTTCCTTAGAAATTGCAGGCTGACGTTGAAAGGGGAAATAAAGCAACTTACCTTCAATTTTCTTGAAGATGCTTTAAAGCAGAGCATCCTCTCGTAATTGCCGTTTGCTTTTCTTACTCTTCTTCCCACTTACATAACCTTTAAAAGTTGTAGACTGGCGTTGCCGCGCGAAGCAAATCCTAAATTTCTTGAATTTTCTTCAATCTGCTTGGCAGTGGAAAATCTCTTTAAGAAATGAAAGCTTTTCTTCCATTCTCTGCTCGTCCTCATAACAAACTTTATGGTCATTTCCTTAGAAATTGCAGGCTGACGTTGAAAGGGGAAATAAAGCAACTTGTCTTCAATTTTCTTGAAGATGCTTTAAAGCAGAGCATCCACTCGTAACTGCCGTTTGCTTTTCCTACGCTTCCTCCCACTTACATAACCTTTCTAAAGTTTTAGGCTGGCGTTGCCGCGCGAAGCAAATCCTAAATTTCTTGAATTTTCTTCAATTTGCTTGGTAGTGGAAAATCTCTTTAAGAACTGAAAGCTTTTCTTCCATTCTCTGCTCGTCCTCATAACAAACTTTATGGTCATTTCCTTAGAAATTGCAGGCTGACGTTGAAAGGGGAAATAAAGCAACTTGTCTTCAATTTTATTGAAGATGCTTTAAAGCAGAGCATTCACTCGTAATTGCCGTTTGTTTTTCCTACCCTTCTTCCTACTTACATAACCTTTTAAAGTTTTAGACTGGCGTTGCCGCGCGAAGCAAATCCTAAATTTCTTGAATTTTCTTCAATTTGCTTGGCAGTGGAAAATCTCTTTAAGAAATGAAAGATTTTCTTCCATTCTCTGCTCGTCCTCATAACAAACTAACATTGATAGGTGACAGAGAGTAAATTTTCTTCAACTTTCTTGGAGTTGCTGCTTTAAAGCAGAAGATTTACTCGTAATTTTCGTTTTGTATGAAATTTGGCGATTGCGTTGTACGACTGGTTTTAGACTTATAAATCTTGAAATTTTAGAACTGATTTTAGAAATTCCATTTTCTTTTCTTGTTTTTAGAGAAAATTGTTAGAACTTTCGTTTAGATGGAAATTTGTGATTCCCTTTTAGAACTTACTTCAGATTTTCATTCTTTTTCGATACAATTTAAAGATTCCTACTTTTTAAAGAAAAGGTTTTGTTTTAGAGAAAGTTTTAGAACTCTTGAAGATGTCATTCTAGGGAAATCTGTGCTAAATTTTGAATTTTGATTCCCCGCGTTTCCGCGTTCCCAATTTCCCTTTTTTCGATCCGAATTTTTCGAATCCTCCTCGTCCCGTTTCGACAGTCCCCTAGAAAAGAAAAAATTCTTCGCGTCCGTCGTCTCGTCGTCGACCGCGTGCCACCCGCGGGGCATCTCGCCCAGCCTAACAAATACGTACAATACGCACAAGAGCGGGCGATTCAGCGAACGCATCGAGAGTTTTCAGTAGGTACGACGCGACGGACGGCCGGTTCGCGGTTTTAGTAGGAATAAATATTCGGTTGCGAGCGGCTCGGCTCCGGGGAAAAGCGCATGAAAATCGGACGCGCGTCGTCGCAGATCCGACGCCTACACACACGCATCATCGAATTCGAGGAGATCGTGCGAGATTCGCTTTCGAATCGAGAATAGTACGCGGGCAGAACGCGATTTTCGGACGTGATTTTTCTCCGTTTTTCTTTTTCGTTCTTTTTCGCTGCGTAATTTTCGTGCGGTTCCGGCTTTAAAGGGAAGTGCCCGGCGAGTTTTCGCCGCATTAATGCGCGGGTAGCGAAAGTGGATAGACGACGACAACGACGACGACCGCGTCGTTGAAGGATTCGCGAATTACTCGTACGTACACGTACGTCGAAGTCGGAAAAGGTTTTTCTGTTGTCGTTTTTAATAAAACGGGAATTATTTTGACCTTTGTACGTTCCGTTTCCCGGTTATTATTGTGGTGATCGAGTGATGTGGGAAAGTATCCCTTGGTAATTTTTCTTTTTGATTGCACCGTGACTGATTTGTACCGGAAACTTTGGAAACTTCGTACAGTTTCTGGTTTTGGTTCACAGTTTGAGGTACGTTGGAGGTGAGTTGCCGTTTCGTGTCAAACTTTAGTTCTAAAACCGAAGAAATTATTTCTTTTATCTTGTACAATTATGGAAAAATCATTGTATTTTCTAATTCTTAACTGTAAGTCTACTTCGTGACCCATATTTCGGATTATCTCTACCACTTTTCGGGTCAAATAACAGACACAATTTCAATTTATCAGACTATATTTCGAAATGTAAGTATCTAAATTATGAAATATAACCTGCTAACTCATATGTAAGTCCCTTGCTCTAGTTTGGCTTGAAAAGTGGTAGAGACAATCCCAAAGATAGTTTCTAAAGATTTTCGAGACGAACTCCTTTTAGGAAGATTTCGGGAGATTTCAAAACTCGCCGATTTTTCTCGCAAATTTTCGTGGAAACCCGGTTCCCTAGCAAAATTCCCACTAATATTTGCGTAAAAGTTTGTGCGCCAATTTCAAACTTAACGGAATTTGTGCCCATTCCTAAGAAAATTTCTTTGTGTTCAAACTTGATGGAACTTGTTCCCATTCTTAAGAACATTTCTTTGGATTCAAAATTGATGGAACTTGATCCTATTCCTAAGAAACTTGTAAGTTCCTTGTTCTTGTTTGACCTAAATAGTGGTAGAGACAACCCGAAAGATAGTTTTCAAAGATTTTCGAGACAAACTCCTTGCCAGAAGATTTCGGGAGATTTCAAAACTCGCCGATTTTTCTCGGAAATTTTCGTGGAAACCCGGTTCCCTAGCAAAATTCTCACTAATATTTGCGTAAAAGTTTGTGCGACAATTTCAAACTTAATGGAACTTGATCCCATTTCTACCAAAATTTCTTTGGATTCAAACTTGATGGACACTTTTCTCATTCCTAAGAACACTATTTTGGATTCAAACTTTATGGAAATTGTTCCTATTCCTAAGAAACTTGTAAGTGGCTTGTTCTTGTTTGACCTGAAAAGTGGTACACACAATCCGAAATGTAATTTTTAAAGATTTTCGAGACGAACTCCTTTTAGGAAGATTTCGGGAGATTTCAAAACTCGCCGATTTTTCTCGGAAATTTTCGTGGAAATCTGGTTCCCTAGCAAAATTCCCACTAATATTTGCGTAAAAGTTTGTGCGACAATTTCAAACTTAATGGAACTTGATTCCATTTCTACCAAAATTTCTTTGGATTCAAACTTGATGGACACTTTTGCTCATTCCTAAGAACACTATTTTGGATTCAAACTTTATGGAAATTGTTCCTATTCCTAAGAAACTTGTAAGTGGCTTGTTCTTGTTTGACCTGAAAAGTGGTACACACAATCCGAAATGTAATTTTTAAAGATTTTCGAGACGAACTCCTTTTAGGAAGATTTCGGGAGATTTCAAAACTCGCCGATTTTTCTCGCAAATTTTCGTGGAAACCCGGTTCCCTAGCAAAATTCCCACTAATATTTGCGTAAAAGTTTGTGTGACAATTTCAAACTTAACGGAATTTGTGCCCATTCCTAAGAAAATTTCTTTGTGTTCAAACTTGATGGACACTTGTGCCCATTCTTAAGAACATTTCTTTGGATTCAAGATTGATGGAACTTGATCCTATTCCTAAGAAACTTGTAAGTTCCTTGTTCTTGTTTGACCTAAATAGTGGTAGAGACAACCCGAAAGATAGTTTTCAAAGATTTTCGAGACAAACTCCTTGCCAGAAGATTTTGGAAGATTTCAAAACTCGCCGATCTTTCTCGGAAATTTTCGTGGAAATCCGGTTCCCTAGCAAAATTCCCACTAATATTTGCGTAAAAGTTTGTGCGCCAATTTCAAACTTAATGGAACTTGATCCCATTTCTACGAAAATTTCTTTGGATTCAAACTTGATGGACACTTTTCTCATTCCTAAGAACACTATTTTGGATTCAAGACTTTATGGAAATTGTTCCTATTCCTAAGAAACTTGTAAGTGGCTTGTTCTTGTTTGACCTGAAAAGTGGTACACACAACCCGAAATGTAATTTTTAAAGATTTTCGAGACGAACTCCTTTTAGGAAGATTTCGGGAGATTTCAAAACTCGCCGATTTTTCTCGCAAATTTTCGTGGAAACCCGGTTCCCTAGCAAAATTCCCACTAATATTTGCGTAAAAGTTTGTGTGACAATTTCAAACTTAATGGAACTTGTTCCTATTCCTAAGAAAATTTCTTTGTGTTCAAACTTGCTGGACACTTGTTCCCATTCTTAAGAACATTTCTTTGGATTCAAAATTGATGGAACTTGATCCTATTCCTAAGAAACTTGTAAGTTCCTTGTTCTTGTTTGACCTAAATAGTGGTAGAGACAACCCGAAAGATAGTTTTTAAAGATTTTCGAGACAAACTCCTTGCCAGAAGATTTCGGGAGATTTCAAAACTCGCCGATTTTTCTCGGAAATTTTCGTGAGAAACCCTGTTTGCCAAAGTTTCCTAGGAAAATTCTCACTAATATTTGCGTAAAAGTTTGTGCGACAATTTCAAACTTAATGGAACTTGTTCCCATTTCTACGGAAAATTTCTTTGGATTCAAACTTGATGGACACTTGTTCTCATTCCTAAGAACACTATTTTGGATTCAAACTTTATGGAACTTGTTCCTATTCCTAAGGAACTTCTTCTTCTTGTTTGACCTAAAAAGTGCTAGAGACAATCCGAAAGATAATTCTTACATATTATCGAGGCGAACTTCTTTTCGGAAGATTTTGGAAACTTAAATTTTGCGGATTCTTCTCAGTTTCTAGGAAGATTCCTCCGAATTTCGAAATTTTCGAGAAATAACCGGCTTTCCAAAGTTGCCTAGGAAAAATTCGATGGCGCCCCCCTCCCCTCCCTCCCCGGCTAATATTTGCGTAAAAAATTGTGTGATAATTTCAAACTTGATGGAACTTGTTTCCATTCCAGGAAAAATTTTTTGGTTTCAAACTTTATGACACTTCTTCCTATTTCCAGAAATATTTGTTTGGATTCAAATTTTATGGTACTTGTTCCCGTTCTCCACGAATATTTGTTTGGATTGAAACTTGATGGAAATTGTTCCCATTCCTAGGAATATTTGTTTGGATTCAAATTTTATGGAACTTGTTCCCATTCCCCAAGAATATTTGTTTAGATTCAAACTTGATAGAAATTGTTCCCATTTCTAGGAATATTCGTTTGCTTCCATTCCTAGGGAAATTTCTTTGCGTACTTGATGGTGAAAATTTCTTTGGGTTCAAACTTTATGGAACCTTTCCCCATCCTTAGGAACATCTGTTTGGATTCAAACTTGATGGCACTTGTTCCCATTTTTAGGGAAATTTCTTTGGACTCAAACTTTATGGAACTTGTTCCCATTCCTAAGAATATTTGCTTGTGTTCAAACTTGATGAAACTTGTTCCCATTGTTAGGAATATTTCTTTGGATTTAAATTTAATGGAACTTGTTCCAATTTCTAGGGAAATTTCTTTGGGTTTAAAGTTGATGGAACTGATTCCCATTCCTAGGAATATTTGTTTGGGTTCAACCTTGATGGAATTGTTCCCATTCCTAGGATTCATTCCTAAGAAAATTTCTTTGTGTACATTCGTAGGAAGATTTGTTTGGATTCAAACTTGCCGGAACTTGTTTCCATTCCCAGGAAAATTCCTTCGAATTCCGAAAACTTCAAGAAAAACCTTTTCTTGAAAGTTTTCTAGGAAGTTTTGGAGATTTCCGAATCTAGTATTTCCGTATTCTTTCGAATTTTTAAACTTCCCAGATTAACCCCGCATTTCCAGGAAGATTTCTTGGAATCCTAACATTGTACTCCGTTCGGAAGTTTTCTTGGAAAATTCATTTAAGTTTCCGAGATTAATGTCTCTTCTTGAATAGTACGAATTTGGTAGATTTCTTATCAGTCCTTCGATTTTCAAGAGATTAACGTCTCTTCTTCGATCTGTGAGATTTACCAAGGTAACCTGTGCTTGAAAGTGCTTGAAAATTTCTAGGAAAGTTCGTGCGAATATTGAAATTTCTGAAATCGATCTTATTTCGGAACTTATCAAACATTCCTAAGAAAATTCCGAGATTTCCGAGACGGTTTGTGACAATTTCAGAAATTTACAAATTTCAGAACGAAAACGCTTTCGATTTTCGAGATTATCACCCTGAAAGTTTCCCGGGAAAATTCGAAAAATTTTCTAGATTTACTGGATTCTTCTTCATTTCCAGGGGGATTTCTTTGAATTTCGATATCAACGGAAGTTCACTTTCTTTTTAATTAAAATTTTAATATCTTCGGACGGAAATATTTTCGCTATTGAATCTGACCGTGGAAACGTTACGTTATTGTCTTATCCCCGAAGTTCTTAAAAATATCTAGGAAAACTAGTTCGGATTTCGGGAAATGTTCAAAAAGGGAAAAATAGGAATTCGCATGAACATTCCTGAAGGATCCACGCCGACAATCATCGAAACGTCGTGTAAATTCCATAACGAAAGTGGTGCTCGTCACAGACCAAATGATTGGACGATTTTGAGATAATTCCTGAAAATTCCCAAAATCCACAAAAATGAACTAGAACTAATCAGAATGTCGTTTATATCGAAGCATTCGAAATAATTTAAGTGGCAAAGTGTTCAGAAGTTTAAGACAATTTCAACTAGCGTTAGTTGTTTCGGGACGGCCTAAAAGTCTGACCGATGTAGAAATTGGAAAACCCCCAAATTACTACCAGCTTCGAGAAATTTGAAGATTTCTACCGGAAATGTTGAAGGAGCAAGAAATAGGGATTCGCGGGAAATTCCTGAAGAATCCCCATCGCAATCATCGAAACGTCGTGCACATCCTATAGCAAAATGCAGCTCTTAAATTCGCGTTTTTCCTCCGTCAATTGCTATTGCTGATCTCTAGAAGTTATTTTTATTTAAGAAAATAGCTCTAATTAAGTCCGAATTGTAAAACTGTAAAACCGCGATGATCTCAATGTGACTCAGCTCATCGGCATTATTACATTTCGCAGCGCGATGAATGAATAAGAACGAGAGAAGTGATAAGAAAGAATACTACACCACATACTAAGTGCAAATCGATTTGTGTACGACGACAGATGTGCGACCTGTGACGCTTTTAGCGCTAGCTCAAAACATTTCTAAGATGATTTTAATTGAATTTTTGCGCTTGTTTAGTATCTCGTCGATTCGGTGCGAAATTCGGAACGAGTTTCTAGGAAGGAACGGAATTGTATCACGACGTGTTTACGTTCGAGAAAAGTTCGAAAGATTCGGCGTTGCGTGGATATTTTACGATTGATGATGATGAGTTGATTGCCGAAACTTGTATTTCTATGACATTTACCGTTACTACATATTTACTTTTCTTGTTTTGATTTTACGTCGTTCTAATTATAGATAATGCAAGGGGTTTTCCTAGAAATGAAAGAAAAATTCGCGAGAAGTTTATAATTTTATAAAAATATCAGAGAAAAGTTTCGAACTTACCCAGAAAGGGACAAAAATTGAGAAGTTTCAAATCTTTGAGCTGAAGTAAATCGCTCGAGATAAAATCAATCTGCGGGACTATTCTTGTGAACCCCCTTTTAAACATTTCCGGTATAAATCTTCAAATTTCTCGAAATTAGTGGCGATTGTGATAAATTTGGAGTTCTTCCAATTCCTACATCGGTCAGACTTTTACTGCGTTCCGAAGCAGCCAACGTTAATTGATGTATCCTTAAACTTCTAGTCACTTTACCACCTAAATTGCTTCGAATCGTTTGATACAAACGGCGTTCTGATTAGTCTTGGTTAATTTTTTGGGATTTTGGCATCTTTCAAGAATTATCTCCAAATCGTTCAATCATTTGGTCTTTGACAAGCGCCTTTTTTGTGCGGAATTCGCACGATGTTTCGATGATTGGGATGGGGAATCCTCAGGAATGTTCTCGCAAATCCCTATTTTTTCTTCCTCGAACGTTTCCGCTTGAAATCTTCGAATCTCGTGAAGTTGGTCGCAATTGCAATAAATTTGCGGTTTTTACGATTTCTACTTTTACTGCGATCCGAAGCAATCAACTTTAGTCGATTGTCCCTTTAACTCTTAGTCACTTTACCAACTAAATTGCTTGGGAATCCTTCGATATGAACGGCGTTTTGATCAGTTTTAGTTGATTTTTGGGGATTTTCAAGGATTATCTCAAAATCGTCCAAGCACCTGGTCTTTGACGAACGCTACTTCCTAGCCTATTTCTTAATTTTTCGAACATTTCCGGTGGAAATCTTCAAATTTTTCGAAGTCGGTGGCGATCGTGATAAGTTTGGGATTTCTCCAGTTTCTACATCAGTCAGACTTTTACGTTAATTTGTTTCCTTAAGTTTCCAAATTTCCTTTTTTGAACATTTCCGGTAAAAACCTTCAAATTTCTTGAAGTTAGTCGCAATTGTGATAAATTTACGGTTTTTCCGATTTCTACATCGGTCAGACTTTTACTGTGATCCGAGGCAAACGACTTTAGTCGATCTTCCCTTAAACTTTTAGACATTTTACCACCTAAAATGCTTGGAATCCTTGGATATGAACGACGTTTTGATCAGTTTTAGTTGATTTTTGGGGATTTTCAAGAATGATCTCAAAATCGTTCAAGCATTTGGTCTTTGACGAACGCTACTTCCTACCCTATTTCTTAATTTTTCGAACATTTCCGGTGGAAATCTTCAAATTTTTCGAAGTCGGTGGCGATCGTGATAAGTTTGCGATTTCTCCAGTTTCTACATCGGTCAGACTTTTACGTTAATTTGTTTCCTTAAGTTTCCAAATTTCCTTTTTGAACATTTCCGGTAAAAACCTTCAAATTTCTTGAAGTTAGTCGCAATTGTGATAAATTTACGGTTTTTCCGATTTCTACATCGGTCAGACTTTTACTGCCATCCGAGGCAAACGACTTTAGTCGATTTTCCCTTAAACTTTTAGACATTTTACCACCCAAATTGCTTGGGAATCCTTCGATATGAACGACGTTTTGATCAGTTTTAGTTGATTTTTGGGCATTTTCAAGAATGATCTCAAAATCGTCCAAGCACCTGGTCTTTGACGAACGCTACTTCCTACCCTATTTCTTAATTTTTCGAACATTTCCGGTGAAAATCTTCAAATTTTTCGAAATCGGTGGCGATCGTGATAAGTTTGCGATTTCTCCAGTTTCTACATCGGTCAGACTTTTACGTTAATTTGTTTCCTTAAGATTCCAAATTTCCTTTTTTGAACATTTCCGGTAAAAACCTTCAAATTTCTTGAAGTTAGTCGCAATTGTGATAAATTTACGGTTTTTCCGATTTCTACATCGGTCAGACTTTTACTGCGATCCGAGGCAAACGACTTTAGTCGATCTTCCCTTAAACTTTTAGACATTTTACCACCCAAATTGCTTGGGAATCCTTCGATATGAACGGCGTTTTGATCAGTTTTAGTTGATTTTTGGGGATTTTCAAGAATTATCTCAAAATCGTCCAAGCATTTGGTCTTTGACGAACGCTACTTCCTACGCTATTTCTTAATTTTCCGAACATTTCCGGTAAAAACCTTCAAATTTTTCAAAGTTGGTGGCGATTGTGATAAATTTGGGGTTTCTTCAATTTCTACATCGGTCAGATTTTTACTGCGATCCGAAGCAAACAACTTTAGTCGATTTTCCCTTTAACTTTTAGACATTTTACCACCTAAATTGCTTGGAATCCTTGGATATGAACGGCGTTTTGATCAGTTTTAGTTGATTTTTGGGCATTTTCAAGAATGATCTCAAAATCGTCCAAGCATTTGGTTTTTGACAAACGCTACCTCCTACGCCATTTTTTAATTTTTCGAACATTTCCGGTGGAAATCTTCAAATTTTTCAAAATTGGTGGCGATTGTGATAAATTTGGGATTTTTTCAATTTCTACATCGGTCAGACTTTTACTGCGATCCGAAGCAAACAACTTTAGTCGATTTTCCCTTTAACTTTTAGACATTTACCACCTAAATTGCTTGAAATCCTTTGATATGAACGGCGTTCTGATCAGTTTTAGTTGATTTTTGTGGATTTTTGTGAATTATCGGAAATTACCTTCGAATTCTCTAACCCTTTGTTGATTGGCGAACCCAAATATTCCTCGTATCTTAATCACAATATTAAACCTCACGTCTTCTTTTACAGCCACTTCGACGTTGGCGCAAAGTTCAACATCCCGAACGTCGTCCGATCAGAGAAGAAACAAAAAAGAAAAAGAAAAATCGTCGGAATTTACGACGGACGAACGAACGAACGAACGGAATAAAATCGGTGAGAGAGCGTCGCGTACGAAAATAGACAGAAATGCTACTAAGAATACTTTGGCTGGCGTGTCTCGTTTGGACGACGTACTCCGGTCCCGTGACGAAAATAGAAGAATACAGCAATGACCTTAGGGCGGATGAAAATACCGAAGAAGAAGGAACTCACCCGTATCCGATCGCGAACGAAGATTCCAACGATTTCGTCGATTTCAACGGCGACGTCACGTCGAAAATCTACGAAGATCTGGAAAATTTAGAAGTGGTACGTGCGCCGAAATCGTCCTCGTTGGCCAAGAGGATGGCGACGGCGGAGTCGAAACCCGGCGCCGATCGTCGAAGGGAATTCATGTCGTTTATTTCGAAAAATTTGGCGCCGGAATTGGTGGACGCGAACTTATCGGATTTCAACGAAGTCCGAAAGATCGTAACGACGGTCTGTAAGCTTTACGATCAGTACGTGGAAGATAAGATGATGGCCGGAAGGTCCGGGGACGAAGACGATAATGGGATGATGAGCGATCAACCCATGAACGACGATAGCGGGTTCAAGAAGATCTCGGTGCCTACTTTCGATGAAGTTCCTACGACGAGGAATCGCCCCGTTTCGAGCTCGGAACGACCATCCTCAGAGATCGATCCGGACGAGGATGTGCTCGCAAGGGAAAATAAAGAGAAGAGAATGAGGTAATTTTGTAAAGAAGTACTTAGTCTAGAGAATATGGTTATTCCGGTATTTAATTTTTTTGTTGGGTACAATTTTTGTCGCTGATGTGTTGATTTGGTAAAATTTGTTGAAAAATAAAAAGAAAAAGCAACAAACAGTTCTCTGAAAAACAAAGGAAACAAGATAACGATCACACTAACTTGATTCAAATGCACAGAACAGTAAGTTGCTTGGAAAAAAGGAAGTAATAATAATAATAAATAATACCTAATAATAATAATAATAAGAATAATATTGTGGAAACTGAATCACCTGATCCCCTGGCACGTCATATTGTGACACCCAAATCAGCTGATTGCTGTGGCTGCCATTTTGCTGAACCTGTCTCGCTAAAGTGCTTAGAATAACAAGCGCTTGATTGCTTATGGTTCTTCCCTGCTGGGTTGGTACACCTGTTTCGCTAAAATAGTTACGATAGCAATCACCTGACGGCACACGGTTAATTCTTCTTAAGTTGGTACACTTGTCGCGTTATAATTATCACAATAACAATCACTTGATCGCTCACGGTTTATTTCTGTTGGGTTGGTACACCTGTGTCGCTATACTAGTCAGAATAACAAGCACCCGATCGCTCGCGGTTTATTCTTCGAAAACTGGCACACCTGTCTCGCTATCATAGTCATAGTAACAATCACCTGATCGCTCACGGTTTAACCCTCTTGAGTTGGTAGAGCTGTCTTGCAAAAATTGTCCCAGTAACAAGCACCTGATCGCTCATAATTTATTTCCCATAGATTGGCACACCTGTCTCGCTATCATAGTCATAGTAACAATCACCTGATTGCTCACGGTTTAACCCTCTTAAGTTGGTAGACCGGTCTTGCAAAAATTGTCCCAATGACAAGCACCTGATCGCTCATGATTTATTCCCCATAGGTTGGCACAACTGTTTCGCTATCATAGTCATAGTAACAATCACCTGATCGCTCACGGTTTAACTCTCTTGAGTTGGTAGACCTGTCTTGCAAAAATTGTCCCAATGACAAGCACCTGATCGCTCATGATTTATTCCCCATAGGTTGGCACAACTGTTTCGCTATCATAGTCATAGTAACAATCACCTGATCGCTCACGGTTTAACTCTCTTGAGTTGGTAGACCTGTCTTGCAGTAACTATCTCAATAACAAGCACCTGATCGCTCATCATTTATTCCCCATAGGTTGGCACACCTGTCTCGCTATTATAGTCATAGTAACAATCACCTGATTAGTCACGGTTTAACCCTCTTGAGTTGGTAGACCTGTCTTGCAAAAACTATCGCAATAACAAGCACCTGATCGCTCATGATTTATTCCCCATAGGTTGGCACACCTGTCTCGCTATTATAGTCATAGTAACAATCACCTGATCGCTCACGGTTTAACCCTCTTGAGTTGGTAGACCTGTCTTGCAAAAATTGTCCCAATAACAAGCACCTGATCGCTCATGATTTATTCCCCATAGGTTGGCACACCTGTCTCGCTATCATAGTCATAGTAACAATCATCTGATCGCTCACGGTGGTGGACTTGAGGTGGTAGACCCGTCTTGCAATAATTGTCCCAATAACAAGCACCTGATCGCTCATGGTTCATTCATGTTGAGTTGGTACATCTGCTTCGCTCTAATGAACACAATAACAGTTAGCTGATCGCTCGCAATTGATTCCTGTTGGATTGGTACATCTGCCTAGCTATAATAGTCTACAATAACAGTCATTTGATCGCTCACTATTCATTCTTGTTTAGTTGGTATACCCGTCTGGTTATAATAGTTACCATAATAATCACTTGATCTTACACAGTTGATTCTTTTAAGTTGGTGCACTTGTCGTGCTATAATTATCACAATAACAATCACCTGATCGCTCATGATTTATTCCTTATAGGTTGGTATGCCTGACTCGCTATAATAGTGACAATAACAATCACTCGATTGTCTCGTACGTCACATTGTTAAATCAGGTGATCCCTTCGTACGCCACATTGTGACGTGAGCAAATCAGTTGATCGCTTCGTGTGTCATATCCTGACGATTGAATCAGCTGATTGGCACATACGTCATATTGTGATTGCTGATCAGCCCCGATGCCATATTGTGACGATTGAATCAACTGACTGTCACTTACGTCATATTGTGACAGCTGAATCAACTGATCAGATCGCACGCCATATTGTATCTAATGGATTGTTTGACTGCTGTGTATGTTATATCATGAGTAAGGTTCGACAAACGAGTGCAGGATAGGTAGTATAAACCGTACTGACCCTGTCACTCATCCGAATTTTAATTTCGCGCCCTGCACGTTAGTGGGGACAAGCAGTGAAGGGACAGCGTCACTCCGATTCAAACTATTTAATGATTACTTATTATGCAATCGTTTGTCGAACCTCAACGATGACATTTGAATCAACTATGACAGCTGATCATCTCGGACGCCATCTTTTGACGATTAAACCAGAAAATTGCTGTTTGTACTCCATAGTGTGACCGCCGAATCAGCTGATCACCTTATACACCATATTGTGACGACTAAATCAGCTGATTGTCTCGTACGCCATATTGTGAGTCATAAGCTAAGGCAATTGTCAATTGAGAATTGCTAATATGACACCGTGAGATGTATGTATGGAGTTGCGGTTTGGGAGTTTTTGTGAAATGTCAGTTTGTCACAGCAAAAATCTAAATAAATTTTAAACCGTGCGCTGAAAATCTTCAACAACTTTTGTAAATCTCAACTGATAGGTGAGGGAAGAAGTCGCGGGAAGGAGGGGGACGTCTAAATGTCAGGTTGTCGAAGCAAATATCGAAGTAAATCTTAAACCGTGTGCTGAAACTCTTCAAAGAATTTTTTGTAGATCTTAAGTTTTTGGGAGTCTAGGAGGCGGGAGAGGGGAGGAGGAAGTTACAAAAATTTGGTGAACAACAAAAGAACAGCGATTTGCAAGAATTTCCTCTAACTTCGAAGTTTTGCTAACGACTAAGTCAGCTGATTTTTCTAGTACGTGATATTATAAAATAAGTGAATTTGGTGGTTTTTGGTTGATACGAATTTATAAGGTAATTCTCGAAAGTTCAAAACTAATCCTCGGAGGGAACAGATCACCCTGGTCTGGGTGCCAGGACATGAGGGGCACGGGAGAAATGAGATGGCTGACATCTGCGCAAAGAAAGGGGCTGAGAGAAACTTTACTGGACCTACCCCACCTTTTGGGTTTAACAAAGGTTTCCTTAAAGGTGAGATAAAGAAATGGACAGCGTCCATTACAATGAAACACTGGAATGAGATCAGCGGGTTGGAACATTCCAAAAAATTTCTGAGCTTCGACGCTAGGAGGGCGGATCTCGCCCTAAAACTGGACAGGGGAAGCTTAAAAACACTGACAGGGGCAGTCACAGGCCACTATACCTGTAACAAGCACTTTCACAAAATGGGCTTATCTAACACGGACACTTGCAGATTCTGCGGTGAAGAAGAGGAGTCAATGGAACACTTGATCACTAACTGTGGGGCACTAGGCCACAGGAGATATAGACTACTACATGCATATACGCTGAGTGGGGAGGACCTATTTGCACTCCCATTGAAGGAGCTGATCCTGTTCCTCAGCGTATTAAATAAATAAATAAAACAAACAAGAGGAAGCACAATAGATCAACGTGGTCGCAGTGCAAAGGGCCATTTTGGGCCAGACCCCACCTCATTACAATACAATACAAATACAATACAATCCTCGGAGGAGCTTCTGACGAAGGCTTCAACTTGGAGGTATTCTTGGAATTTTGTTTTTTTCTCTCTTTGGTTTTTGATTTCTGCGATTTTCCAAAAAGAAACGATGAAAAATATACAACTGACTAGAAAAGTAGAACATCTTTGTAACTCTCCGATGAGCGATCTTCGACTGACGTTCGTGGGTTGCAAATTAAATTCTACGAAAAGTTTTTAAGTTTCCATCCTGGAAATTGTGAAGAATCATCGAAAATTAAAACGGACTTTCGTATAACGGCGGAGTGAGAAGCAATAATTCGATTTTTTCCCAGAATCGATATAAAATTCGTTTCGATTTCTTCTTTTTCGAAATTCCAGGAATGATGTGCCTACCTACACGCGTAAAACGCAAAGCGCTTGCAATGAGGAATTCTGATAATTACACACATGTACACACACACGCGAAAACATACGTCGAGACAGGTGTAACGAAACGATGATAAACGGCATTTTATCGACTGAATTTTGATGGCGTTGCTCAGATTTTACTTGTATGGTAACGACTTGCGCGGTGTCGTAATTTATTGTTGCGAGTCAGATCGTTGCAGAATTTATTTATGAAAATATAAAGCTCTTAAAAGGTGTTTATTGTTTAAAAAAATAAACCTATTGGAACGAACGAGGACGCAAATTATTTCGAGGGATTCAAAGGAATTTAAGCACCCATTGTAAGTGCCGCTGATAGCCTAATCGAAAGAAATTAGCTCCACTTGGACCTGTATCAATATCTGTTCTTTCAAAATAGACGAAAAGCTTATCTCCAAGTGCTTAAATAAAGTCATGAACAGACACGAACGAGATCATTCTTGGTACCGTTTTAGGAGCTGGAGCGAGCCGTATTCGAATTTCTCTCATTAGCAACTTTTCCAAACCAAAGGGATTAAGGCGATATCAACTAACGTCAGTTGCTTCAGAACCTATAAACTGTCTGACCGATGTAAAACCGTAAAAATTCAAAATTCTTGGATTATTTCAACAAAAAAAACGAAAGAATTTGGAACTAGAAGCGCCGCTTTCCACCAGAATTGTGTCCAGGAAGGAAAAAATATACACGTACTTGAGGAGATCTCGCGGGCTTCAGCCACTAAGCACATAAGAAAGAAAAGAAAGTTCTTGAACAACCTCCATTATTAATTCCCGAAATGTCCTGGAAATTTCATTAAATTCGACCGATATTATCATATCTTCCTCGATATTTTTTTATCCAGTTTTGAACTTTCGAGAATTACAAACAACAAACAAATTCGTATCAACCAATAACCACCAAATTCACTTATTATAGTATGGCGTACTAGACAATCAGCTGACTTAATCGCCGTACTTCTCTTAAAGTCCGGGCAAAACTTCGAAGTTTGAGGGAATTCTTGCAAACCGCCGTTCTATTGTTATTCATCAAATTTCCAAAGCTTCTTTTTACCCCTCCTCCCTTCTACTCCCCTCTCCCACCTCCTAAACCCTCAAAAACTTGAGATCTTCAAAAATCGTTGAAGAATTTCAGCACACGGTGTAAGATCTACTTCGATTTTTGCTTTGGAAATCTGACATTTGAACTTCCCCTCATCCCCTTCCCCCACCTCTTAAACCTATAAAAGGGTTGAGATCTCATGGGACTATTAGCAATTCTCACATACGAGATTATCAGCTGACTCAGCTTACGACTCACAATATGATGTATGTGACAATCAGCTGATTTAATCATCACAATCCGCCGTATTGGTGATCAAGGTGATCAGCTGATTCAGCTGTCACAATTTTCTGTTGTCACAATATGACTTACGTGTCAATCAGTTGAAGCACGAAGCGATCAACTGATCGCTTCGTGCTTCAACTGATTGAACTGACTGAACCAACTGGTTCAGTCGTCACAATATGACGCACGAAGCGATTAGTTGATTCACTCTTCGCAATACGACTCAAGAAGCGATCATTTGATTTTGTCGCCATAACATGACGCACGACGCGATCAGTTGATTCCGTCGCCACAATGCGACTCCCGAAGCGGTCATTTCATTAGATCGCCATAACATGACGTACGAAGCGATCAGCTGACTCGGTTGTCATAATATGACGTCCGAAACAATCAGTTGATTTTAGATTACAAGATATTCTAGGATACAGGCGTCTGACACAGTCCTCACAAAACGGCCAACCAAACAATCAACGGATGTAATTAACACAATATGACGCACGAAGCGATCAGCTGATGCAAATTTCGAAATATGACGTATACGATAATCAGCTGATTTGAAATTACAATATGGCGTATGATACAGACATCTGACACGGTCATTATAATATAACCAACCAAACGATCAGTTGACGTAATTATCGCAATATGACGCGCGAGGTCATCACTTGTTGATTTATTCAGCACAATAATTGTTTCAGGCGATAAACAAGTGCAGGTGTGACGATATGATGTTCCGAGAGAACTATCTGACTTAAGAACTACAAGATGACATATGATATAATCAGCTAACTCAGTCGTTACAGTATAGCTTACGAAACGAAGTTGACGCAATCGTTGCATTGTGACAGCCGAATCAGCTTACACAATATGGCGCACGGGACGATCAGCTGATTACATGGCTACGAATATGAATATGACGCACGAAGCGATCAGTTGATTTAATCGCTATAATAGGACGCACGAAGCGATCAGCTGACTCACATGTCAAAATATGACGTAGGGGACAATCAGCTGAGTTGAGATTGCAACATGTCACAGGATATAGAAAACTGACACAGTTTTCACAATGCGGCCAACCAAACAATCAGCTGATGTCATCATCGCAATATGACGCATGAAGCGATCAGCTGACTCAGATGTCGAAATATGACGTAGGGGACAATCAGCTGAGTTGAGATTACAACATGTCATAGGATATAGATATCTGACACAGTTTTCACAATGCGGCCAACCAAACAATCAGCTGATGTAATCATCGCAATATGACGCACGCAGCGATCAGCTGACTCAGATGTCGAAATATAACGTATAAGACAATCAGCTGATTTGAGATTACAACATGGCATACGTTACAACCACTTGACACCCTCATTACAATGTGGCTAATCAAAGAACCGGCTGACGTAATTATCACAATATGACGCACGAAATGATTAGCTGATTCAGACGTCGCAACATAACGTACGAGACAATCAGTTGATTTGAGATTGCAACATATCATAGGATACAGATATCTGACACAGTTTTCACAATGTGGCCAACCAAACAATCAGCTGATGTAATCATCACAATATGACGCACAGAGCGATCAGCTGACTCAGATGTCGAAATATGACGTATAAGACAACCAGCTGATTTCGGATACAAACAACTGACGCACTCATTACAATATAGCGAAATCAAAGGACCGGCTGACGCAATTATCACAATATGACGCACGAAATGATCAGGTGATGCAGACGTCGCAACATGGCGTACGAGACAATCAGTTGATCTGAGATTGCAACGTGTCATAGGATACAGACATCTGACACAGTTTTCACAATGCGGCCAACCAAACAATCAGCTGATGTAATCATCGCAATACGACGCACGAAGCGATCAGCTAACTCAGATGTCGAAATATGACGTTTAAGACAATCAGCTGATTTGAGATTACAACATGGCGTACGTAACAACCATCTGACACCCTTATTACGATATGGCCAATCAAACAAGATCAGCTGACGTAATTATCACAATACGACGCACGAAATGATCAGGTGATGAACATGGCGTACGAGACAATCACTTGATTTGAGATTGCAACATGTCAGAGGATACAGATATCTGATACAGTCCTCACAATATGGCAAACCAGACAATCAGCTAATGTAATCATCACAATATGACGCACAAAGCGATCAGCCGATTCAGATGCCGAAATGTGACGTATAAGACAATTAGCTGTTTTGAGATACAAACAACTGACACACTCCTTACAATATAGCGAAATCAAACGATCAGCTGACGCAATTATCACAATATGACGCACGAAGCGATCAGCTGACTCAGATGTCGCAACATGACGTACGAGACAATCAGTTGATTTGAGACATCTGACACAGTCATTACAATATGGCCGAGCAAACGATCAGCTGACGCAATTATCACAATATGGCGTGCGAGTTTGGATGAATCATCCAGCTGTTGATTTATTTGATACTATGGGTGAGGCGCTAAGCTGATTTAGGTGTCATAATATGACGTTTGACAGAATCATCCTACTTAAAGACTTAAAGAAGTTAGCTTACGCAACGTAACACGCTTTATTCGATTCACGCGTTTCGTCAGTAGCCTATCGAGCATCCTCCAGCTCGTTCGAGATTTCGCGATTAACGAACCGTAAATGCCTAAAAGGAATGAAATTCCGAACGAAATAATTTAATCGTCGTCGTGATTCGATTTAAGCCGGCGTCCGTCATTTCCCGTTTCGATCCGTTTTCAATAATAAAATAAAAAGCTGGAATTCCTCGTCGGTTTCTTCGTTCGCCGGTCCGCGCGAAGTTACGGGATTACGTCCAGCCAACGACGAACGTCTCTCTCTCTCTCTCTGGTGTAATATTTACCGATTTTTTCACTTAAAGTTAACAGTACCCGAAAGATAAAAATTCGAGGAATGCGTTTTACGGGTAACAAGAAGAAAAAGGAAACAACGCCCAATTAAACCGTCATCGTATGCGATGGGTACGTACGCGTTTCTCGGCCAATGGTTGATTACCGACGAAATTTATCGGCGTAGTAAACGCGCGCCGCACAACTGTAAATTCTATATCGGTCCGGCAAAGACTAAACACGCTTTGTTCTAAAATAAAAGTCGTCGAGCGGATTCGAACGCAAAACGGAGTCGCACGCGCCAACACGCCGACAAGAATATATGGAGACGTAATTGATTCAGTTTCGGGTCGAAGAGATTTGAGTTTTGGGAAGTTGATGGGGATGCTATCGAAGAGATTTTAATTCGAAAAAACGCCGAAAATCGCGAGGGCGTTAGGAAGAGATTATGCGGGGATGAACATTGTCCAAATTTCTTTCGGAAACTTGAAAGCGAGTAGGAAGCGTCCAACGTGCTCAGCCAATCGGCTTCCTAGGCGTTCGCGTCACGTCGACTTCGATACCTACAAAATGAGTATTTCGACAAACGAAGGCGTCATCCTCAACACACTCCGCTGTGGTAATAGGGCCACTATCGATAGGATCGCTTTTCCTTATTCTTGCTCGAGCGCTACGCGCACTATTGGCGCACCTCGGGTTCCATATTCGTCTCTGTCAATAGGGCCGCACGCTAGCTTCAAATTCAATTTAGCGCGAAGCGAATTTCAAAAAGGCCTGAGCGCACGCAAGTAGTGGGGGTACCCGAGTTCCAGGAAAACTACTCTCCTTATCGCCCATAGCCGGCCCTATTACCAGAGCGGACCGTAATTAGGGAAAATACAACTTGATTGCCTGGTCTCTCACATCGCGAACGACTAAATCAGCTAATTATCACTTATGTACATCATATTGTGACAGTTGATCAGGCCCTGATGCCATATTTTGATCATTGAATCCATTGACTGTCACGTACGTCAGAGTGTGACAGCTGAATCAGCTGATCGCCTTGTACGCCATATGGTGGTGATTAAATCAGCTGATTGTCACGTACGTCGTATTGTGAGAACCGAATCAGCTGATCAGGTAGTACGCCATATTGTAACTAATGAATCGTTTAACTGCTGAGTAGGCTATAATATGATATTCGAACCAGTTGATTGTCACGAAGGTTATATTATGACAACTGATCATCTCGGACGTCATATTTTGATGATTGAATCAACTAACTGTCACGTACGTCAGAGTGTGACAGCTGAATCAGCTGATCACCTGGTACGCCATATTGTGGTGATTAAATCAACTAACTGTCACGTACGTCAGAGTGTGACAGCTGAATCAGCTGATCACCTGGCACACCATATTGTGGTGATTAAATCAGCTAATTGTCACGTACGTCATATTGTGACAACCGAATCAAGTGATCATGTAGCACGCCATATTGTAACTAATGAATCGTTTAACTGCTGAGTAAGCTATAATATAATATTCGAATCAGGCGTTTGTCGCGAAGGTTATATTATGACATCTGATTATCTCGGACGCCATATTTTGACGATTGAATCAACTGACTGTCAAGTACGTCATAGTGTGACAGCTCATCACCTTGTACGCCATATTGTGACAATTGAATCAACTGACCGTAACATACGTCATATTGTGATAGCCGAATCAACTGATCAAGTCTTGCGCCATCTTGTAACTAATGAATCGTTTAAGTGCTGAGTAGGCTATAATATGATATTCGAACCAGTTGATTGTCACGAAGGTTACATTATGACAACTGATCATCTCGGACGTCATATTTTGACGATTGAATCAACTAACTGTCACGTACGTCAGAGTGTGACAGCTGAATCTGCTGATCACCTGGTACGCCATATTTTGACGATTGAATCAACTGACTGTCAAGTACGTCATAGTGTGACAGCTCATCACCTTGTACGCCATATTGTGACAATTGAATCAACTGATCGTAACATACGTCATATTGTGATAGCCGAATCAACTGATCAAGTCTTGCGCCATCTTGTAACTAATGAATCGTTTAACTGCTGAGTAGGCTATAATATAATATTCGAATCAGGCGTTTATCGCGAAGGTTATATTATGACAACTGATGATCTCGGACGCCATATTTTTACGATTGAATCAACTGACTGTCAAGTACGTCATAGTGTGACAGCTGATCACCTTGTACGCCATATTGTGACAATTGAATCAACTGACCGTAACATACGTCATATTGTGATAGCCGAATTAACTGATCATGTAGCACGTCATATTGTAACTAATGAATCGTTTAACTGCTGAGTAGGCTATAATATAATATTCGAATCAGGCGTTTGTCGCGAAGGTTATATTATGACAACTGATGATCTCGGACGCCATATTTTTACGATTGAATCAACTGACTGTCAAGTACGTCATAGTGTGACAGCTGATCACCTTGTACGCCATATTGTCACAATTGAATCAACTGACTGTAACATACGTCATATTGTGATAGCCGAATTAACTGATCAAGTCTTGCGCCATCTTGTAACTAATGAATCGTTTAACTACCGAGTAGGCTATAATATGATATTCGAACCAGTTGATTGTCACGAAGGTTATATTATGATAATTGATCATCTTGGACGCCATATTTTGACAATTGACTCAAGTGACTGTCAAGTACGTCATAGAGTGACAGCTGAATCAGCTGATCAGCTTGTACGCCATATTGTGGTGATTAAATCAACCGATTGTCACGTACGTCATATTGTGATAGCCGAATCAAGTTGCACTGTATATTGTAACTAATGAACTGTGATTGCTGTTGATCATGCCGGGAGCCCTATTTTCATGATTGAACCAGAAAATTGTTGTTTGTACGTCATAGTTTGACAGCTGAATCAGCTGATCGCCTTGTACGCCATATTGTGGTGATTAAATCAGCTAATCGTCACGTAGATGTTCTGATAGGTAAACCAGCTGGTCACTAGTCTGGGCAAACATCGGTAATTGCGAAATAAGTTACGACAGCTTACATATACACAGAACTACTCGCATACAGCATCGATTTAGTGCTGACTAGAGTGGGGAAATGGGCGATGTTGTCGTAACTTATTTAGTAATTGTATGCTGTTACCGCTCTTGGATCCAGAAAACTGATCACATTGCAGGCCCACATTGCGATGACCGAATCAACTGGCGCGTCCCATACGCCAGATTGCAACAGATTCTGCTTTAATAACGACAATAAAAGAGTTAATAATAATAATAACAACGACGACAATAATGATAATATTGATATTAACAACATACGCTATCGGCCAGTGTACACGTTGCGTTTGTACTCACGGGAGTGCGAGCGAGAACGAATGAAGAACATTGCTGTCACTGTCAGATCGAATAAGATAAAACATGGGACGCGTCGCACACGCCTCATGCTCCATCTCATTCGATCTCATTGTCACAGTAATGCTCTTCATTCCTTCTCGCTCGCACTTGCGTCATTCCAAACCCAAGATTGGTACTAACCACAATGGTATATCGTGTGCCTCGCAACTCCACGTATCGCATTAAAACAGGAGAAATTTCTAAAACTAAATAAAACGCAATTTGTCAGAAAAATATTATTTTCCTACTATTACAGGAAGAAATAATTTTTTAAAGTTTCCCAAGGAACCAGCTGGGAATCTCGGAAATTATGGGAAGTCAAGTCTAATATTTACTGTTTAGACAAAGAAATTGTAAAATCCGTCCCCATATCTTTAGCAAGATCAAGTGGATATTACGATAGGGCGTGTGCGTTGAATTTTACGACCACCACAACGAACTCTCGTGTTCATCGAACTTCGAGTTTTTCAAGTGCCTATGGAGACGACTGCTGCAATAAATAACTCGAACTTTTACTGTTTAGACGAAGAAATGTAAACGCTGGTATAATTTGGGCCATATCCTTAGCAAGGTGAAATTCATATTCGCTTGAAAAACTCGGATTTGGATGAACTTGGGAGTTCGTTGTGGTGGTCGTAAAATTAAACACACACGCCCTATCGAAATATCCACTTGACCTTGCTAAAAGTATGGGACGAATTTTACTGGCGCTTACATTTCTTCGTCTAAACAGTAAACATTCGAGTTATTTAAATTAATTTAAAATATTTTTTAATTCAGTTTGAACTTTCGTCCGTTTTAATTCGACGTGTAAAGTGGTGAAGAACGCGGTTATACCTCGATTATAGTGGTTTACAAAAATCGGGGAATCCCCGGCGCCTTAGAAAATCGACAATTTTACCCTCGATTTTGATTATTTCGAAAATAACCGTTGTAGAACGAATTCATTAACGATTTGTTTTTCTATTTTGATATTTTTCAAGCTTAAACGAAGACAACATCGAAAATAGGTATGATGTGGTGTTCCTTGCTTGCGTTGTGACTTTGTTATGTGTGCGATGCCATCTTGTTTTACGAAATTGCATGCCCTGAGTGCGTATTATGTAACAATTATGCAAAAAATTAGTATGTTAGGTGCATGATTTTTGATATTTTTCGTTGTTTCGAATTGAGCATGCGTTGCACTTATTTCTAACTTCAAGCGACTACAGATTAAAAAAATATTTGTTTTATATAAAAAGGAAGTTATATTCATATATGTATATGTGTACTCTACCTTATGAATAGTTCCACTACTTTTTTAAGGTCAATTGACCTAAAGAAAGTGGTATTTATTATTTATAGTTCACGATTTACCCATAAAAAAAATTTAAAAAATATTTTAAAAAAATTAGAAAAATAATCGCGTGGTTGTATTTATGTATTTTTGATCCAAACGAAGTATCGATAAAAATTTAAAAAAATTCTAAAATCAACATAGGTATGTACATCTTTGCCAATTTCAAAAATACTTCGGATCAAAACAACATAACAAATTGTTTTATTTGTTACGAGTACGAACGCGTTCGTTCCTTCAATTTGCATTCCGAGTCGGCGAGACGGTTCCCGAAAGCTATTTTTCACCTTTCGCAAGAGGTTACATCATTCGTCTAGGATTTACTATGCAGTACGATTGAATCGATTACCAGTCTATCGGACCGGTGTTCTCTTTAAATCGACGACTCTCCTTGATAAATGTTAACCATTAAAAGTCGCGCACGCGAGAACGAAGTACGAACTATACGTACTTTTGCATATCTTCGGGTTCGGGGATTTGCGCAATTGCAATTTTCGTTTTAGATTTAACGAAAATGTATTTGTATCCCCTCAACGTGAAAGGCCTGTAAAAGACAGGACATTTCGATTTCTAAAGCGATTTCGAAATACAATTTTTGGTGAATTATTAACGTTTTAAGATTATTTACTAAATATCTTCAAAACCTACAGAGCAACAACAAATTTTGTTAATCTGAAACAATTTCTTATGAATCATTAATTTATACGGAATTATTTATTAGGGAAAGATACGTCGTAGTATCCGCAAATTGTTTTGTTTCTAATAACAGAATTGCATTGATTTTGACATTGACAGCTGTCATTTTAATGTTGATTAAATGATGCTTTCTGATGCAACGCCCATCTCATTGATTGAAAGTCTATCTGAAATACATACGAGGGAAATACGCCTCATAATATGCGCCAACTTTTATTTTTAATAACTATAGGTGGTATTTATTTTGACGTTGACATATGTCATTTGTTTGACATAGATCGTTTTTTGTCTATTAATATCTGATTTCAAAAATCTGTAAAATAGCTATACAGAGACGGCGTGTCATAGCACGCGTTGACTTTTGTTTTTGTATCAATGACACCATAATCTATTTTGACGTTGCTGTTTGACAGCTTGTGTTTATTTAACGTTCATTTTTCTTTTTTTCTTTGATTTGAAGTCCGTCCAAAATACGGGCGAAGGAAAAACGTAAAATCGTTTTATGCACAAACTTCCGTTTTCAATAACGTGATGGGATTTATGTTGACTTTGACAGCTGTCGTTTGTTTGATAGAGATCGTTTTTGTTTATTGATATCTGATTCAAAATGTTTGTAGTATACATATAAAAAAGGGTATGGCGTAGAACGCGTTGATTTTTGTTTTTTGTAGCAATGACACTATAAACTATTTTGACGTTGCTGTGTGACAGCTGTCATTTATTTAACGTTAATCTGTTTTGAAGTCCGTCCGAAATACGTATAAAGGCAAAATGCATCATAGTATGCGCACACTTTCGTTTTTCATAACGTGACGATATTTATTTTGATTTTGACAGCTGTCATTTATTTGGTATCATTCCTTTCCGCCTATATCCACGATATAAACCTTACTTCAACTAAGTACGCCCAATCAAATTGAATTTTTATGTCAAAGGAATGATTGCTGTAAATGTCAAAACAATTACAGATGTGAATGTCCAAAGGATGACATCTGTCAATGTCAAAATACTTTGATAAATACAGAAAATAACTTCAACATGTGTATATGTATGTATTTTGTAATCATAATTTTCTGCAGTTCAAATTTAGTGGTAGTTTAATCTCGTTTATCCTTTATCATTGTGGATGTCAAATAAATGACTGGTATTTATTTGACATCAAGATTAAAATTCGTCGCCTAATTCAACGAAATCAAATCACAAGTCAACGAAGAAAAGCGAATTGCTGCCATAATTTATTTAACTCTACTGCTTTCAAGCGATATATATCATCGTCAAATAAATGACGGAGCCATCAACGTCAAAATACTTGGCTTAATTCGAAAGATTACATCGAAAGTTCGCTATAATGCCTGGTTTTGAATTTCTTGGGTACCCAACAGAGCAATAAAAACATAGTGTGTTCCAAATTTAACTGAATTTACTAGCCAAGTTAATGGAGTATCGACGTCAAATGAATGACAGATGTCAATGTCAACATACTTCGTTTAATTCAGAAAATACAGCATACAAAACCCACTATAATGCCTCCATTTTTTTCCTCGCCTGTCTGACGAAACAATACAAATGGAATGGGTTTCAATTTTGGTCGAATTAATTAACCAAATGTCAAATAAATGACAGATATCAACGTCAACATACTTCGTTTCATTTATAAAATATCATCCAAAAATGTACTATAATCCACCATTTCCTTTTTGTTCCTTGTCTGACGAAATAATAGAAATGGAATGCGTTTCAATTTTTGGTCGAATTTAGTAACTAAACTCAAGGACATGTCAATGTCAAAAATGTCAATGTCAAAATTATCGGTTTAGATCAAAGCAATTGGTTATGACCCGCACTACACAATATTTCCTCGAACGGTGCTTTGGCATAGCAACAAAAAGGAGGTACGTCAATATCAATCAATTTTGACGTTGATAGCTATCATTAGCTGTTTATTATTATCAAAGCCATCGCTGGTCAGGTTGACATGAGAGATACGAAATGAAATGGAGTTGGTAATACCGTCATGGCAACTTTGATCATTTTGACATTGACGTTGCTGTCATATCTTTGACATTGACGTTCCCTCCTATTTAATTTTTCATGAATAGGAGATCTGTCAATGTCAAATGAATGACGGTTCCTAAAAACTGTATCGTTTGACTTTGATAGCTCTCACTTATCTATTTTTATGTTTATTTTGTTTGTTTGACACAAAACTATGGCCGGCTAGATTCGAATGCGAAATAAAAGATGAAACGGAATCTATGATACTGCCAATACTGACGAATATTTTGACAATGACGGTTCCTGAAAGCTGTATCGTTTGACGTTGATAAATGTCCGTTATTATTTTGTTTATTTCACACAAAGCCATGGCTGGTTAGGTTCAGATGTGGGATAAGGAATGAAATAAAGTAGAAGATGTTGCCAGGGCAACTTCGATCACTTTGATATTGACGTTGCTGTCATATCTTTGGCATTGACGTTGCTGTCATACTTGTGACATTGACATTGTTGTCATATCTTTGACATTGACGTTTCCTTCTTATTTAATTTTTTGATCATTAGCACAACTGTCAATGTCAAACGAATGACGGTTCACGAAACTGTATTATTTGACGTTGACAGTTGTCATTTATTTAATGGTTATTTTGTTTGTTTGATACAAAATCATGGCCACTTAGATTTAGATGCGCAATAAGACATGAAATGAAGTAGAGATACTGCCATGGTGACTTCGATCATTGTAACATTGGCGTTGGTGTCATATCTTTGACATTGACGGTGATATCATATGTTTGACATTGATGGTGTATCGTATATTTGATATTAACGTTGCTGTCATATCTGTGGCATTGACAGTGAAATAATATTTTCGATATTGACGGTGATATCATATATATGACAGTGACGTTAGTGGCATATCTTTGACATTGACAGTGATATCATATCATACCAATCAAAAAATTATTTTTTATGGTTAGGAGAATTGTGAATGTCAAAAGAATGACAGTTCCTAAAAGCTGTATCGTTTGATGTTGATGGTTGTACATTTACTTAATGTTTATTTCGTATGTTTGACATAAAACCATAGCTAGTTAGATTCTTATGCGAGATAAGAATTGAAATGGAGTAGATAATATTGTCATGGCGACTTCGATCATTTTGATGACGTTGCTATCAAATCTTTAACATTGAGACTTGTTTTCTATTTAATTCTTTGATGGTTCGGAGAACTGTCAAACATGTATCGTTTGATTTTGACAGCTATCATTTATTTAATGTTTATTTCGTTCGACACAAAATTATGGCCGGTTAGATTCAGATCCGGGATAAGAAATGAAATGGAATAGATAATACTGCCATGGCGACTTCGATAATTGTGACATTGACATTGCTGTCATATCTTTGACATTGACAGTGATATCATATCTTTGTCATTGACGGTGATATCATATATTTGACATTGACGTTGCTTTCATATCTTTTGCATTGACAGTGAAATAATATGTTTGACATTGAAGGTGATATCATATATTTGACAGTGACGTTCGTGTCATATCTTTGACATTGACGGTGATATCATATGCCTGTCATTGACGATGTTGTCATATCTTTGACATTGACAGTGATAACATATCTTTGACATTGAGGGTGATATCATATCTTTGATGTTGGCGTTTCTTTCATATTTAATTTTTTGATGGTTATCACTACTGCCAATGTCAAACGAATGACGGCTCTTGAAGCTGTATTTTTAGACGTTGACAGCTGTCATTTATTTAATGTGTATTTCTTTTTACGTTTGATACTAAAAATTCCAAGTTCACAGGTTTAGTGCAATTTCATGTTTTTGATTTGGACCCTCACTACAATGTGCTGCAGGCAACATCTCGTTTCGATCGTCTTAAAACGACGCAACGTTTTTAAAACACCCACCTGTAGAATTCTCCAATTTGATTTTGCTGGAGTGGCGAAATTCGGGTGTTTTCTTCGAAATTCGGATACCATCCTAAAAAATTGAGAGAAGTTCATTCTCGCCCAGATTCTCGACGACCGCGCAACGTAAAATCGCGCGCGCAATTAAATTTTGCTCGGCCAGACAGTTACATAAAACGGCGATCAGGCCGCGCGCGCTATATAAGCGATTTTTTCTCTCTGTCCGTTTGGCTTTTGCTTTCCCGCCGGTCGACCGGCTTCAGACGGACGGTTCTTGCATCGGTGCACATTCGCAAGAAGGCGGTTGGTCGTCGTATGCCCGCCTTCCATCTGGAAAATAAGTAAAACCCGATATTTTTGTACAGTGCCGGACTTCGTTATCCGCACAAAAGGCAAGGAAAACATCAGAAATGTGCCGTGCCGTCCGGATTCTAAATTTTTCGATTTCGATCAACTTCGAAAGATTGTTCAGAAAGCGCGTTCAGGACTTTTTGAAAAAAAAATTTCCTTGTCCCTAGTTTTTCTAAGCCACTACAATGGAAACTGGTATGGATCTGCAGCTTCCCCAGAAAGAGAGTTTTGTAGATCATTGACGTAGTAAATATATCAAAAAAGAATTAAGGATTGGCTATAAAATTATCCCGTTTCTTGTTTTCTCATTTTAATCCTGGATTTTTCTCCGACTTTTAAACTACTTCCCATCTTTAACGTTTATCAATCGAAACTCCAAAAACTCCGAGCGGAAACCAAATCAATCTCGCTTTGCGGTAGCGGTAATCAATCTCTAATTGCGCGCTCGCGAGAGATGACCACTCCCCGATAAACTAGACGAGTTTTTACCCGACCTTCTCCTCATCCTCATCATCATTATCATCATCATCATCATCATCATCATCATCATCATCGCCGTCGTAGTCGTCGTCGTCGTCGTCGTCGTCGTCATCGTCACTTCTTGCATCCGATTTTCTTTTCCCCTTTTTTCTCTTCCTCCGCTTCCACTTCTTCTTCTTCTTCTTCTTCATCTTCTTCTTCTTTTTCGATCCGTTCCGATGCGTTCCCACTCGATGCGGTGGCTTCTTTTTTTCGAAATCGTTTATTAATAACAACAAATATACCCGTTAAAGCGACGAAGAGAGAGATTTTTTAACATCTCGGCATGTCTAGACGGTCTCAAGATTGTTGACCTTCTACGCTTAATACCACCGGCTCTCGTATATGTTTGCTACTACTACTACTACGACTACTACTACTATTACCACTACACGACTACTACTACGTAACTATACAACATGCATATGTATGCGTGTATGTACGCCTTGTGTGTATAAAACTATTACACTATTCGTGTTGCCACTATACTACTATTACGAGACCAAGATATTCCCTAGCGGCGGTCGACGCGTACCCGGCCGACCAAAATTATCTGGACTGATTTTAGATTTCTTCTTGGAATTAGGGGCGTAAAGATGACTGAAAGAAACCTGGAAATAGTTTTGAAAATAACGTACATATATGTACTTACGAATGATGAAGTTTAATGAATTACCAAGCCAATGCGTCAATGTCAACATAAATGACAGCTGTCAACGTCAAATAGATCATAATTGTCCATATCCCACAATAAGTGATACCTTTCAACGTCAAATAGGTAATAATTGTCCATATCCCACAATAAGTGATACCCTTCAGCGTCAAACACATGGCAACTGTCAATGTCAAATGAATGACAGTTGTCAATGTTAAAGCTAATCCCTTGCCCCCGGAAAAGAATATCACCTGCATCCCTTTTAAATTAAAGCGTGCCTCATATTGAACATAATAATGAGAAAAAGGCGTCAATATCAAATATGTGACAGCTGTCAATGTCCAAATTTGACATATAACTCCAGTGATAGAATCTAAAGCACACTTCAAGCGGTCGTTCTTCTTTTATCGAATTTTTCTGACAAAATAAGAAAGGGGTAGAGTGTCGAATTTAATCATGAAATGGATAAATTGTCAATTTCAAATGAATGATGGATGCCAAAGTTAAAATTGAAATTGAACCGGAAGGACGCTTTCCCTCTTATAACTAATTTCTGTTAAACGCGAAGTGTTTCAAATTAGGCTGAATTCCATAAATTGAACATAAATTAAATGTTCATATCGAATATATGACAGCTGTCAATGTCAAAATTTGACATATAACTCAAGCAATAGAATCCAAAGCTCACTATAACTCGCCGTTCGTCTTTTACCGAATTTTTCTGATGAGAAGGGTAGAGTGTCGAATTTAATCGTGAAATGGATAAAATGTCAATGTTAAATAAATGGCAGATGCCAATGTCAAAATTGGACCCTTAATTCAACAGATTGAATCGGAAGCAGGTTTTTCCCCTTTGTAACTAATTCCCGCTAAACGTCAAGAGCTTCACATATTAGGCTGAATTCCATAGATTGAACAGAAATTAAATGTTAATATCGAATATATAACAGCTGTCAATGTCAAAATTTGACATATAACTCAAGTAATAGAATCTAAAGTACATAAACAACTCGCCTTTCTTTTTCTACCCATTTTTTCTGCCAGATAAGAAGGGTAGAGTGTCGAATTTAGTCGTAAAATGGATAAAATGTCAATGTCAAATAAATGATAGATGACAATGTCAAAATTGGACCCTTTATTCAAGAGATTAAATCGGAAGGAGGTTTTTCCTCTTAGTCACTAATTTCTGGTAAACGCGAAGAGCTTCAAATTAGGCTGAATTCCAATGATTGAACAGAAATTAAAAGTTCATATCGAATACATGACAGCTGTCAATGTCAAAATTCGGTTCCCTTTTCAAGAAGTAGAATTCGAAGTGCTTTACAACCTATAGCCACCACTGTCTTCCTAACACGTTTCTGGCTGTACAACAAGGATAGATAAAGGGTTCTAAATTGAATTGAACTTGATAATAGAATAGAGGAAACGTCGAATTCAATAGAATGACAGCTGCCAATGTCAAAATTAACCGTCAAATTCAACAAATGGAATCGTAATTACTGTTCTTCCTTTAAACGAAATTCTGGCGGGCCAACAAATACGTAATTCGCTAGAGAATAATCGAGTTCAATTACTGAACCGTAGAAATGTTAAAAGGAATAAGTGACAACCATGAATGTCAAAATTGGGCTGTCAAATTGGAAACAAAAAACTGAAGCTTTAATATAGCGTACTATTTTTTTTTCCAAAAATTCCTGAAAAAACAATACAATCAGTTTTGATGGAATTTAGTAACTACGTTAAAGAAACGTTAATGTTAAATTCATAACAGGTGTTAATGTCAAAGTTAGCGGTTCAATTTATAGAATAAGGTCGGGAAAGCGTTATGGCAGGACATTTCCGTTTCATCGAATTTATATCAGCACAATGCACATAGAATCTGTTTTAAGTTTAGAACAATATGGAACACATGCCAGCTGTCAATGTCAAAATATGACTCCTTTTTCAAGGAATAGAATCCAAGGTGCTTTACAGCCTATAACCAACATTTCTTTTTCAAAGCGTTTCTGGCAGAACAACAAAGATAAATCAAAATTGGATTAAACTTGATAAAGGAATAAGGGAAACGTCAATTTCAACAGAATGACAGCTGTCAATGTCAAAATTTGCGGTCGAAGAAATAAAATTGATCAACTTGATCAAATTGATTGCCATTGGAGTCTATTGTGTTTCTACAGAATTTCGGGTGTAGAATCAAAGGTAGCATGAAATTCGATAATAGAGGAAAGAGAAAATGACAGCTGTCAATGTCAAAATTAGCGAGTGCTATGAGCATAATGAAGTCTGTACGGAATTCCTAGCGGAACCATGAGAGTAGCATAGGCACCAAATTTACACGAATTAACGAATAAAAAGAAGAAATATCAATGTCAAAGAAGTGAAAGCTGTCAACGTCAAACTCAGCTGTCAAATTTAAGAACTGAAATCGAACGTGTCAAGATAATAATAATAATAATATAATAAGATAATAATATAGATTTTAAAGATTTTACGCCTATCAACAATAGAATCCGCCCTCCTCCCCAAATTTAGTGGAATTTACTAAACGGAAGAAATGTCATTATCAATTGAATGACAGTTGTCAATATCAAAATGCTCGTTTAATAATAAATAATAATGAATTACACAATAACAGCGTTTTCCTGGTCTAGCGATATAAACGAAACGTGCGTTTAAAATTATTGAATCAAATTCACTAACTATACGCAATATTTACGTCAAGTAACTGACAGCTGTCACTGTTATAATTCGGAACTGAAATAAAAAATAAATAAAATAAAATAAATCTAAAACGGTGTACACATAATGCAGTATTTTACGCGAGCAACACGGAGTAAAGTGCGCTCGGAATTTATTCATCAAGAAGAAAAAATGTCAATGTCAAACTTCTTGAAACAGCTTTGAGATTGACAGTTGGCGTTAAGATTTTTCACATAAAATCTTCTCTAATGAAAGAAGCTATCTCCGGATAGCACAAAAATTGGATGCAATCTAGTAAGCGGAAATTTTTCTTATTAATGATGATCCCGCGATTTTATTTTGATGTTGACAGCTGTCATTTTTTCCACATTAATTTTCTGGTTGACGATCTATGCTTCGGGATTCATCGGAAGATGGATGTGTTATTGTAAGCGCAGATTTTCGTCCTTAACCACGAAGACATCGTAATTCATTTTTACGTTGACGTGTGTCATCGATTCGACGTTGTTTGCTCCGTATAATGTCTGTTTCTAGAAGATGGAGGAAGATGTGATATTCGATGTTCTTTTTCTTCAAACGAGGCCATCTCTAATTAACACTGCGTTTTGGAGGGATAACAAGATTATAGTAAACGTTGACTTGGTATTCTATAGAGGTATCGTGTTGATTTTGACAGTGACAGCTGTCATTATTCGATGTCCTTTTTTTGCAAACAAAGCCATCTCTGATAGAAACTGCGTTTTGGGGGTGTAACAAGATTATAGTAGACGTCGACTTGGTATACAATAGGGGCATCGTGTTTATTTTGACATTGACAGCTGCCATTTATTCGATGTTTTCTTTTCCTCACACGAAGCCAGCTCTGATTGAAACTGTGTTTTGGGGGAGATAACAAAATTACAGTAAACGTTCACTTGGCATTCAATAGAGGCAACGTGTTTATTTTGACATTGACAGCTGTCAGTTCTTTCGTCTTTGATGTTTGCGATCCAAACCCGCCCTCAACTTGTTTTGGAGGGATAACAGTTGCAAATATTTTTTCTTCCGTAAATGATGACGCTTTTTCGTCGCCTATTCTAGTTCTTCTTTCTGTCGTGAATTCTCAATCGTAACCCGGTCGATTTTGCGGGAACGTCGGTGTATAGCGGACGCGACCGAAGCAGACACTTTTATAGTTCTTCACGGTGTAAGTACATGCGGCAATGTCTGTCTGAGCTTACCAATACACCGGCAGAGCTTGCATACGAACGCACGCCGCGTAGAGGAGAAAATTTACAAGTCTGGGTCGTCGCGATGATATTAATTGATATCTAATGTATCCGTGTTTGCCGGCTACCCGAGTGGGCACATACTAGCGGTCGAGTCGGTGGCATGCACACACCGTAAGCGTGTATTGGTTTAGTGTATGTTTTAGTACGTAGATATGGCCGCGGAGAGGACGGGGAAATTTTATTCGTCGTATTCGTTTTGATATTTGAAATCTTGATCGGGACGTTAGGTATTTGCTTCCGGTTTGAATGAAACGATGTTGATTTTGTTCGATGTTCGGAATATTTGCGCTTGTACTCAGGCTAAGTTTGTTTTTCATTTCGTCGAGGGTATGCGAGTTATGGCGAATACTCGACGTATTTCCGTTTTGAGATTTTGATCTTAGTTTCCAAAGCAACGAAGGAATTTATGGGAATAAGCGATTAGATCGGCTTAAGGCCATTCTAAAATAATTTCGCCCAATGAAATCTGGAAGCGATGCTAATACACCCTGTATGCATTTTTAATATCATATACAGGGTGCGAAAAGATTCACTTTGAAAAAAGTGACTTTCGGAGTTACTCGTCGTTTTCTAATGACTCGTGGTTAGGTGCATGAGGATATATACAAAGTGCTTGGTAATGTTGGAGGTTATTACTTCGTAGTAAAGTTTGCTCTTTCCCCGGTAGATTACGCGGTGTGCAATTTTTCAAGTTTATATCAAATTTTTCCTTTCTAATTCTAATTCTATTTGAGTTCAAAGTCCAAAACTCTCCAATTTCCACCCGGAAAATTAAGGAAATGAGTTACATCAAAACATTTCCTCGTTCTCCATCATCGCCTTCTATCCGTGTTTCAACAATGCAATAATGAGAGAGTTCGTACGGACGAACGAGATACGTAGACGGATAAGCAATCGCCTTTGCGGATATGAAGGACCGACATTAAATTAAATCCGATCCCGTGTAACATTGTACGATAAGAAATACATTGTTGGAAATTGGTATTTAGTTTTGCAATTACGCGATCAACCGGAATGCTAGAGAGAAGGCATCTATTTACATACCTACGTAATTTAGTTCTGATTGCAGATTTAATTGATTTTATTTTTTTTTCCCGTTCGTATTAACTTCGTTGCTGGTTGCAATCGTATATACATACATAGATTTGTTTGTAAATCTAGTAGGCTACAGTTTCTAAGAACTGTCATTCCCTTGACATCGACAGTTATCCTAACCATCAAAAAATTACATACAATGTCAAAGAAATGACATTAACGTTAATGTCAAAATGGGCGATAGTTTTGTGTCAAACAAACGTGATAGACGTTAAATAAATGACAGCTGTCAGCGTCAAACGCAAATACAGTTTCAAGAACCATCATTCGTTTGATATTGACACTTGTCCTAACCAACAAAAAATTTCATAGAAAGGAAACGTCAATGTCAAAGGATTGACAGCAACGTTAATGTCAAAATGGCCGATGGATTTGTGTCAAACAAATGTAATAAACATTAAATAAGTGACAGCTGTCAATGTCAAATAATACAGTTTCAATAACCATCATTCGTCTGATATTGACATTTGTACCAACCATTAAAAAATTACATAGAAAGGAAACGTCAATGTCAAAGGAATGACAGAAATGTTAGTGTCAAAATGGGCGATAGTTTTGTGTCAAACAAACGTGATAGACGTTAAATAAATCACAGCTGTCAACGTCAGACACAAATACAGTTTCAAGAACCATCATTCGTTTGATATTGACACTTGTCCTAACCATCAAAAAATTACATAGAAAGGAAACGTCAATGTCAAAGGAATGACAGCAACGTTAATGTCAAAATGGGCGATGGATTTGTGTCAAACAAACGCAATAAACATTAAATAAGTGACAGCTGTCAATGTCAAATAATACAGTTTCAACAACCATCATTCGTTTGATATTGACACTTGTACCAACCATCAAAAAATTACATAGAAAGGAAACGTCAATGTCAAAGGAATGACAGCAATGTTAATGTCAAAATGGGCGATAGTTTTGTGGCAAACAAACCTGATAGACCTTAAATAAATGACAGCTTTAAAAGTCAAACAATACAGTTTCAAGAACCATCATTCGTTTGATATTGACACTTGTCCTAACCATCAAAAAATTACATAGAAAGAACACGTCAATGTCACAGGAATGACAGCAACGTTAATGTCAAAATGGGCGATGGATTTGTGTCAAACAAACGCAATAAACATTAAATAAGTGACAGCTGTCAATGTCAAATAATACAGTTTCAACAACCATCATTCGTCTGATATTGACACTTGTACCAACCATCAAAAAATTACATAGAAAGGAAACGTCAATGTCAAAGGAATGACAGCAATGTTAATGTCAAAATGGGCGATAGCTTTGTGTCAAACAAACGTGATAGACCTTAAATAAATGACAGCTTTAAAAGTCAAACAATACAGTTTCAAGAACCATCATTCGTTTGATATTGACACTTGTACCAACCATCAAAAAATTACATAGAAAGAACACGTCAATGTCACAGGAATGACAGCAACGTTAATGTCAAAATGAGCGATGGATTTGTGTCAAACAAATGTAATAAACATTAAATAAATGACAGCTGTCAATGTCAAATAATACAGTATCAATAACCATCATTCGTCTGATATTGACACTTGTACCAACCATCAAAAAGTTACATAGAAAGGAAACGTCAATGTCAAAGGAATGACAGAAATGTTAATGTCAAGATGGGCGATAATTTTGTGGCAAACAAACGTGATAGACCTTAAATAAATGACAGCTTTAAAAGTCAAACAATACAGTTTCAAGAACCATCGTTCGTTTGATATTGACACTTGTACCAACCATCAGAAAATTACATAGAAAGAACACGTCAATGTCACAGGAATGACAGCAACGTTAATGTCAAAATGAGCGATGGATTTGTGTCAAACAAACGTAATAAACATTAAATCAATGACAGCTGTCAATGTCAAATAATACAGTATCAATAACCATCATTCGTCTGATATTGACACTTGTACCAACCATCAAAAAATTACATAGAAAGGAAACGTCAATGTCAAAGGAATGACAGCAATGTTAATGTCAAAATGGGCGATAGTTTTGTGGCAAATAAACGTGATAGACCTTAAATAAATGACAGCTTTAAAAGTCAAACAATACAGTTTCAAGAACCATCATTCGTTTGATATTGACACTTGTACCAACCATCAGAAAATTACATAGAAAGGACACGTCAATGTCACAGAAATGACAGCAACGTTAATGTCAAAATGAGCGATGGATTTGTGTCAAACAAACGTAATAAACATTAAATCAATGACAGCTGTCAATGTCAAATAATACAATTTCAAGAACCATCATTCGTTTGATATTGATAGTAGTCCTAACCATCAAAAAATTACATAGCAAAGAAACGTCCATGTCGAAGAAATGACAGCAACGTTAATGTCAAAATGAGCGATAGCTTTGTGTCAAACAAACGTGATAAACATTAAATAAATAATAGCTGTCAACGTCTAAATAAGTACGATCTCGCACATAGTGTGACGCATCTTTCCTCCGCGCGTATTTTAGACGGACTTTTAATTAGAAAAATGAATTTTCGTTAAAAAATTTCGCGTTAAATAAATAACAGCTGTCAAACAACATCATCGAAATAGATTATGGTGACATACATAGTTACAAAGAACAAATGCCAATGCGTGGTATGATGGGTCGTTTCTTTGTGCGTGTTTTACAGATATTTGAAATCAAATATGAATAGGCGAAAACGGCAAATGTCAAATAAATGACAGCTGTCAACGTCAAAATAAATACCATCTCGTTATTAGAAACAAAACCTAGCGATGTATGTAGATGATGCATCTTTTTCTCCGCGCGTATTTCAGACGGACTTCTAAACAGACAATGAATTCTCATGAAAAAAGATTCGCGTTAAATTAATGACAGCTGTCAAACGACATCGTCAAAATAAATTATGGTGACACACATGGTTACCAAGAACAAATGCCAATGCATGGTACGACGGGTCGTTTCTCCGTGGATGTTTTACAGATATTTGAAATTAGATAGCAAAGCGGGAAATGCCAAAAGAAATGACAGCTGTCAACGCCAAAATAAATGCAATCTCGTTATTAGAAACAAAAGCTCGCGTACACTATAGATGCATCTTTCCTCCGCGCGTATTTCACACGAATCAGAAGATTGGTTCCTCATGAAACAAAAGTTAAATAAATGACATCGTCAATATAGATTATGGTGTCGTTGTTACAAAAACAAAATTCAATGCGTACTACGATGTACCATATCTTAGCGTGTATTTGAAATCAGACATAGAAAGACGAAAGCGGTCAATACCAAATAAATGACAGCTGTCAAAGTCAATAAATAAGCAATTCTGTCATTATAAACACAACTTTGTAAATACTACGACGCTAATCTTGCCCTTGTATGTATGTCAGATAGACAGTCAAACAAAGAGATGACGTTTTATGAGAAAGATTAATATTAATTGAATGACAGCTGTCAAATGTCGACGTTAAAACCAAAAGAGCAGCCGTTTTTACAGTCAGGGCGTACTATGCTGCACTTTTCCTCTTTGTCTGAGACGAGAACATTTTAATCAGAAACGGCTGTATAGAAATAAATTCAATGTTAAAAACTACATAAACCGATAAGCATTGACATCTGTCATTTTCTTAACATTGACATTTCGTTCGTTCTGGATTCTGAATGTAAATAAATTTTGGTTGCACATCCTCTTGTCGAATTCTGTCAAATAAACCGCTAACCTTTTATTCAATTTCTTTGTCGTACCGTCCAATTTTAACTTTGACAGTTTTCTTTTTTTTTTTCGATATTGAAGCAACGCAAACGCGTCTTGGTCTTGTTATTCTGCCCAAAGGTCAGTAAATTTTGTATCAATTGTTTTCACTTAAATCTAGAAATTTGACATTGACATCTGTCATTTATCTGATATTGACATTCTTTACTTTTGGTTATTTAGTTTGGAATTTACCCCATGTTTACCATTCTTTCAGACGTAATCGAGAAGAAAATGGTGCATTATGATTGACTTATTTTCTAAATTAGAAATAGTACGTGGATACTGACAGCTGTCAGTTTATTTGACATTAACTTCTTTAGCTTGTAGGCACTGGATTTTAATAAGTTTTGACCGTAATTTGCTTTTATTGGGCGACTTATAATTTAGTTTCGATGGATTAAGCAATGAAGTTTGACATTGAGACCTGTCATTTATTTGACGTTGACATTCCTGTGGTTTAATTACTAAACTTTGGACGTGCTCCATATTTATTATTCTGTTGAGAGGTAATCAAAAAGGAAAATGTCGAATTATAATGCACTTTCGATATCCTTTTCTGGATTAAACAAAATATTTTGATACTGACAGCTGTCAATTTATTTGTCATCAACTTCTTTTATTTGAGGACATTTAATTTAAACATATTCTGACTATAATTCGCTTTTATTGGGTGGGTATTAATTCAGTCTCGTTAATTAGACAATGAATTTTGACATCGACACCTGTCACTTATTTGACGTTGACATTCTCGCGGTTTGGGCACTAACTTTGGACTGTACCCCATTTTGATTACTGTCAGACGTAATCAAAAAGAAGAATGGCGAATTATTATGCACTTTTGATGTTATTTTCCAAATTAAACAATGTATTTCAATATTGACAGCTGCCATCTTATTTGACATTAACCTTTTTTGTTTGAGGGTACTGGATTTGAATAAGTTTCGGTTGTAATTGGCTTTCATTGGGTGACTTTAAAATTTTTAATTTAATTGAATTAGGAGACGAGTATTGACATTGACGCTTGTGTCATTTATTTGACATTGACATTCTTGCGGCTTGGTTGTTAAATCTAACCGAATTTTTGGAACGTGCCCCATGTTTTATTTTCCTGTTAGATATGTGTGCGTTAAAATGAGAATGGCAGATTATAATGCAATTTTCATTTTATTGTCTAGATTAAACGAAGTATTTGCATACTGACAGCTGTCATTTTATTTGACATTAACCTTCTTCGTTTGAGGGCACTGGATTTGAATCAGTTTTAAATGTATTCGCGGTCATCGGCTAATAATTTTGTTTAAATCAAGCGACGTAGTTTGACATTGACACCTGTCATTTATTTGACATTCACATTGTTGCGATTTCGATCGGATTTTTGAAACTCACCCGGTTTTTATTGTCCTGTATGTGCGTGATAAAATAAAAATGGCGGATTATAATGCGCTTGTGATGTTATGTTCTGAGTGTTATCCGGTCGATTCCATAGGTCAAAATCTGCCGAAACGAAACCAAATTTTGCATGACATGATTGTGTTTTTTCATTGAAGTAATCGTTTTTGCTTGCTGATTTTTGCACAAACGAAAATTATGCTCTTTTTAAGTTTTATCTTTTTTATAAGCTCGATTTTTTATTTATTCAAGGCATCTTGAGAGTCTGGCTTTTTCTAACTTTTTTTCCCTAAGCACTAATCCAAATTAAAAATTCTTCGGTTTGAAATAATTCATTTTTACATCTCCTCAGAACTAGGAATATGTATCTGACCACCTTCAAGCATAGATTGTTGGCCAGCATCAGCAGACCGAACACGTCGGTTCCGATCTTCCCGAATCTGACGATACCTTTCCCCATTCAATCGGGCTTCAATTCGTCCGATTCTCCCTACACGGAAAAGATACGAAGTTTCTACCCGACGTGTAAGTCTCATCCTCAAGATCGATTTAAGTTTAGCTAACGCGAACGTTATTTCGATGTGTAGGCGAGATTCCCAAGAACACCAAAGACGCTTGGAAAGAAGAAAATTTCCTCAATCTCTTCTTCAACGTCGATTACAACCAGAGCGCCACCATCGCGACGGCGACGCTTCGTCTACATCGACTCCCGAAGGAAAATCAAACGACCTCGTTCTGGAATTCGGAAATTTGCCCCAATAATATCGTCGAAGATGAAAAGCTGTTGAGGGTGTCCATCTATTGGTACATGAAACCCACCAAGAAGCACAGTAAAGGTAGGTTTTTTGTTCGCTTCGACGCCCACGCTCCGATTAAGAGCAATCTAGATTTTTGATTTACGGCTTCGCACCTTATCGAATCGACTATTTAGCGCGCGCCACGGCCATTGTGCTATTTACGACTCGCACGGATAATGAATGGAAGAAGGTCGTTAAAAATCGATTTCATTCACTAATTTCCCCGGCCGAGGAACGCGCGAGCCCCGCTCAATCCGTCGTAAAACCAATGGAAAAAATGAGCAAATTGACGGTCGCGAAGTCGGTTGCTAAGTGATATTCTTTTTAGGTAGAAGTTGGCACTGTTCTAAGTCGCAATTCGAGAAAAACTCCAAGTTGGTACAAATTTGTCCCAACCCTATCTACGTCTCTTTAGAGATTGCCTTTCTTTTTTACTTCAAAAAAAAAATAATTGAGACAACTTTGTCCCAAATGGATTCCTTTCCCGGGACGAATATGTCCCATTTACATATCTTTAAGAATTTGGTTCCATTCTGATCTTAAATTCAAAGAAAGAAATTTGTTGACGTTAAGAGTAAATTTATCCGTATTTAAAATATTCCTCTTTGGGATAAATATGTCCCATCAATATATATCTTCAAACTTAAAGTTTCCTCTTTCTGGACTAATATCTCTCACTTATATTTCTATAAAGTTTCCCCTACTTGTTAAGCTTTAATAAAAAATAAATTTACATAATTTTGTCCCAAACGATTTCCTTTCCCGGGATGAATATGTCCCATTTACATATCTTTAAGAATTTGGTTCCATTCTGATCTTAAATTCAAGGAAAGAAATTTGTTGACGTTAAGAGTAAATTTATCCGTATTTAAAATATTCCTCTTTGGGATAAATATGTCCCATCAATATATATCCTCAAACTTAAAGTTTTCTCTTTCTGGACTAATATCTCTCACCTATATTTCTTTAAAGATTTCCGTACTTATTAAGCTTTAATAAAAAATAAATTTACATAATTTTGTCCCAAACGATTTCCTTTCCCGGGATGAATATGTTCCCATTTACATATCTTTAATAATTTGGTTCCATTCTGATCTTAAATTCAAAGAAATAAATTTGTTGACGTTAAGAGTAAATTTATCCGTATTTAAAATATTCCTCTTTGGGATAAATATGTCCCATCAATATATATCTTCAAACTTAAAGTTTTCTCTTTCTGGACTAATATCTCCCACCTATATTTCTATAAAGTTTCCCCTACTTGTTAAGCTTTAATAAAAAAGAAATATACATAATTTTGTCCCAAACGATTTCCTTTCCCGGGATGAATATGTCCCATTTCCATATCTTTAGGAATTTGGTTTCATTCTGATCTTAAATTCAAGGAAAGAAATTTGTTGACGTTAAGAGTAATTTATCCGTATTTAAAATATTCCTCTTTGGAATAAGTATGTCCCATGAATATATATCTTCAAACTTAAACTTTTCTCTTTCTGTACCAATATCTCTCATCTACATCTCTTTAAAGATTCCCCTACTTGTTAAGCTTTAATAAAAACGAAATTCAGATAATTTTGTCCCAAATAATTTCCTTTCCCGGGATGAATATGTCCCATTTACATATCTTTAACAATTTGGTTCCATTTTGATCTTAAATTTAAGGAAGGAAATTGGTTGAGGTTGGGAGTAGATTCATTCCTATTTGAACTTTTCTCTTCTGGGATAAATATGTCCCATCAGTATATCTTCAAACTTAAAGTTTTCTCTTTCGGGACCAATATCTCTCATCTACATCTCTTTAAAGATTCCCCTTCTTTTTAATCTCAAATTAAAAGGAATGAAATTGAGACAATTTTATTGCAACCGGTTTTCTTTGCCGGGATGAATATGTCCCATTTCCATATCTTTAGGAATTTGGTTCCGAATCTTGAGTTCAAGAAAGAACATTTTTTGAGGATGGGACAAATTCATTCCAATTTAAAGCGTGCTCTTTTGGGGATAAATATGTCCCATTTATATATCTTCAAACGTTCCTTTGATCCAGAAAGGAAACTTTGAAGTTAGGACATATTCTCCCTCTAATTTTCATGTAGTAGCTGGCACTTCTTTTATTTACAAAGGGAAAATGTCAAGTTGGAACAACTTTGCTCTTGTTGGAAGTCTTCTTGTTCGGGATGAATATGTACCATTTACCTTAAAAAGTTGGGACAATTCTCTCCGGTTTTCCTTTTCGGGATGAATACGTCCCATTCACATATCTCCACAAAACTCCTCCTTCCCGATCTTTAGTTTAAAGAAGAAAACCGGTTGATGTTGGGATAAATTCGTATCAAATTATCCACTTCTAATTTTCCGGGACAAATACTTCAATTCAGAAAAAGGAAGCTCTCAAGTTGGGACACATTCGCTCCAACTTTAAGCTTCCTCTTCCAGGACGAACACATCCCATTCTCATATTTCTAGAAAATTCCTTTTTCCCGGTTTTCAATTCGAAGGAGAAAATTTATTGATATCGGGATAAATTGGTCCTAAACCTATGCTTTTCTTATTTTCCGGGACAAATACTTCAATTCAGGAAAAGAAAGCTCTCAAGTTGGGACACATTCGTTCTAACTTTAAGCTTCTTCTTCCAGGACGAACACATCCCATTCACATATTTCTATAAAATTCCTTCCCGGTCATCAATTCGAAGGAGAAAAACTTGTTGCTATCGGGACAAATTGGTCCTAAACCTATGCTTTTTGCTTATTTTCCGGGACAATTCAGGAAAAGAAAACTTCCCGGTTAGGACGCATTCGTTCCAATCCTAACGTTCCTTTCTTCTTGGACAATTGTGTCCCATCTACATATCTTTCAAAGTTAGTTCAATTTTAAGAGAGAAGACTTGTGGAATTTGGGTTAAATTCGTCCCAAATTGCTTCATTCCATCTTCCTAGAAGAATGGATACAACCATCATTGTTTTTTTAACTTCAATTCGTGGAAGGAAACCTGTGGAATTTGGGACTACTTCGTATAAAGTAATCTGTATTTTATTTTTCGGGACGAATGCGTCCCATTTATACATCTCAAAAAATCGCTTGACTTCGAAAAAGCGAGACTTTCAACTTGGGACGTATTCATTAATATCCAAAGCTTAATCGTGCAGGACAAATATGTCCCATTTGTATATTCTTAAAAATTGACCTTCTTACACATTTTTAATCCAGGAAATGGCAACCTTTTGTAGATGTGGGGGCAAATTTGTTTGAAATTAAAGTTTGTCCTCTTCGGACACAAATTCGTTCGAACTTGAAATATTAATTTTCGTGAATATGTCCCAATTATACGTGAAAATTAATGTTCATAAAATATAAGCTTCCTTCCATATTTAACCCAAACCTATCTGATTTATAGGGACAAATTGGTTCCGAAGTAATGTTTCCTCTTCTGGGACAAATTTATTCCAATTTGAAATTTGTTTTTTTCAGTACGTACATATATGTCCCATTTATATATCCCTTAAACGTGAGTTACCTTCCGATTTTTAACCCAAATCTGTTGAGACTATAGAGACAAATTTGTTCCAAATTAATATTTCCCCTTGTGGGACATATTCGTTCCAACTTAAAAATGGTTGTTTTCGGGACGTGTATGTCCCATTTATAGATCCATAAAACGTGAACTTCCTTCCGATATTCAACCCAAACCTGTTGAGGTTATAGGGATAAATTGGTTCCAAATGAATGTTTCTTCTTCTGGGACAAATTCGTTACAACTTGAAAATTATTTTTTTTTTTTTTTTTGGGACTAACATGTCCTATCTACATATATTAAAAATCATCTTCTTTTTGATCTTGTCGAAGCTTCCCTTTTTTCTCGCGTTATGTTCGGGACTAATTTGTCCCACCTTACTTTTTAAAATTTCGTCTCGGGACAAACTTTGTAATACTCTCAATCTTTTTTTCTTTTATTACCAAACAAAAGAAGATCCACTTTCCGTTTCAGTCAAACGACGCCTTTGCGATAGCAAGATGATAAGCGAAAATTCTCCCTGGGTCGAACTGAGCGTCAAAGCGGCTACCAGAATGTGGACGAAAAACGGGAAGAATATGGGACTGGCGATATTGGTCGAGGATCAGGACGGCGGGACGTTGAAGGCGTCCAAATACTTCAAAGGAGCGACTTGCACGGTTGGCACAGTTGGCACGCGTGAGTTGTGATTTACTAACTTTACTAATTTTGTCGTTTTGATTCCTCCCTCCCTCCACTTGTTTTTGTTTTTATTTTCTAGTAGATAGTTTTTGTTTAGTTTAGTTTTTTTCTTAGGATAAAAATAGAGGAGAATGGATGAAATTCTAGAATATATTAGAAAAAATGAGAAGCATGACGTTTTTTTTTACTTGAATAATACAAAACTGATAAGAATTTGCATTTGTGTTTTCTTTTTTATGATTGTTTAGTGATAAGATCGATAAAATTTAGAATTTTTACAATAGAATTATTAATTATTTTAAAGAATACCTTCTCAAATTTAGTAAAGGACGTAGTAGTAGGTGATAGTAGTAATTTGTCTCGATTCAGAATTGAGGATAGCATCCAAGATTTTGTCTCAAAACTCCTCTTTCCTCTATTTCATCCAAGGATCATCCTCAAGGAGTTCCCCATCATCTCTACATCCTTGTCTAAGTTGTGGTAAACTAAAAATTGTTTAGATTTCTGCGGTTTTGGAGCTTATTTCAATCACTTCATTTTCTTGGCTAACTGGTTTGAGGTTTTAATTTCTTCGCTCCGGGACATTCAAATTTACACCACTGGATTTTGTTGGCTTGTTACTAACAAGCTGCGAAGACATTTTCCATCTGTGCCTCACAAATTTGGCTTTGAGGTTTCTGGAAGTTCCTGGAAGTTCCATTAGACGAATATGGATCATTTTCACCCCGGCTAACTTCTTCAGAAATTCTCATTCTTACACTGTCCCACCCAAGTTAAGATCAGTTTATGTTCTTGGCTAAGATCTTTGAAATTGCTAGAACCACATATTTTCCCATTCGTGCCTCACGAATTTGGCTAATTTCTTAGATGTTTTTGGATTTCCTTCAAGCTCTACAACACGAATATGTATTGTTTTCACCTTGGTTAACTTCCTCGGAAATCCTCATTTTGACGTTCTAGAACCCCAATTAACATTGGTCTTTGTTCTTACCTATTGATATCCCGAACTACATATTTTTCCATTTGTGCCTCACGGTATGGTTAACTTCTTCAAGCTCCAGCACACGAAGATCGATTGCCTTCATCTTGGCTAACTTGTTCTGGACCAATTAAAATCTCATAAATTTGGATTCTTTTTTCTTGCGAAATTTGGATCACTTTAAATTTCTTGGCTAACATTTTTGAGGTTTCCTCCACCTGTGCTTCACGAATTCGACTAGCCTCTTTGAGATTTATAAGAATTTCTTCAAGCCCCACTGCACGAGTATAGATCTTGGCTAACTTCTTAACAATTAGTATAGCTTTATTGTTTTGGCTAACCTTCTCGAAATTTTGCGCATTTTACACTGTTACTAAGATTTGATTCGCTCAATTTTCTTGGCTAACGCTTTGAGCTTCATCTCAGTTGTCCCTCTCCAATTTGGCTAACTCCTTTGGAGATTCTAAAACCTTTTTACCTTTTAATTAAGATCTGCTACACTTGGATTCCTTTTCTTGGCTAAGTTCTACGTTCTAGAGCGCAAATTTGGATGACTTTCGTTTCTTGGCTAACATTTTCGATGTTTTCGAATTTGTTAAGCTACACGACCAGAATTTTTCATTTCTTATTCGCTAACTTTTTCAAGTTTTTACAACTTTTTCAAGCTTTCACAGCCACATCGATATCGTGCTAACTTTCTTGGCTAACGGTTCTTTGTGATATCTGAAAGTTAGAAAATTCTAAAAGCTTATCGCCACCGTCCTTGGCTAACTTATGTCTGAAAAATTATTCAAATTTGGATCGTATCGTCATCTTGGCTAATGTTCTCGATGTTTCTAGGACTCTTTTTGAGATTTCCATATTTTCACATGTTGGCAATCGAATTTGCAATTACTTTATTATCTCTCCTCTAATTTCTTTCGTGATTTATATAGTCCTCTTCCAGCTCTGGCTTCTAAATTTTTGGCTAATTTCTTTGAGCTTTATAGAATTTTTCCTCAATACCCAAAACTTGGATATCTTTCCTTGGCTAACTTTTATGACCCCTTGAAAGCGATTTTTATGCTCTAATAATAGACAAATTCCTATCGATTTCTTTCTTTTGGCCAATTCTGTTGATGTTTCTAGAACGTCCTCTGAGATTTCTACTTTTTCTTTTAATTTCGCCAACCGAATCTGGATCACATCATCTTCTTGGATAACCTTCTTGGGAATCTTCTTCAAAATCATAAATTTGCATTTCTTTTCTTGGCTAAGCTTTCTGACCTCTCTAAAGCGATTTCTATGCTCTAATAATAGACAAATTCCTATAGACTTCGTTCTTTTGGCTAATTCTATTGATGTTTCTAGAACCTTCTTTGAGATTTCTATTTTTAACATTTCGGCAACTAAATTTGGATCACATCATCTTCTTGGCTAACTTTCTTGGGATTTCTATAATTCTTCTCAAGCTAGAGCATCTAAATTTTCGGGTAACCCCTTTGAGGTTTCTAGAATCTTCATAAAACTCCAGAAATTTGGATTTCTTTTCTTGGCTAAGTACCTGGGGCTCTCTAGAGCCTTTTCTATGTTCTGATATACAAATTCCGATGGATTTCCCTCTTTTGGCTAATTTCTTCGACGCTTCTAAAACATTTCGTTGAACTTCTTCCCGTCTTGATGATTTTGGATCGTTTCTGAAAATTTTCGGGTAACTACGTCGAGGGTTCCCTTGGAGATCCAAATGGAAACTTTGAGATCTTTGGGTGTTATCCGCTTGTTGGAAGATGATGGCGTTGCCATTGGCCACTCTAAATTCTCCCTCGAACCGTTCCAAATCCCATAATCGTATCCAAATCGTAGTCGCCAATAGCACCAGTCAAAATCTCTTAATTCGAGGATACAGCCCATATACATTTCTTTTGTCGTTATCTTGCAGCTACCCCAAGACCTATCCCGACTCTTATTACTGACACAGCGCGCAAAATCAACGACTCAGCCGGACTTTTCGCGCTTCTTGGAATCAACCAGACTGGATCCTTTTCTAGTGACTTTGGTCTGCTACCGAAGATAGACGTGTGCGTGCTCGAGTTACCCGGACAGCCGTTCGTCCAACTCAACAAAGGCGATTGCGAGCTGAAAAACAGTCTCAACGAACTTATCAACGCGAACACTTTCAAGACGCACCACCACATCAGGCATCAGAAACATCTGGAAAACGCCCAACACCAAGAACATCAAAACGGTCCCCCCATCACCAACAGCAACGACTTCAGGTCGAGGATAATCAACAAAACCCTGTTGATTCCCAAGGACGTTTATCAAATTTTAAATAACGGTTCGATCAACAGATAAAGATTTTCGCGAAGAAAAAAGCCACGATCCGTACGCATAAAAAAATACATATATTTATTACTCGTTGTTCGTTTTGTTGAGAAATGAGGAGTTAGGTTTACACAAAAAAAAAAAGAAAACTTGAAAAAAAAATTAAACGGAGGAGACGATCGATCTTGGGAATCGATCGGATCGCAAGACTGTCGCCTTTGAATCTTTTGCATTTCTTACCGCACCCTCACCGAAGGTGTACACCAAAGTTTCTAATTATTATCATATAATTATTATAATGAAGTCGCAATAACGTAGCCGTTAGGTTAGTTTTAGGTTGATGTGTACGATAGGCCTAAGTTAAATTTATTTATTTGAAACGTAGCGAAGATAGGACGCGACGACGCGTGAAAATGACATTGACAGTCCCTTTGGGGTGATAGATGCGCAAAATATTAAAACGTAAACGGGTTCAAAATGACCTTGACAGCTTCCTTCTGGCGGTATACCTGTAACACAAAATATGACGTTGACAGTCCCTCTAGTGATGTATCCACAAAACTAACATGCGTAGAGCTGTCAACATGACAGTGATAACGCCTCCCTTGGCATTCTCACAAACTTACCAAACGTGCGAGGGTCATAATGATATTGACAATGCCTCTGGTGAAGCATCCACAAATTAATGGATGTAACGGGGTTAAAACTAACATAGACAATTCCTCTAGTGATGTATTGACAAAACGAACAAACGTTGAGCTGTCAAGATGACAGTGATAATTCCTCTGTTGGTATTCTCACAAACTTACCAAACGTGGGAGGGTCAGAGTGGCATTGACAATGCCTTTTGTGAGGCACCCACAAATTAACGGACATAACTGGGTTTAAAAAATAACACTGACAGTCCCTCTAGCGATGTGTTCACAAAACTAACAAACGTTGAGCTGTCAAGATGACAGTGGTAATCCCTCTGTTGGTATTCCTACAAACTAGTAAACGTGGGAGGGTTTATAATGAGATTGACAATCCCTCTGGTGATGCATCTATGAATTAATGAACGTAACGGGGTCAAAACTGACATTAAGAGTCCCTCTAGTGATGTATCCACGAAACTAACATGCGTAGAGCTGTCAACATGACAGTGATAACGCCTCCCTTGGCATTCTCACAAACTTACCAAACGTGCGAGGGTCATAATGATATTGACAATGCCTCTGGTGAAGCATCCACAAATTAATGGATGTAACGGGGTTAAAACTAACATAGACATTACTTCTAGTAATGTATTCACCAAACTCACAGATGATGACTTGTCAATATGGCGGTGACAATCCCTCTGGTGGTATTCTCACAATTTAGTGGACGTAACTGGATTAAAAAACACATTAACAGTCCATCTAATGATGCATCCATAAAACTAACAGATACGGAACTACCAAGATGGCACTGGAAATTCCTCTGATGATGATTCCCACAAACTAGTAAACATAAGAAGATCTACAATGACAATGAATGTCCCTCTGGTGGTGTAGTTATGATATAAAAAATGATATTGACACTCCGTCTAGTGATACAGCCACAAACTCAACAAGCAAACGTGACTTAAGATGACACTGACAGTTCGGTTGTGGATATACCCACAAACTAACAAACATAACGGAATCCCGTCGACATGACATTGACAGTTCCCCTTATGGTAGATCCCCAAACTAATAGACGCGATTAAATTCACGAATGGCAATTGCAGGTGTACGCATAAACTAGTAAAGAAAATTAAATTGAGAATGACATTGACAGCCCCTCTAGTGATATAACCACAAACTAATTGAACTAATGACGCAGTCTATGATGATAATGCCACTCTATTTGTGACAACAAAGTAAATGACGAAATCGCTTAAAAATAACATTGACTGTACCTCTGATAGTGCACCCATAAACTAGTTCAGAAAATAAATTGACAGTGGCGCTGACAGTTCCTCTAGTGATTTTATCACAAAGTAACAAAGCTAACGCAATCTAAGATGATATTGACAGTTTCTTTGTTAATGTGACAACAAACTAAATGACAAAACTCTATCACGATGACATTGATAGTCCCTCTGATGGTGTACCCATAAACAAGTTGAGGAAATTAAATTGACAATGACGTCGACAGTCCCTCTAGTGATATAACCACAAAATAATAAAGCTTGACGCAATCTAGGATGACACCGAACAAACTAAATGGCAGAATTCCATGACAATGACATTGACAGTCCCTCTAGTGATATTATCACAAAGTGTGACAACAAATTAAACGACAAAATCCTATCAAGGTGACATTGGCAGTCCCTCTGATGGTGCACCCATAAACTAGTTGAGGAAATTCAATTGATAATGACGGTCACAGTGCCTCTAGTAATATAGCGACAAACTAACAAAACTAACGCGATCTAGGACGACACTGACAGTCCCCCTGTTAATGTACCAGCAAACTAGACGAAAAAATCTTATCAGGATGACATTGACAGTCCCTCTGATGTTGTACCCATAAACTAATCGAGGAAATGGAATTGACAGTCCTTCTAGCGATATAATCACAAATTAACAAAGCTAACACCATCTAGAATGACACTGACAGTTCCTTTGTTGATGTAACCACAAAACTGAATGACCGAATCTCGTTAAAATGACATTGACAGTTCTTCTGTGATATAACCATAAACTAACAAAGCTGACGCAATCTAAGATGACACTGACAGTCCCTTTGATAATGTGATAACAAACTAAATGACAGAATCCTATCAAGATAATATTGAGAGTCTCTCTGATGGTGCATCCATTAACTAGTTGAGGAAGTGAAATTGACAATGACGTTGACAGTTCCTCTAGCGATATAATCAGAAAGTAACAAAGCTAACGCCATCTAGCATGACACTGACAGTTCCTTTGTTGATGTAACCACAAAACTAAATGACGGAATCTCGTTAAAATGACATTGACACTTCTTCTAGTGATATAATCATAAAATAACAAATCTGATGCAATCTAGGATGATACTGGCAGTCCCTTTGTTAACGTGACAACAAACTAAATGACAGAATCCTATCAAGATGATATTGACAGTCTCTCTGATGGTGCACCCATTAACTAGTTGAGGAAGTGAAATTGACAATGACGTTGACAGTTCCTCTAGCGATATAATCAGAAAGTAACAAAGCTAACGCCATCTAGCATGACACTGACAGTTCCTTTGTTGATGTAACCACAAAACTAAATGACGGAATCTCGTTAAAATGACATTGACACTTCTTCTAGTGATATAATCATAAAATAACAAATCTGATGCAATCTAGGATGATACTGGCAGTCCCTTTGTTAACGTGACAACAAACTAAATGACAGAATCCTATCAAGATGATATTGACAGTCTCTCTGATGGTGCACCCATTAACTAGTTGAGGAAATGAAATTGACAATGACGTTGACAGTTCCTCTAGCGATATAATCAGAAAGTAACAAAGCTAACGCCATCTAGCATGACACTGACAGTTCCTTTGTTGATGTAACCACAAAACTAAGTGACGGAATCTCGTTAAAATGACATTGACAGTTCTTCTAGTGATATAATCATAAAATAACAAATCTGATGCAATCTAGGATGATACTGGCAGTCCCTTTGTTAACGTGACAACAAACTAAATGACAGAATCCTATCAAGATGATATTGACAGTCTCTCTGATGGTGCACCCATTAACTAGTTGAGGAAATGAAATTGACAATGACGTTGACAGTCCCTCTAGCGATATAATCAGAAAGTAACAAAGCTAACGCCATCTAGCATGACACTGTCAGTTCATTTGTTGATGTAACCACAAAACTAAATGACGGAATCTCGTTAAAATGACATTGACACTTCTTCTAGTGATATAATCATAAAATAACAAATCTGATGCAATCTAGGATGATACTGGCAGTCCCTTTGTTAACGTGACAACAAACTAAATGACAGAATCCTATCAATATGATATTGACAGTCTCTCTGATGGTGCACCCATTAACTAGTTGAGGAAATGAAATTGACAATGACATTGACAGTCCCTCTAGCGATATAATCACAAAGTAACAAAGCTAACGCCATCTAGTATGACGCTGACAGTTCATTTGTTGATGTAACCACAAAACTAAATGACGAAATTTCGTTAAAATGACATTGACAGTTCTTCTAGTGATATAATCATAAAATAACAAATCTGATGCAATCTAGGATGATACTGGCAGTCCCTTTGTTAACGTGACAACAAACTAAATGACAGAATCCTATCAATATGATATTGACAGTCTCTCTGATGGTGCACCCATTAACTAGTTGAGGAAATTAAATTGACAATGACATTGATAGTCCCTCTAGCGATATAATCACAAATTAACAAAGCTAACACCGTCTAGAATGACACTGACAGTTCATTTGTTGATGTAACCACAAAACTAAATGACGGAATCTCGTTAAAATGACATTGACAATTCTTCTAGTGATATAATCATAAAATAACAAATCTGATGCAATCTAGGATGATACTGGCAGTACCTTTGTTAACGTGACAACAAACTAAATGACAGAATCCTATCAAGATGATATTGACAGTCTCTCTGATGGTGCACCCATTAAGTAGCTGAGGAAATTAAATTGACAATGACGTTGACAGTTCCTCTAGCGATATAATCACAAAGTAACAAAGCTAACGCCATCTAGGATGACACCGACGGTCCCTTTGTTGATGGAATCACAAACTAAATGACGGAAACTTATCAAAATGGCATTGACAGTACTTCTAATGATATAAGCACCAACTATTAAAGCTAACGCGATCTAGGATGATACTGACAATTTCCTTATCGATATACCCGACAAACTAACAGACCTAATTCCACCAAAATGACATTGACAGCCCATCCGGTGGTGAATTCACGAACTAATAGACGTGATTAATTTCAAAAGTGACATATGACAATCCCTCTGATGGTGTGCCCATAAACTAGCTGATGATTGACAATGACACTGACAGTCCCTCTGGCGGTCCGTTCACGAATTATTTAGGAACGTTTTTAATAGAAAGCGAGGGAAATTTAAAGCTGATGGGAATCGCCTTCGTTTCGCGCGTATTTTCGTTACTAACTAGATTTAAACGAAAACTTCTTGATGAAGAGATAACGTAAATTTTCTCAAATGTTTTGTAATGTATGTTATGTGTACCTTTCACCTTTTAATTATTCGACTTATATATATATATATATATAAATTTGTAATTTGTTAAGCAGATAAGACATCGAATGTATGTACTTTCTAATTTAGCGATACATCTCTGTAAATATTGTACATTTTCATAATGATTGAAGTTAATAAATGCTTTCTATGTTGAGAAGCGAACGGATGTTTTCGTATCAATTTTTTCTCCAGGTAATCCGTGAAACAATAGTAAATCATCGAACGAAAATCTTCGCCGAAATCCTTCGATACTTTTGCGTCATTCGATTACCATCTCTAGACGATACGGACGCGCTATTATCGCATCGCGCGAGACTTCTTATGTCACACCAACGCATCCGATAAACAGCCGCGGCGCGAAGGCTCGTCGAAATGGCCAGTTGTTTCCACGGATTTTAAATAAATTTGCATAGTAAATGTTTACGAAATCGCCGACATTAAACGAAAGATGAGAGAGGAAAAAAAAAGGCGAACGTAATTTACGATCCAGACGGAAGCGCACAGATGTAGGAATCGTCTGCGAATTTACTATTATATACAACGTCTGAGATCGCCGCCGTCTGTAAACACTTAACGCCCCAATCGCCCCCGTCTCGCGATGTTTGTATACGCGTGTATTACACAAGCACCCAATTTCGATTCGAATCTGTTTGTCGATAGAAGTTGTTTGATAGGCTCTAATAAAAAAAAAAGAAAGGAAAGAAGACGCAACAATCATAAGCATCTGTTGGGTCTAAACTCTAAATAGATGAGTTATATTGGCTAAAATCCAAGAAATTGACGTTTAGCAAATTTTCGTGTATATAATTGGCTATAATCTAAATGAAAGTTAGAAAGTCATAGGCAAAATAGGTGAGGTATGTTGCTTGTAATCTAAAAAAAAAGTGACAACTGCTCCGTCGTTTTGGAAGTGCTTCGCTAAAACTTAGCTAAAACTTGGCTAAAACGTGGCTAAATAGATAAATACATAAAAAAAAACACCAGGTTAAACATCAATTAGATAGAAAAGGTGTGTGGGTTAGAATTTAAGATCATCACCTTGCACTTACTTGAAACTTTGGAAAATCGTTCAGAAATTGGCTAAGTATACCGAGCAGTTCACTATATCGGTTAAAATCTAGAGAAGTTAGAAAAGTTACATCAGTTCCAACATAGTGAACTGCACGACTAAATATGTTGGCAAATATGTTGGTCATAATCTAAATAATTGAGAAAAGATTTATAATTTCGAGTTAAAAGTTTAGAAATTGGCTAAATATAGCAGATATATTTATGGTATGGGGAATTGGAAAAGGTTAACGGTCTCGGATATGGTTGGCAGTTCGAATGTAATTGGCTAAAATCTAAACGAAGACTGACAAACTTGGGTAAATTAGGTAAACAGTTCCAACATGTTAGGTATGGTCTAAAACATTAGAAAAGTTAGGTTATTGTAAATGTACTTGGCTAAAGTCTAAACAAAACTTAAAGAACTAGTTAGAAAATGGCTAAATGGATTAAATACACAAAAAACTTAGATCTATTTGAATACAATGGGTTAGAATCTAACAAGGAAACCTTGGAAACTTAGTTAAAAATTGGCCAAATCTATGAAGTACGTTTGTCATCATCGATGAATATTAAAAAACTAACACGGTTTTAAGTGTAATCGGTTAACATCGAAAGAAAACTAGAGAAATTAGTTAGGACAGGATTAAATCCAAAGAACTTGGATAATTTTGATTGTAGTCGCTTAAAATCTAAAGAAAGCTTGGAAATATAGGTGAATATAGCTAAATCTATGAAATACGTTGGTTATAATGCATCAATATTAAAAAACTTGCATATCGTTGGACGCAACTGGTTAAAATCTAAAGAAAACTGTGGAAATTGGATGAAAGACGCCTAAATGAAACATATATGCAGAAAACTAGGATATTTTTGATGGTAGTCTGTCAAAATCTAAAGAAAACTGAAGAAATTGGTTCGAATATTGGTAAATGGAACAAATACGCAAAAAACTTGGATACGTTTCATTGTAGTCGGTTAGAATGTAATGAAAACTTGGCAACGTAGTTAAAAATTGCCTAAATTGATGAAACAGGCTAAAGTATTAAGTATTAAAAAACTTGTGCAGTTGTGGACGTAATTGGTTAAAATCTAAAGGAAACTTAAGAAACTAGTTATAAAATGACTAAATAGATCAAATACCCAGAAAACTTTGATAACTTTGATTGTAGTCGGTTAGCATCCACAAGAAACTTGGAAATTTAGTTAGAAACTAACTAAACTAATGAAATATGTTGGTCATCATCGCTGAATATTAAGAAACTTTTATTAGTTAGAATGTAGTTGGCTAAAATCTAAAGAAAACTTGACAAATTAGTTAGAAAATGGTTAAATAGATCACATACGCAGAAATCTTGGATAATTTTGATTGTCGTCGGTTAGAATGCAAAGAAAGCTTCGGAATGTAGTTAGAAATTGACAGAATCTATGAAATATGTTAGTCATCGTAGTTGAGGATTTAAAAACTTGCATAGTTGTGGATGTAATTGGTTAAAATCTAAAGGAAACTTAAGAAACTAGTTATAAAATGGCTAAATAGACCAAATACGTAGGAAACTTGAAGAATTTTGACTACAGTTGGTTAGAATCTACAGAAAATGTGGGAATATAAGTGGATGTTGACTAAATCTATAAGATACGTTAGTTATCATAACTGAATATTAAACTAACTGCGGAAAATAATTGGAATACGGGTAAATAGGTCAAATGCGTAGAAAACTCGGATCATTTTGAATACAGTAAGCTAAAATCTAAAAGAGAAAACAGTGGAAACTAAGTTAGAAATTGGTTAAATCTATGAAGTACGTTTGTCATGATCGATGAATATCAACAAAGTAGCATAGTTTTGGTTGCAATCGGTTAAAATTGAAAGAAAACAGAGGGAATTAGTTAGAAAATGGTTAAATAGATCACGTAAGCAGAAACCTTGGATAATTTCGATTGTAGTCGGTTAGAATCCAAAGAAAACTTGGAAATTTAGTTACAAAATTGACAAAATTTATGAAATACGTTGGTCATCATAGCTGAGTACTAAGAAACTTACGACGTAATTGGTTAGAATCTGAAGCAAACGAAAAACAAAAAACTAGTTAGAAAATGGCTAAATAGATCAAATACGTAGACAGCTCGAATAATTCCGATTACGGTTGGTTAGAATCTAAGGACAACTTGGAAACCTAGTTAGAAATTGGCTAAATGGATTAAACACGTTGGTCATCATCTTGGATAGTTTTGGATGTAAACGGTTAGTATATTAGAAAGACTGAGGAATTTAGTTGGAATACTGCGAAATGAATCAAATATGCAGAAAATTAGGATAATTTTTATTGTATTCGGTTAAAATCTAAAGAAAACTGAGGAAATGAAAGTGAAAATTGGCTAAATCCATGCAATACGTCGGTTATCATAACTGAATATTAGAGAGCTTGCATGTTTCGAATATAATTGGCTAAATTCTAAACTAGAAACTAGTTATAACAGGCCTAAATGGATCATATAGGTTAGAAATTTGGGTAATTTTGATTGTAATCGGCTAAAATCTAAAGAAAACTGAAGCGATTAGTTAGAACACTGCTAAATGGAACAAATCCGCAGAAAACTTGAACTTGTAGCTGGAAATTGGCTAAGTCGATGAAATATAACTTCTACAGTTTTGGATGTATTCGGTTAAAATCTAAGGAGAACTGCAGAACTTAGTTACAAGATGGCTAAATGGATCAAAAAACTTGAATAAATTTTATTCTAGTCCACTACAAGTTAGAATTGAAAGAGATCTTGAAAACATAGAAATTAGTTAAATCGATGAAATAAATTAGTTATCATCGCTAAAGATGATAAAACTTGCGTAGTCTTGGATGTAATCAGTTAAAATCTAAAGATAACTTAAGAAACTAGTTAGAAGATGGCTAAATGGATAAAATACGCACCAAACTTTGATAATTTTGATTGTAGTCCGTTAGAACCTAAGGAATACTTGCAAACTTAGTTACTAATTGGCTAAACCGATGAAATACGTTAGTCATCACCGCCGAATATAATGAAACTTGCATAGTCTTGGACGTAATCGGTTAAAATCTAAAGATAACTTAAGAAACTAGTTAGAAGATGGCTAAATGGATAAAATACGCACCAAACTTTGATAATTTTGATTGTAGTCCGTTAGAACCTAAGGAATACTTGCAAACTTAGTTACTAATTGGCTAAACCGATGAAATACGTTAGTCATCACCGCCGAATATAATTAAACTTGCATAGTCTTGGACGTAATCGGTTAAAATCTAAAGATAACTTAAGAAACTAGTTAGAAGATGGCTAAATGGATAAAATACGCACCAAACTTTGATAATTTTGATTGTAGTCCGTTAGAACCTAAGGAATACTTGCAAACTTAGTTACTAATTGGCTAAACCGATGAAATACGTTAGTCATCACCGCCGAATATAATTAAACTTGCATAGTCTTGGACGTAATCGGTTAAAATCTAAAGATAACTTAAGAAACTAGTTAGAAGATGGTTAAATGGATAAAATACGCACCAAACTTTGATAATTTTGATTATAGTCGGTTAGAACCTAAGAAAAACTTGCAGACTTAGTTAGTAATTGGCTAAATCAATGAAATACGTTAGCCATCACCGCGGAATATTCAGAAACTTGCATTGTCTTGGATGTAATCAGTTAAAATCCAAAGATAACTTAAGAAACTAGTTAGAAGATGACTAAATGGATAAAATACGCACCAAACTTTGATAATTTTGAATGTAGTCGGTTAGAACCTAAGGAACACTTGCAAACTTAGTTACTAATTGGCTAAACCGATGAAATACGTTAGTCATCACCGCCGAATATAATTAAACTTGCATAGTCTTGGACGTAATCGGTTAAAATCTAAAGATAACTTAAGAAACTAGTTAGAAGATGGTTAAATGGATAAAATACGCACCAAACTTTGATAATTTTGATTATAGTCGGTTAGAACCTAAGAAAAACTTGCAGACTTAGTTAGTAATTGGCTAAATCGATGAAATACGTTAGTCATCACCGCCGAATATAATTAAACTTGCATAGTCTTGGACGTAATCGGTTAAAATCTAAAGATAACTTAAGAAACCAGTTAGAAGATGGTTAAATGGATAAAATACGCACCAAACTTTGATAATTTTGATTATAGTCGGTTAGAATCTAAGAAAAACTTGCAGACTTAGTTAGTAATTGGCTAAATCAATGAAATACGTTAGCCATCACCGCGGAATATTCAGAAACTTGCATTGTCTTGGATGTAATCAGTTAAAATCCAAAGATAACTTAAGAAACTAGTTAGAAGATGACTAAATGGATAAAATACGCACCAAACTTTGATAATTTTGAATGTAGTCGGTTAGAACCTAAGGAACACTTGCAAACTTAGTTAGTAATTGGCTAAATCGATGAAATACGTTAGTCATCACCGCCGAATATAATTAAACTTGCATAGTCTTGGACGTAATCGGTTAAAATCTAAAGATAACTTAAGAAACTAGTTAGAAGATGGCTAAATGTATAAAATGCGCACGAAACTCGGATACTTTTGGTTGTAGTCGTTTAGAATCTAAAGAAAACGGACGAAATAAAGAACACGGTTAAGCGAATCAAAAACGCAGCATATTTCGATCGTGCTGAATATAGCCGATTGGGATCTAAAGAAAGCTTGGCAACTTAGTTAAATATTGGCTAAATCTGGGAAATATTGAGTGTTAGATATTAAATTAAAAAGAATGTACTCGGCTAAAATCTAAACAAATCCTAAGCAATTAGTTGATGGACGGCTAAATGGATGTAGAAGCTGGAAACTTAGTTAGACATTGGCTAAATCTGAGAAATATGAGTATTAGATATTGAATTATTTAGAATGTACTCGGTTAAAATCTAAAGAACACCTACGCAATTCGTTGATAGATGGCTAAATGGATGTACAAGCTGATTAACGATTGTGTTAGGGCATCAAGTGTCTTGGCTATAATTTAAAAATATTGGTCGAGTCTGATAGTCATCGTAATTGACTAAAAATCATAAGCTTGGAAGTTTTTTTAGGAATTGTCTAACTACATCAAGTTACGCGAATAGAATCTAAAAAAAGTTAGCAAATTTTCGGAAAAATTAGTCAATTTTCGAAGCATCTGGCTAATTAGTTAGAACTTGGATAAATTTGGGAAAGACTCATGTCATATTAAGGTAGAGGTGATGTACCAGATGAGTTCTGATAAAATGTACTTGTCTTCCCTGTTTAAAAATTACCCAAAACGACGTCCTCTTTTTCGGGAATTAGTTAAGATTTGTATCCACGATTAGATCGTCAAAAATTTTCGATTTTCTCTCATAAAATCGCGGATTATACGATCCACGCGAATCGTAGATTGGACGCTTCCAAGGCTGGACGATCGTAATATTAATAATAACGATATTCCGCCAGACACTTTAGCAGACTGTTTACGAGAAACGCGGATCAAACCAACAACGTCCGTACGAACAGTACGTGTACGTAAAATACAATACGCGCGTGCAATGCGTGTGTATGTACGAACGTATGTATGTCCCCGGACGGAGCCACGAGACAGGGAACTTAATCATACGTTCGTCGATTACCGTCACGTTCTAAGCAATTGGAAACGAGGCAGCCTTAACTGTTTCTGTCTAGCTGTTACACAATATTTACTACTGTCGTCTATCGTCTGGCGCGATAATTTTCTCGTTGCCGGCCGATGCGCTATTAGCGAGGCTCGTTTCGTTTCGTTTCTTATTTATAAGAAGTTAGATGTTGTACGTATATGTACCTGTATGAACCTGAAAAACGGAGCTTGTGGTTTCCTGTTTTTTTTTTTGTTTTGAAGATTTCCATTATCTGATGAAAGCTTGAGCTTCGAAACGATCGTTGTGTCAACTTTTTCACTTTCGGCGATTTGGAGGGAAGAAATGGTTGGAAATAAGGGATAAACGGGTTGAACCAGTTTTAAATTTCCCTCACTTTTATGCAAAATTTCCTAAATAATTTGAGAGCGAACCACCAGAGGGACTGTCAATGTCTTTGTGAATTTCATTATCGCAGCTGGTTTTATGGGTGCACGATTAGAGTCATCGTCATTGAAATATAAATATGAAATTAATCCCTTCTATTAGTTTGTGGAAATACCGTCATCAAAAAGGCATTGTAAATATCATCCTAGATGGCGTTAGCTTTGTTAGTTTTGTAGGCGCATCACTAGAGGGACTGTCAATGTCAGTTCTAATTCCCTTACGTCCACTATTTTATGGGAACATCACCAGAGCGATTATCAATATCATTCCGAATCCTCTGACGTTGGCTAGTTTGTGGGAATATCACCACACGGATTGTCACTGTCATCTTGAGAGTCCTACGCCCTGGAGAGACTGCCAATGTCAGCTTTAACCTCGATCTTCCATTAATTCATGGATGTATCACACGGGAGAATGTCAACGGGATTATAAGCCATACCTTTTCTACCATCTGCTTCTCTTCGTCCAGCTAGAACTGTGTAATCTTGATAGCTCCACGTCTCTTATTTTTGGGATACATCACTAGAGGGACTACCAATGTCAGTTTCAATCTTATTACCCCCATTAATTCATGGATGCATCACCAGAGAGAATGTCAATATCAGTCTGAACCCTCTGACATTTGATAGTTTAAGGGAATACCATTACAGAGATTATCACTGTCATGTTGACAGCTCCACGCGCTAGAGCAACTGTCAATGGCAGTTTTAACCTCGTTCTTCCAATAATTCATGGGTGCATCACCAAGGAGAGTGTCAATATCATCCTTGATAGCTTACGCCTCTTAGTGTTGTGCATCCGTAGCTAGAGGTATTGTCATTGCCAGTTCTAATTCCGTTAAGTCTATTAATTAATTGGTGCGTCACCAGAGGGATTATAAATGTCATTCTGAACCTTTTGGCGTTTTCCGTTTTCGATTATCAGTTACACATCCTTTCTAAGATCTGCTTCTCTTTGTCGAGCTAGAACTGTGTAACCCTGATAGCTCTACGTCTCCTAGTTTTTAGCATACACCACTAGAGGGACTGTCAATGTCAGTTCTAATCAAGTTGTCCCCATTAATTCATGGTAGCATCACAGAGCGAATGTAACTATCAATCTGAACCTTCTCTAATATCTGCTAGTTTGTGGGAATATAATCGCTGAGATTATCACTGTCATGTCGACAGCGCTAGGTGTGTTAGTTTTGTCGATACATCGCTACGAGGACAGTCAACGTCAGTTCTAATCTCATTCCATCCATTAATTTATGAATTCATCGCCAGGGGATTGTCAATGTCAGTCTGAAGTTTCTGACGTTTGCTAGTTTGTGGAAATACTATCACTGTTATCTCTACAGCTCAATGTCTGTTAGTTTCGTTGATACATCGCTAAAGAGACTGTTAATGTCAGTTTTAATTTTATTACACCTATTAATTCATTGGTGCATTACCAGGGAGATCGTCAATGTCAGCCTGAACCTGCTGATATTTGCTAGTTTGTGGGAATATCATCACAGGAATTATAACTGTTATCTTGGCAGCGCTACGTGTGTCAGTTTTGTCGATACATCGCTACGGGGACTGTCAATGTCAGTTCTAATCTCATTCCATCCATTAATTTATGAATTCATCGCCAGGGGGATTGTCAATGTCAGTCTGAACTTCTTGACTTTCGATAGTTTGTAGGAATACCATCAGAGGGATTATCACTGTCATCTTGGCAGTGATAAGTGATGTTATTCCATTCAGCGTGCGAGGTGTTATCATGATAGCTGTACGTCCGTTAGTTTTCTGGATACATCACTAGTGACTGTCAATGTCAGTTTTAATATCGTTACGTCTATTAGTTCATGGATGCATCACCAGAGGGAATGTCAATATCAGTCTGAACATTCTTATCGTGGCCGGTTTGTAGGACTATCATCAAATGGATTATCACTGTCATCTCGATAGCTGTACATTATTCGGAATTCTTTGACGTGTGCTAGTTTGTGAAAATATCATCAGAGGGATTATCATTGTCATCTTGAAGGTGATAATTGATGCTATACGTCCTTTAGTTTTGTCGATACATCAATAGAAGGACTGTCAATGTCATTCTTAACTCTTTGCCGTTTGATAGCTTGTGAAAATATCATCAGAGGGATTATCATTGTCATCTTGACAGTGATAATTGATGTTTTACGTCCGTTAGTTTTGTTGATACATCACTAGAAGAACTGCCAGTGTCATTTTGAAGTCTTTGACGCTTGCGAGTTAGTGAAAATAAAATCATAGGGATTGTCATCGTCATCTTGACAGTGATAATTGATGTTATAAGTCCGTCAATTTTGTCGATACATCACTAGAAGGACTGTCAATGTCATTCTGAACTCTTTGCCGTTCGCTAGTTTGTAAAAATACCGTCAGAGAAATTATCATTGTCATCCTGACAGTGATAATTGACGTTATACCTCTGTTAGTTTTGTCGATACATCACTAGAAGGACTGTCAATGTCATTCTGATTTCTTTGACGTTTGCTAGTTCGTGAAAATACCACCAGAGGGATTATCACTGTCATCTTGGCAGTGATAAATGATGTTATTGAATGAATGCATCACGAGATGGATTATAAATGTCATTCTGAAGTGTGTGACGTTCGCTAGTATGTGGGAATACCATCAGAGATATTATCACTGTCATCTTGGCGTGATACGTGATACGTGATATTATTGAATTAGTGCATCACGAGAGAGCTTGTTAATGTCATTCTGAAGGCTGCAACGTTCGCTAGTTTGTGGGAATATTATCGGTGGGATTATCACTGTCATTTCGACAACTTTACGTTTGTTAGTTTTGTGAATACATCGCGAGAGAGAACTGTCAATGTCACTTTTAACGCCGTTCAGCTCATTAAATAACGCGTGCATCACCAGAGAGGTTGGCAATGCCATTCTGAACCTTCTGACGTTTGGTAAGTTTGTGGGAATGCCAAGAGAGGGATTATCACTGTCATCTTGACAGCTATACGCCTATTAGTTTTGGTAGGTGTATCATTAGAGGGTGTCAATGTCAATCTTTTCAATTTTGATGATTTGAAGAAGAAAAAATGTTCGGGAATAAGGGGACGGGGTCGATTTTTTTTTGCTTTTCTGTCGTACCACGTCGTTCATTTGTTTGTCCCCTTTTCCCTCTTTTCCCATGCTTCGTCTTCGTTTTCGTCAAAAAATTCCATTTCGTCCAGTTTGTGGTAAATTCAACTCGTATTTCTTCCGTCTCTTCGCCTATTCGATATTCTCTCCGTACGCATCGTCGTACTTTACCTCTACGTATGTATGTACAACAAGTCTACGTACCTATACGTAAAACAGTAAAACCTGGCCGGCATTATCCGCGTGAACCAGACGTCCGTAACGAGTCTGCGACCGACGAAGACGGGGCCACGGATGCGATAGCCCATCGAAAGGAGAGAGAGCGAAACAGAGAGAGAGAGAGAGAGAGAGAGAGATACATGCGATGCGGATCGTTCGTTCCGAGGAGGTGTTGGCTCTCGCTATGACATTGATGGATACCGTTTTTCATTAAGAAACGGCAGCTAGACGGGTCACACCTGCGACTTACTAGTCGTAGAAATTTCCTTTTCTTTTTCGAAGCGCGACTGCGATTCACTCTTCTTCTTGCTCGCGACGAGCGCATTGCCTTCTCTCTGCGTCTACGTCTCTCGTCCGCACAGTCGTCCTGTCAGAAGTCGTACTTCTCTTACGTCTGGACTGTTAAGAAGATAGTTTGGATGTAATTTTATGAAAAATTGAGGTCAAGTTTGGCTAAAATCTAGAGAAAATTAAATCTCCGTTTACGAAATTAGGGCTAAAAGGTAGGATCTGATGCCGTTCCTTAGATACAGTTGGCTAAAATCAAGGGACAAGGTCATAAATTGGCTAAATAGAATAGATGGTTGAGATGTTGATTAAGATCTAAAAGGTTCATCACTTTTACTGTAGACTTTGCTAAAATGTCGAGAAAACTTAATACGTTGTTTAGAAATTGGCTAAATAGGCGAGGTCTCTTGGCTATCGCCAATTTCTTGAATGTTGCTGGCTAAAATCTTGAGCAAGTTTAGAAACCTGAAAATTCTCTAAGTAGACCAAACATAAGCAGTTGCGAACGTATCACCGTTCTGAATAAAGTTGGCTAAGCACTAGGGAAATTAATAAAGTTATCTATAAATTGGCTAAATGGATAAAATATGTTAGCCATGATCTAAAGAAATTGGAAAAGTTTCATCGTTTTGAATATATGTATGTAGTTGGCTAAAATGTAAAACTTAGGAACTTGTTTAGAATGTGGGTAAATGGGTAATCAATTTTGGTTATAATTAAAAAAGTTCAAGAAAAAAACAATTTTCTCGAATGCAGTTGAGTCTAACAATAAGTCTAGCTTAAAAATTCTTTAAGTAAACCAGATACGTTTGTTAGCAACGTTTTATCAGTTTGAATGTACTTGGCTAAAAACAATGAGAAATTGGCTAAATAAGCAAGGTTATGACCTAAAAGAAGTTAGAAAAGATCGCTAAATTTGAATATAGTTGGCTAAAATCCGGAAAAACTGGGAAACTTCTTTAGAAATTGACTCAATAGACAATACATTCGGATTATAACCTAGGGCAAGTGAGTTTTTTAACGTATTAGGCTAAAATCTAAAGAAAATTGAGAAACACGCCGAAAAGTTCGTAAAAATAAACCAGATCTGTTGGGTTATCGTTCAAAATGATACTGGAAAATGTGTTAATTATCATTTCCCGATTTCTTCATTCTAATCGGTTAAAATTTAAAGAAAACTTGTTTAGAATTTGAATAAATAGAAAATACGCGTTAGTCCCAATTCAGTTAAAGTAGAAATAAACATAATTTCCTCGAATGAAGTTGACTAAAATCTGGAGAAAAGTTAGAAAGTTAACATTTGGAAGGGTTTAATGTTTTCGATTCTGATCGGCTATAATTTAAAGAAAAGGCGCTTGAATTCGGCTGAATAGGAAATGAATTCGGGTTATAGTCGAACGAAGTTAGGAAAGCATCATTTTATTGAATGTGGCTGGCTAAAATCTAAAAAACTTACATCGAACTTCGCTACTTGTAAGCAGGACGCGTATATATGTTAGGATCTAAAAGAGATGGGAACACTTCATCAGTTTGTATCTAGCTGGCTATAAACTGGAGGGAAAAATAACTTTAGTTTAGAAATGGGCTAAATAGTCCAGATACGGTGCTTATGATTAAAGTTTGGATGAGATTGAAAAGTTCTAACAGTTTCCTGAACGTTGCTGGCTAAAATTTTAAGGAAATTTTGAAACTTAGAAATTATCTACGTAGATCAAACATAGCAGCTAAAACGGTTGGGTAAGTATCGACACTTTGAATCTAGTTGGCTAAAAATTAGGGGAAACTTATCAAGTTGCCTAGAAATTCGCTAAGTAGATCAAATATGTTGGTTATGATCTAAGGAAATTAGAGGAATTTGTTGTTGAAGTTGAATATAGTTGGCTAAAACGTAAAACTCAGAAATTTGTTTAGAATTTGGCTAAACAGGTGATAAATTTTGGTTATAATTAAGGGAAGAGAATACACCATTTCTTTGAACGCGGTCAATTAAGATCTAGCTTCGAAATTCGCCAAGTAGACCAGATATCTTGGTTAGTACCCAGAAAAGTGCGTTTGATCTTGAAACTTATAAAGTTGCCTAGAAATTCGCTAAGTAGATCAAATATGTTGGTCATGATCTAAGGAAATTAGAGGAATTTGTTGTTGAAGTTGAATATAGTTGGCTAAAACATAAAACTCAGAAATTTGTTTAGAATTTGGCTAAACAGGTGATAAATTTTGGTTATAATTAAGGGAAGAGAATACACCATTTCTTTGAACGCGGTCAATTAAGATCAAGCTTCGAAATTCGCCAAGTAGACCAGATATCTTGGTTAGTACCCAGAAAAGTACGTTTGATCGGTTTAAATCTATTTGGCTAAAAACTATGAGAAACGTAAATTCCTATAGGAATTGGTTAAACAGGCAAGGTTACGATCTAAAAAGTTAGAAAAGATTGATAAATTTGAAAATAGTTGGCTAAGATCCGGAAAAGAACTCGGAAACTTGTTTAGAATTTGGGTCAATAGAAAATACATTCGAGTGACAATTGAAAAAGAATTTAGAAAATCATCACTTTCTTGATCGTATTAGGCCAAAATCTAGAGCGAATGGAAAACGAGCCTAAAAAGATTGGGCGAAGAAACCTGGTATGTTGGTTACTGGACCTACCCCATCTTTTGGGTTTAATAAAAGTCTCCTTAAAGCATCCATCACAACAAAACACTGGAATGATACCAGTGGGCTCGAATATTCCAAAAAGTTTCTGAGCTACGACGCTAGGAGGGTGGACCTCGCCCTAAAACCGGACAGGAGAAGCTTAAAGACACTGACGGGGGCACTCACAGGCCACTATACCTGCAACAAGCACCTACACAAAATGGGTTTATCCAGCACGGACACTTGCAGATTCTGCGGTGACGAAGAGGAGTCAATGGAACACTTGATCACTAACTGTGGGGCACTAGGCCAGAGGAGATACAGAATATTACATGCATATACGCTGAGTGAAGAGGACCTATTAACACTCCCATTGAAGGAACTGATCCTGTTCCTAGACGTATTAAATAAATAAAAAACAAGTGAAAGCGCAATAGATCAACGTGGACGCAGTGCAAATTGCCACTTTGGGCCAGACCCCACTCCATTACATTACATTTACATTACCATCTAAAAAGTTTTTAAATGACTTTTTCTGATTTCTTGATTCTAATCGGCTAAAATTTAAAGAAAACTTAGAAAATTGTTTAGAATTTGATTAAATAGAAAATATACGTTACTTACCGTTTAGTTAAAGTACAAATAAGCATAATTTCTTTGAATGAAGTTGACTAAAATCTAGAGAAAAGTTAGAAAAGTTTCATTGTTTCAATTCTAATTGGCTTTAATTTAAAGAAAATGTATTTGGGTTATGATCGAATGAAATTAGAAATCATTTTATTGAATGTGGCTGGCTAACATCTAAAAACTTGCTTCAAACTTCGCCACTCTGTTTGTTTGTATCTAGTTGGCTATAAACTAGAGGGAAAATTAACTTTAGTTTAGAAATTGGCTAAATAGGCCAGATCCGGTACTTATGATTAAGGTTAGAGAAGATTGCAAAGTTCTAACAGTTTCTTAAGACCTAAGAAATTATTGGGTCTTTCCTTGATTGTTCAAGTGTCATTTCTTCAATTGAAGATTCTAAAAATTCAAATTATTTATAATTGATGTACATCTGAGTGCTATCTAATGTAGAAAATACAGACGAGTAGAAAGCAGTAATGATGGTTAGCAAGGATCCTTCGTTGTGTGTGCGCGCTGATATTGTAGCCGTTACCTAAAAGAGGACGCTCTCTACAACTTACTTTTTACAACTACAACACATTTCTTCTTCAATTAATACTGCTTTTTCGTATTTTTAAAAATCTATGCATTTTCCTCTTTAATTAATAAATCTTTTAAATATCCTCTACCACTTTTAAGTCAATTAAATGTAATTTCATTGCTCTAAAAGTGGTAGAGAAGAAGATATTTAGAGGTTAAGTAGGGTTTGTTTCCTTAGAGCAGAGCACATTACGTCATGAAAATATGCGCGAAATGTGACGTTTCATTGCCATTCGCTAGTCGGTTGCCATGGTAACGTATACAGAACACCAAATTTGGTTCATTGCGGCGCTGACGTAATGTGCTCTTCTCTAAGGAAACAAACCCTATGTAAGTAAGGAGTGTGTTACGTCCCCCGATAAACTTTCTTGTGTCATATTTTGCATATCTTTTTTTTTTACTTGGGTTTACTATCAGTTATTAATTGCTCATCCTTAGAATCTAGAAACATTGAATTGAGAGATAAATTGGAATTTTACATGAATTCTTTTTCATTTCTAAGAAGAGTGAAGCCGATAGTTTGCACTGTGTTGTTGTAACAACTTCCTTCTAAATTCTGACAATTCGCAAGAAGTTTCTAGAAAGTCAAGTCCTCGTGGGATTTTGGTTTGAATTGGTTTTGTTTCATTTCGTGCAAAAATTTATAGTTTACACTTCCAAGATGGGGCACCAAGAGCAAGGTAATTCCAAGAAAATTCGTTGGATTTCTAACGATTCTATCGCAATTTTATTAATTTTATAATTTCAAGATGGAACCTAAATGGGTTACCTAGGAAGAAAAAGCACCATTCTCCGGAATATAGTTGATTAAAATCTAGATGAAAATTAGAAAATCGTTTAGAAATGGGCTAAAAAGGATAGCTATCTTGGTCATGATCAAGAAACTTAATGCGCGAAAGAATAATAAAAGGAATCCTTTCAATAAGATTCGGAGATAGACTAATTAAAACAACGTACGTGTATGAACGGGGGCTATCAAAATAACTGTGAATTTAGCGACGGCTTCATAAACAGGTAAGAAAATCTACGGAAAAACACTTTAAAAAACCAAATCGAGACCACATCGAAATCACATCCAATCATCCATCAAAATCGCAACCTCAGAAAGTACGTATCATAACGTACACGAAGCGGTCGAATAATCCCTGCACGTACGCGTGCATGACTGTTATACGGGAAGGGAAATAATACGAACGAAGTGATACGGAAAATATTAAAGTAATGAGACGGGGCGAGTGGAGGAAAAGGACGGCGGTGAATCGTCCTCCCTGCTCCCCCATTATCATCCCGCATTATTTCCGGTTTGTACGGCGCTTCGCGCTTTTGCGACGAGCCGATATAATCCAACACGACCGTACGATGATAAAATAGGATTCCTAAACGTTTGCTTCGTGATCAGCACGCTGGGTTCGTTTTGTGTGAAGCACGTGTGTTCCTCGGAAATAGCAAAAAATCGCAGTGTAAGGTAACCTACGGAAAAACACTTAAAAAACCAAATCGAAATCACATCCAATCATCCATGAAAATCGCAACCTCAAAAGCTACGTATCATAACGTACACGAAGCGGTCGAATAATCCCTGCACGTACGCGTGCACGACTGTTATACGGGAAGGGAAATAATACGAACGAAGTGATACGGAAAATATTAAAGTAATGAGACGGGGCGAGTGGAGGAAAAGGACGGCGGTGAATCGTCTCCCCTGCTTCCCCCATTATCATCCCGCATTATTTCCGGCTTGTACGGCGCCTCGCGCTTTTGCGACGAGCCGATATAATCGAACACGACCGTACGATGATAAAATAGGATTCCTAAACGTTTGCTTCGTGACCAGCACGCTGGGTTCGTTTTGTGTGAAGCACGTGTGTTCCTCGGAAATAGCAAAAAATCGCAGTGTAAGGTAACCTACGGAAAACACTTTAAAAAACCAAATCGAAAGCACATCCAATCATCCATCAAAATCGCAACCTCAAAAGCTACGTATCATAACGTACACGAAGCGGTCGAATAATCCCTGCACGTACGCGTGCACGACTGTTATACGGGAAGGGAAATAATACGAACGAAGTGATACGGAAAATGTTAAAGTAATGAGACGGGGCGAGTGGAGGAAAAGGACGGCGGTGAATCGTCCCCCTGCTCTCCCCATTATCATCCCGCATTATTTCCGGTTTGTACGGCGCTTCGCGCTTTTACGTCGAGCCGATATAATCGAACACGACCGTGCGATGATAAAATAGGATTCCTAAACGTTTGCTTCGTGACCAGCACGCTGGGTTCGTTTTAGGCGAAGCACGTGTGTTCCCCGGAAATAGAAAATCGCAGTGTAAGGTAACCTACGGAAAAACACTTTAAAAAACCAAATCGAAATCACATCCAATCATCCATCAAAATCGCAACCTCAGAAAGTACGTATCATAACGTACACGAAGCGGTCGAATAATCCCTGCACGTACGCGTGCACGACTGTTATACGGGAAGGGAAATAATGCGAACGAAGTGATACGGAAAATGTTAAAGTAATGAGACGGGGCGAGTGGAGGAAAAGGACGGCGGTGAATCGTCTCCCTGCTCCCCCCATTATCATCCCGCATTATTTCCGGTTTGTATGGCGCTTCGCGCTTTTGCGACGAGCCGATATAATCCAACACGACCGTACGATGATAAAATAGGATTCCTAAACGTTTGCTTCGTGATCAGCACGCTGGGTTCGTTTTGTGTGAAGCACGTGTGTTCCTCGGAAATAGCAAAAAATCGCAGTGTAAGGTAACCTACGGAAAAACACTTTAAAAAACCAAATCGAAATCACATCCAATCATCCATGAAAATCGCAACCTCAGAAAGTACGTATCATAACGTACACGAAGCGGTCGAATAATCCCTGCACGTACGCGTGCACGACTGTTATACGGGAAAGGGAAACAATACGAACGAAGTGATACGGAAAATGTTAAAGTAATGAGACGGGGCGAGTGGAGGAAAAGGACGGCGGCGAAGCGTGCATTCCCCCTCCCCTCCATTCTAACCCCGCATTATTTCCGGTTTGTACGGCGCTTTTACGGCGAGACGAAAAGATCGGTAAAACGACGGTACGACGATAAAATAGGAATCCTCAACGTTTGTTTCGTAACCAGCACGCTGGGTTCGTTTTGGACGAAGCACGTGTGTCCCCCGGAACTAGTAAAAAATCACGTGACGAGAAGGTTATCGACGTTATCGACAATTTTCTAGCGCGAATTACTTCGTTTTACCATTTCCCACATTATCCGTACACGATCACGCGATCCTCATCCTCACTTATGTGCATAGGTACAACGTACAATACGTTCACCGTTATGCAACTGATTAATATCGAAGTCGAAGATTAATTTGTTAGGTTTGCGTAACGGCGGGCAATTACTCTCCCGGCTTCGCTCCTAGCAAGGATAAGTATGGACGTATTAAAGCGCGGATTCAACGCGGTCATCTTCGTTTAAAATTTATAGAACGAGATAGGTATGCGAATATTTACTAATAAATCGATCCTTGAAGAATGAAAAAAATATGGTCGGATGTGGATCAAGGTAAGAGAGCGAGTCTTCTCCTCCTCGACGGATTTTCGCGTTGAATATGGAATGAAAACCAGAGCCCGTTTGCTTCGATTTGGTCGCTTTTAAATTGGGTAATTTCCAACGGTAAAGAGGAGGAGGAGGTATTAAGAATAAATTAGAATTCAAAACGACGGGAGTGAAAGTGTACTTATTCTTTAACAAACATCTGCTTGTTTATTTGCGCTGAAGATTGAACACGGTTAACGTGGCTAATATATAAACATACAAACACACGCAAAACGTGCTAATACAAAACGCATTAGCTCCTTTATATCCGTAGTTCTTGTATAGGTAGGTGCGTACGAAGCACATTTTTTAAAGCGAGAAAGATATAAATATGTACAATGTACATAACTCGGGCTTATTGATGGTATTGTGAAAAAGTAAGAGGTTTTTAGACGTGGGTAATTGTGTAAATTGCTCGGACTTGATAAACATATCACTCGTTTTCGATCATGAACACCAAGAATTAAGGCTTAACTTGTTATCCTGCGACCTTCTTTAATTTCTGATGTGTTCTTTTAATTTTGATAAAACTCTCTTAGATGCTAAAGAACGTGTCTGATCTACTTCGCAAATTTGTTTCTAACTTTGGTCTAGATTTTAGCAAGGGGACATTCAAGGGAACGACGCTTTTCTAATTTTGCTTGAACATAACCCAAATTAATCTTCTATTTAGCCAACTTCGAGCAAACACCCTTTAGATCAGAGTTCCCCAAACTTTTTGTGTCGTAGACCCCTTGCCATGTTTTTCCGTGTTGGGTAGACCCCCTACTTACCTGATATTGATTTCCTGTAAATTTCTAACTGTAGTGAAGTTTAGTGTTAAAAACTTAAAGTAAAAACACATGTTAATTTATACATTTATTAATTGAATTTAAATTAAAACTACTCAAAATGAAATTTTGTATCTGTTATGTAAAATATACGTAACATTAGATAAACAGGTGTCTGACCAATAAGTGCCCGCATTGGGAATAAGTGCCCGCATTGAAAAAAATAAGAGGGATAAAATAAAAAAAGTGAAAAATAATAAAAAAGTTTTTTACTTAAAATAGTACAATAAGCGAGTTCGTTTATTAATTATAACATAAACGTATGTTCTACAATAATTTCACTGTTAGTTTGATTAAATTCCGCTTCTTATACGTTTAAGTTATCTAAAAATAGGCAAAAAATTAACGAATTTTAGTGTGTACCTATCCTTGAATTTTCAGAATAATTTTAAAAAATATATTTTCTATAAAGGGGGTTCTTTAAAAAATCTATGCGGGTACTTATTCCCAATGCGGGCATTTATTGGTCAGACACCAATAAACATAAAATAAACTATAAATAAAATAACATAAGCAATAAGTCAATATTTTTAGTGAGAAGGATGAACCTGATGCTTTAATAATAAATTATCAACATTTGGCGTCAATTTTGTAAGGGTTAATCTTAAATCTCCTCGGCTAATGATGTCCAGTCTGTTTCTTTTTTTCGTTAGGAGATTGGTAATAGCGCTGGACCCCCTTTCCACTAGGTATGACGATGGAAAGGAAATTAAAAATTTCCTCGCTATATTTCATAATACGGGATAAGTAACGGGTATGTTGTTTTGCAGCCAGAATTCTGATATCCGTTTTTAAACTGACCCTTAAGTTCTTCGTTTGTACTTAGTTCAGTCAGTTCCTCTTGTATTATGACATTCGTTTCTTCTATGTCACCATATGGATTAATTATCCACGGTGGTATTACCATAGTCAAAATATCCTCAAATATAGATTCAAAATCTGAATAGAGGGCATTTAAATGTTGAACGTAAGTTGAAACGTCGTCTTCCTGGCAGCTTGTCTGTGACAAATTGGGGAACTGAGAAAATTCGCCCCGTCCAATATTTTGCTTCATTAGTTTAACTCTGGCAAGAAACGCTGATAAGATGGACTTTGTTTTAATCAAATTTAAACTGTCGCCTTGTAATTGCAAATTAACCATATTAAATTTTGTAAACAAATCTTTTAAATAGGCGATGTCTGTTTTCCTCTTCATTAAATTTTCTTTTAAAATTTTATCTTTAGTATCCAGAAATTCTAAAATAGTCTCAAAAAGTGCAAAAATCTTGTCAAACATAACCCTTTCGACAGCCAGCGTACTTCAGTGTGAAGGAGTAATTGATGAAAGTGTTCGTCATTTTCTTCACACAACTGCGCAAATAACCGCGTATTCAACGCGTTGCTTCGAATTCGGTTTACTGCATCAATGACTAAATGAAGTGATTCATGCAATCTAACACTCAAATTTTTAGCAACTAAATGTTGTCGATGGATGACGCAATGTATTGCTAACACCCCGGACACATTTTGTTTTAAATAGCTTATAAATCCACGATAACGTCCAACCATGGCAGGTGCTCCATCTGTAGCTACTGATATTATATTTGATGAAGGAATTGCTTTTTCAATGAAGTAATCCTTCAAAACATGAAATATTGATTCACCTTTAGTGTCGGTTATCAAAGTTCTTGCGAAGAGCAATTCTTCGTAGATTTCTTGATTCATAATAAAACGAACATATGCCAATAATAATGCTGCATTATTAGCTAAAGTTGACTCGTCCAGTTGTATAGAGAAATGGGTCGTTTGCAAATAATTACATAAGAAGCTTTCAATATCAGAACTCATTTCATCAATACGTCTTTCAACAGTATTGTTGCTTAAGGGAATTCAGATGCAGGTTTGTGTAAAACAGTTTTTAAAACCTCTTCAACGGCTGGCAAAATTAACTTCTCTCCGATAGTATGCGGTTTTCCGGATTTTGCTATAAGTAACGAGATATTGTAAGACGCCCGCAAACCATCATCATTTCTTTGTGACGTCGAAGCGAACATTCTGTCCAGTGTAGGTCTCTTCTGAAATTTATCTTTGAGTGTTTGAAAGTATTTCAAATCTTTCTCTGTTTTATCAGGGTGGCATCTTCTCAGATGATCTTGCAGTTTAGATGGTTTCATAGCGTCATTGCCCAAAACTTTGTTGCATAAAAGGCACATAGGCGATTGTTTGTCCGGCAATGATGGAATGAAGCCAAATTTCAAATAATCAACACTGTACTGTCCACATTTCTTTTTAGATTCGGACATGGCATCAGTCATCTGTGGGCAAAATTAAATTATTTAAATAAGACAGAAAATCCAGCAGCTGTATATTAAAAATATTTTTTGATTTTTCCGAAAACATTCCATAATTCGAACATCTTCTTGCAACAATTAGCTCGAATTACGGAGATTGCACTGTAATTATATTACCGATTGCTAAAACTTTCAAAAAGAAACTATTGAGGAGTACTCGTGTAATTTTGCATGATTAAATATTTAACTACTAATAACTAAAGTCATGATTGGCGTAATTTATCTATCTTTGCTAACTACGAGTACAAAACTAAAATTTAATAACAAATAATGTACTTACTTTTCTCCAGCACTCTCAAACAAAATAACACTGACTCACTATAATTTGTGTGATATACTATCTGTTTATATCTTTTAAAATATTTTCTTAGCACTTTCCTTTTCAAGATTCAGGAAACGAATAAACGTATTTGTCCCACATTCGTATTTATAGAGTGACGAATTGAACAAGTCAGTGCAAGGTAGCGAAGCTCTGAGACTGCGACTCTCAGGTTTTTACAAGTTCAAAATGTATTGCGACCACAAAGCGAATACCAACATCCTACAACTTACACAATTTTATAAACATATATAATAAATTTTTTACTTCATAGGTACTTTTATAAATAATGTATATGTTTTGATATTATAAGATAGTATGATGTAAGTAAATAGGTACTATCAGTGTATGTGTTGAGATCCACTATCGTGGACCCCCATATTCATTTCATGGACCCCCAAAATTTTTTTCGCTGGCGTAGACCCCTTGCAGGTTGTCATAGACCCCTAGGGGTCGATATAGACCACTTTGGTAATCAATGCTTTAGATCATAGGCAGCTAGAATGAATCTAAGTACTGAACTTTTTCTAATTTTTCTGGATCATAACCAACGTATTTGATGTACCTACCAAGCAAATTTTTAGCCAAGCTTCTAACCATTTTCCACATTTTACCCAACTATATTCAGAATTGTCAATGTTTTTCTACCGCTTTTTAGATCATAAACACCGTATCTTGTCTATTTATCCAATTTCTAAACAAGTCAATAAGTTTCCCTTAGTTTTTAGCCTAGTAGATACAAATTGATGAAACGTAACTAAATTTTTTAAAAACTTTCTAATTTTGCTCTAGATTTTAGCCAGGCTACATTCAAAAAACTGATGCCTTTCTGATTTCGTTTCATTGCAACCCAAACTCAGTTTTTATTTAGTCAATTTCAAGAAATTATCTCCAAATTATAGCTGATTAGAATCAAAACAAAAAACTCTTTTTAACTTAATCAACACATCTGGTGTACATTGCAAATATCTAAACAAGTTTTAAACTTTTCTCCAAATTTTAGCCAAGTTTATTCAAGGAAATTATGAGTATTTTTAATTACACTGGATTATAACGTATCCTTTCTATTTAGCCAAATTCTAAATAAGTTTCTAAGTTTTCTTTCAAATTTAGCCTGTTAGAATCAAATCAATTAAAGCTTTCTTACGGTTCGAGATCACGATCAACATATCTGGTCTACGTTGTCAATTTCTAAAAAAACCTTCGAACTTTTCTCTATATTTTGGCCAACTTCGTTCAAGAAAATTACGAATATTTTTAATTTCACCGAATTATAACCAACATATCTTTGCCTTTTAGCCAAATTCTACACAAGTTTCTAAGTTTTCTCTAAATTTTGGTCAATTAGAATCCAAACAATGAAATTTTTAGACCACAATCAACGTATCTGGTCTACATTGCGAATCTCCAAAGAACTTTCTAACTTTCCCCTAGATTGTAACCGATGTCATTCGAGGAAAGTATGGTTATTTCTAACTTCACCGAATTATAACCAATTTATCCTTTCTATTTAGCCAAATTGGAAACAAGTTACCAAGTTACCTAGCAAATTAGAATCAAAACAATAAAAGTTTTTAAGTTTTAGACTACAATCAACATATCTGGTCTATGATGCTAATCTCTAACATTCTAACTTTCTCTAGATTTTAGCCAACTTTGTTCAAGGAAATTGTGCTTGTTTCTATCTTCGCTGAATTATAACCATCGTATCTTTTCTATTTAGACAAGTTCTAAACAAGTTTCTAAGTTTTCTTTCAAATTTAGCCTGTTGGAATCAAATCAATTAAAGCTTTCTTACGGTTCGAGATCACGATCAACATATCTGGTCTACGTTGCCAATTTCTAAAAACCTTCGAACTTTTCTCTATATTTTGGCCAACTTCGTTCAAGAAAATTACGAATATTTTTAATTTCACCGAATTATAACCAACATATCTTTGCCTTTTAGCCAAATTCTACACAAGTTTCTAAGTTTTCTCTAAATTTTGGTCAATTAGAATCCAAACAATGAAATTTTTAGACCACAATCAACGTATCTGGTCTACATTGCGAATCTCCAAAGAACTTTCTAACTTTCCCCTAGATTGTAACCGATGTCATTCGAGGAAAGTATGGTTATTTCTAACTTCACCGAATTATAACCAATTTATCCTTTTTATTTAGCCATATTGGAAACAAGTTACCAAGTTACCTAGCAAATTAGAATCAAAACAATAAAAGTTTTTAAGTTTTTAGACTACAATCAACATATCTGGTCTATGATGCTAATCTCTAACATTCTAACTTTCTCTAGATTTTAGCCAACTTTGTTCAAGGAAATTGTGCTTGTTTCTATCTTCGCTGAATTATAACCATCGTATCTTTTCTATTTAGACAAGTTCTAAACAAGTTTCTAAGTTTTCTTTCAAATTTAGCCTGTTAGAATCAAATCAATTAAAGCTTTCTTACGGTTCGAGATCATGATCAACATATCTGGTCTACGTTGCCAATTTCTAAAAAAACCTTCGAACTTTTCTCTATATTTTGGCCAACTTCGTTCAAGAAAATTACGATTATTTTTAATTTCACCGAATTATAACCAACATATCTTTGCCTTTTAGCCAAATTCTACACAAGTTTCTAAGTTTTCTCTAAATTTTGGTCAATTAGAATCCAAACAATGAAATTTTTAGACCACAATCAACATATCTGGTCTACATTGCGAATCTCCAAAGAACTTTCTAACTTTCCCCTAGATTGTAACCGATGTCATTCGAGGAAACTATGGTTATTTCTAACTTCACCGAATTATAACCAATTTATCCTTTTTATTTAGCCATATTGGAAACAAGTTACCAAGTTACCTAGCAAATTAGAATCAAAACAATAAAAGTTTTTAAGTTTTTTAGACTACAATCAACATATCTGGTCTATGATGCTAATCTCTAACTTTCTAACTTTCTCTAGATTTTAGCCTACTCTGTTCAAGGAAATTGTGCTTGCTTCTATCTTCGCTGAATTATAACCATCGTATCTTTTCTATTTAGACAAGTTCTAAACAAGTTTCTAAGTTTTCTTTCAAATTTAGCCTGTTAGAATCAAATCAATTAAAGCTTTCTTACGGTTCGAGATCACGATCAACATATCTGGTCTACGTTGCCAATTTCTAAAAAACCTTCGAACTTTTCTCTATATTTTGGCCAACTTCGTTCAAGAAAATTACGATTATTTTTAATTTCACCGAATTATAACCAACATATCTTTGCCTTTTAGCCAAATTCTACACAAGTTTCTAAGTTTTCTCTAAATTTTGGTCAATTAGAATCCAAACAATGAAATTTTAGACCACAATCAACATATCTGGTCTACATTGCGAATCTCCAAAGAACTTTCTAACTTTCCCCTAGATTGTAACCGATGTCATTCGAGGAAACTATGGTTATTTCTAACTTCACCGAATTATAACCAATTTATCCTTTCTATTTAGCCAAATTGGAAACAAGTTACCAAGTTACCTAGCAAATTAGAATCAAAACAATAAAAGTTTTTAAGTTTTTAGACTACAATCAACATATCTGGTCTATGATGCTAATCCCTAACTTTCTAACTTTCTCTAGATTTTAGCCTACTTTGTTCAAGGAAATTGTGCTTGTTTCTATCTTCGCTGAATTATAACCATCGTATCTTTTCTATTTAGACAAGTTCTAAACAAGTTTCTAAGTTTTCTTTCAAATTTAGCCTGTTAGAATCAAATCAATTAAAGCTTTCTTACGGTTCGAGATCACGATCAACATATTTGGTCTACGTTGCCAAATTCTAAAAAAACCTTCGAACTTTTCTCTATATTTTGGCCAACTTCGTTCAAGAAAATTACGATTATTTTTAATTTCACCGAATTATAACCAACATATCTTTGCCTTTAGCCAAATTCTACACAAGTTTCTAAGTTTTCTCTAAATTTTGGTCAATTAGAATCCAAACAATGAAATTTTTAGACCACAATCAACATATCTGGTCTACATTGCGAATCTCCAAAGAACTTTCTAACTTTCCCCTAGATTGTAACCGATGTCATTCGAGGAAACTATGGTTATTTCTAACTTCACCGAATTATAACCAATTTATCCTTTCTATTTAGCCAAATTGGAAACAAGTTACCAAGTTACCTAGCAAATTAGAATCAAAACAATAAAAGTTTTTTAAGTTTTAGACTACAATCAACATATCTGGTCTATGATGCTAATCCTAACTTTCTAACTTTCTCTAGATTTTAGCCTACTTTGTTCAAGGAAATTGTGCTTGTTTCTATCTTCGCTGAATTATAACCATCGTATCTTTTCTATTTAGACAAGTTCTAAACAAGTTTCTAAGTTTTCTTTCAAATTTAGCCTGTTAGAATCAAATCAATTAAAGCTTTCTTACGGTTCGAGATCACGATCAACATATTTGGTCTACGTTGCCAAATTCTAAAAAACCTTCGAACTTTTCTCTATATTTTGGCCAACTTCGTTCAAAGAAAATTACGATTATTTTTAATTTCACCGAATTATAACCAACATATCTTTGCCTTTTAGCCAAATTCTACACAAGTTTCTAAGTTTTCTCTAAATTTTGGTCAATTAGAATCCAAACAATGAAATTTTTAGACCACAATCAACATATCTGGTCTACATTGCGAATCTCCAAAGAACTTTCTAACTTTCCCTAGATTGTAACCGATGTCATTCGAGGAAACTATGGTTATTTCTAACTTCACCGAATTATAACCAATTTATCCTTTCTATTTAGCCAAATTGGAAACAAGTTACCAAGTTACCTAGCAAATTAGAATCAAAACAATAAAAGTTTTTAAGTTTTTTAGACTACAATCAACATATCTGGTCTATGATGCTAATCCCTAACTTTCTAACTTTCTCTAGATTTTAGCCTACTTTGTTCAAGGAAATTGTGCTTGTTTCTATCTTCGCTGAATTATAACCAACGTATCTTTTCTATTTAGACAAGTTCTAAACAAGTTTCTAAGTTTTCTTTCAAATTTAGCCTGTTAGAATCAAATCAATTAAAGCTTTCTTACGGTTCGAGATCACGATCAACATATCTGGTCTACGTTGCCAATTTCTAAAAAACCTTCGAACTTTTCTCTATATTTTGGCCAACTTCGTTCAAGAAAATTACGAATATTTTTAATTTCACCGAATTATAACCAACATATCTTTGCCTTTTAGCCAAATTCTACACAAGTTTCTAAGTTTTCTCTAAATTTTGGTCAATTAGAATCCAAACAATGAAATTTTTAGACCACAATCAACGTATCTGGTCTACATTGCGAATCTCCAAAGAACTTTCTAACTTTCCCCTAGATTGTAACCGATGTCATTCGAGGAAACTATGGTTATTTCTAACTTCACCGAATTATAACCAATTTATCCTTTTATTTAGCCAAATTGGAAACAAGTTACCAAGTTACCTAGCAAATTAGAATCAAAACAATAAAAGTTTTTTAAGTTTTTTAGACTACAATCAACATATCTGGTCTATGATGCTAATCTCTAACTTTCTAACTTTCTCTAGATTTTAGCCTACTTTGTTCAAGGAAATTGTGCTTGTTTCTATCTTCGCTGAATTATAACCATCGTATCTTTTCTATTTAGACAAGTTCTAAACAAGTTTCTAAGTTTTCTTTAAATTTTAGCCTATTAGAATCAAAGCTATGAAAGTCTCTAATTCTTCTAGATTAGAATCAACATACGTGATCTGCATTGCGATTCTCCAAACCAACTGTCTAACTTTTCTCTAGATGTTAGCCAACTTCATTGAAGATAACGATGCTCTTCTAGTTTTCTTTGATTATAATCTAAACTTATTATTACTTGCCCAAATTCAAGCAATTTCCTCTACATTATAGTCAATTAGAATCAAAACAATTAAACTTTTCTAATTTTTTAGATCATCATCAATATATCTGTTCTACTTTGCAAATCTCTAAACAACTTTCTAATTTTTCGCTAGGTCTTAGCCAACGTCATTCAAGGAAATTATGGTTATTTCTAATTTCACTGAATTATAACCATGTTTTCTTTTATTTAGCCAAGTTCTAAACTAGGTACCGAGTTTTCTTTAAATTATCGCTAATTAGAACCAAAACAATGAATGTTTCCTAACTGTCTTAGATCACAATTAAAATGTCTGGTCTACGTTGGGAGTCTCTAAACAACTTTCTAACTTCCCCTTAAATTTTAGCCAACTTAATTCAAAAAAAAAAAAAAAACAATGGTTATTTCTTATTTGACTGAGTTATAGCTAACGTATATTTTCTACTTTGGCCAAATTCTAAGCAAATGCCTAAGTTTTCTTTATTAGAATCGAAACAATTAATCTTTTCTAACTCTTTCAGATGAGACTCAACATACGTGATCTGCGTTGCGAATCTTTAAACAACTTTCTATCTTCTCTCTAAATTTTAGACAACTTAATTCGAGGAAATTATGCTTATTTCTGATTTCATTTGTTTATAACCTACGTATCTTTCCTATTTAGCCAAATTCTAAATAAGTTTTCTTTAATTTGTAGCCAGTTAGAATGAAGATATCAGAAAAAGTTGATCGATGCTTTTTCCATCTTTTCGAGATGATCAACAACACATCTGGTTTATACAGTGACTTTTTAGCCATGTTTCTCAATTTTCTCTAAATTTGGGGCGTAATGGACCCAAGAAAATGACGCTTTTCTAAGTAGTAGGATAGTAGGTTTATCTTTTGACAGTTTGGGAACCGCAACAACGCCATCAGATCTGTGAAAAGAGCGATGGCACGCTATTTAATGAAACATTTTAAACAAAACTAGAAAAAGTTTATGCGGGAAAGGTTCAACGCGCCTTGCATTTTCCGCAAACAATTTTAATTAGTCGTTCCATTAGCGCGCAAAGCCATTTACATACGTGCGGATCGCCGTTTGTTTCGAGGAGACTAGAGCAGCATTTCAATTAGGTTGATTATGTTAGATCGTGTTCGTCGAGGCGATAGCAAATTTCACACGTGTCCAACTGAACAAAAAGAAATAAAAATAAAAAACTGCATCTCATCAGCTCAGGACCGTCCTTAGATATTGGCGACTCCTTGGCGACTCCTTGGCTACTCTAGCAACGAATGAGCTGTCATTTTCTTGAACGTAACCTGGCTAAAATCTAGAGCAAAATTAGAAAGTTGTTTAAAAATTTTGTTGTACTTCATCAGTTTCTATCTACTTGGCTAAAAACTAGGGAAAACTTATTGACTTGCTTAGAAATTAGCTAAATAGACAAGATACGGTGTTTAAAAACGTTGGAAAAACATTGATAATAGTAATAAAGAAGGAGCCCTAATTCCATCGCCGCAGTAACAACGGCTAAAATTTGTAAAATGTTTAGAAATTTGCTTAAAATCCGCGGAGTAAACCGGATACGTTTGTTAAGATCTAAAAGGTTTAGGAGCAGTTTAGCAGTTTGTATCTACTTGGATAAAAGCTAGGGAAACTTATTAATTTGTTTAGAAATTGGCTAAATAGACAAGATACGATGTTTATAAATGAGTGAAGCTGTAGAAGTTAATTTCCTTGAATATAGTTGGCTAAAATTTAGAAAAAGAAAAATTTGCCTAGAAATTCCCAACGTTGAGCAGATACGTTGCTAAAATTTCAAGAAGACTTCGAAACTTGTTTAGCATTTGGCTAAACAGAAAAGATAAATGTGTGAAATTAGAATAAAACATAATTTCCTTCAACGAAGTTTGTGAACGTTCTGAAAATAAACTATTAACTCGTTCATTGTCGTTTAATTGACCTAAACGTGATAGAAAAATTAGCTATAAAAGAAAGCTAAAATTTAGAGAAAAGATACAAAGTTGCTTAGAGATTCGCAATGCGGACCAGATGTCTCGATTATAATCTAAAAAGTTAGAAAAGTGTCACTGTTCTGATTTTAGTTGGCTATAATCAAAAGAAAATTGCTTAAAATTGACAAAATAAAAAATGAATTTGATCAAAATTCGAAAGACGGCATTTTCTTAAATGCAGTCTGGCTAAAATCTAGATTAAAATTAGAAGCTTGCTTAGAAATGAGCTAAATAAAGCGGATATGTTTATTAGGATTTCAAAGGTTAAGGAAGATATCATCGGTTTATATCTACTTGGCTAAAAACTACGGGGTACTTACTAACTTGTTTAGAAATTGGCTAAATAGGCAAGATACGGTATTTATAATCTAAAAACGTTAGAAAAAACTTTGATAATTCTGAATATAGTTGGTTAAAATCTGGAAAATGGTTAGAAACTTGGCTAAAATTTTCCCGGATAGGTATCCAAATACGGTGGTTATGACCCAGAAAAGTTATAAAAATGTAATTACTTAGATTAATTCTAACTGGCTATAATCTAAAGAAAGCTTGCTTGAAGTTGGCTAAATAGAAAATTTATTTGGCTTATAATCAAACCATATTAGGAAAGCTTCATTTGCTTGAACGTAGCTTGGCTAAAATCGAGCGCAAAATTAGAAAGTTGTTTAAAACTTTAGTTACGTTTCATCGATTTGTATCTACTTGGCTAAAAACTAGAGGAAACTTATTGACTTGTTTAGAAATTGGCTAAATAGACACGATACGGTGTTTATGATCTAAAAAACGTTAGAGAAATATTGATAATCGTGAATATAGTTGGGTATAATGTGGAAAATGAGCAGAAACTTGGCTAAAAATTTGCTTGGTAGGTACACCAAATACGTTGGTTATGATCCAGAAAAGTTAGAAAAGTTCAGGACTTATTGTTAGATTCATTCTAACTGCCTATAGTCTCGAGCAAGGTTGCTTGAAGTTGGCTAAATAGAAAATTCATTTGGATTATAATAAAAGGAAATTAGAAAAGCGTCATTTGCTTGAATGTAGCTTGGCTAAACTTTTGAGCAAAATTAGAAAGTTGTTTAAAGGTTTAGTTAAGTTTTATCAATTTGTATCTACTTGGCTAAAAACTAGAGGAAACTCATTGACTTGTTTAGAAATTGGCTAAATAGAGAGGATACGGTGTTTATGATCTAAAAAGCGTTAGTGAAATATTGATAATCGTGAATATAGTTGGGTATAATGTGGAAAATGGTTAGAAACTTGGCTAAAAATTTGCTGGCTAGGTACATTAAATAAGTTGGTTACGATCCAGAAAAGTTAGAAAAGTTCAGGACTTATTGTTAGATTCATTCTAACTGCCTATAGTCTAAAGAAAGCTTGCTTGAAGTTGGCTAAGTAGAAAATTCATTTGGATTATAATAAAAGGAAATTAGAAAAGCGTCATTTGCTTGAACGTAGCCTGGCTAAAATTTTGACCAAAATTAGAAAGTTGTTTAAAGGTTTAGTTAAGTTTTATCAATTTGTATCTACCTGGCTAAAAACTAGGGAAACTCATTGACTTGTTTAGAAATTGGCTAAATAGACAAGATACGGTGTTTATGATCTAAAAAGCGTTAGAGAAATATTGATAATTGTGAGTATATATTTGGGTAAGATATGGAAAATGGTTAGAAACTTGGCTAAAAATTTGCTGGGTAGGTACATCAAATACGTTGGTTATGATCTAGAAAAGTTAGAAAAGTTCAGGACTTATTGTTAGATTTATTCTAACTGCCTATAGTCTAAAGAAAGCTTGCTTGAAGTTGGCTAAATAGAAAATTAATTTGGATTATAATAAAAGGAAATTAGAAAAGCCTCATTTGCTTGAACGTAGCCTGGCTAAAATTTTGACCAAAATTAGAAAGTTGTTTAAAGGTTTAGTTAAGTTTTATCAATTTGTATCTACTTGGCTAAAAACTAGGGGAAACTCATTGACTTGTTTAGAAATTGGCTAAATAGAGAGGATACGGTGTTTATGATCTAAAAACGTTAGAGTACTATTGATAATTGTGAATATAGTTGGGTAAAATGTGGAAAATGCTTAGAAACTTGGCTAAAAATTTGCTTGGTAGGTACACTTAATAAGTTGGTTATGATCTAGAAAAGTTAGGAAAGTTCAGGACTTATTGTTAGATTCATTCTAATTAGCTATAGTCTAAAGAAAGCTTGCTTGAAGTTGGCCAAATAAAAAATTAATTTGGATTATAATAAAAGGAAATTAGAAAAGCCTCATTTGCTTGAATGTAGCCTGGCTAAAATTTTGACCAAAATTAGAAAGTTGTTTAAGGGTTTAGTTAAATTTTATCAATTTGTATCTACCTGGCTAAAAACTAGAAGAAACTCATTGACTTGTTTAGAAATTGGCTAAATAGACAAGATACGGTGTTTATGATCTAAAAAGCGTTAGAGAAATATTGATAATTGTGAATATAGTTGGGTAAAATGTGGAAAATGCTTAGAAACTTGGCTAAAAATTTGCTTGGTAGGTACACTTAATAAGTTGGTTATGATCTAGAAAAGTTAGGAAAGTTCAGGACTTATTGTTAGATTCATTCTAATTAGCTATAGTCTAAAGAAAGCTTGCTTGAAGTTGGCCAAATAAAAAATTAATTTGGATTATAATAAAAGGAAATTAGAAAAGCCTCATTTGCTTGAATGTAGCCTGGCTAAAATTTTGACCAAAATTAGAAAGTTGTTTAAGGGTTTAGTTAAATTTTATCAATTTGTATCTACCTGGCTAAAAACTAGAAGAAACTCATTGACTTGTTTAGAAATTGGCTAAATAGACAAGATACGGTGTTTATGATCTAAAAAGCGTTAGAGAAATATTGATAATTGTGAATATAGTTGGGTAAAATGTGGAAAATGGTTAGAAACTTGGCTAAAAATTTGTTAGATAGATACTCAAAAACGGTGGTTATGATCCAGGAAAGTTAGAAAAATGTCATTACTTAGATTAATTCTAACTGCCTATAGTCCAAAAAAAGCTTGCTTGAAGTTGGCTAAATAGAAAATTAATTTGGATTATAATAAAAGGAAATTAGAAAAGCCTCATTTGCTTGAACGTAGCCTGGCTAAAATTTTGACCAAAATTAGAAAGTTGTTTAAAGGTTTAGTTAAGTTTTATCAATTTGTATCTACTTGGCTAAAAACTAGAGGAAACTCATTGACTTGTTTAGAAATTGGCTAAATAGAGAGGATACGGTGTTTATGATCTAAAAACGTTAGAGTACTATTGATAATTGTGAATATAGTTGGGTAAAATGTGGAAAATGCTTAGAAACTTGGCTAAAAATTTGCTTGGTAGGTACACTTAATAAGTTGGTTATGATCTAGAAAAGTTAGAAAAGTTCAGGACTTATTGTTAGATTAATTCTAATTAGCTATAGTCTAAAGAAAGCTTGCTTGAAGTTGGCCAAATAAAAAATTAATTTGGATTATAATAAAAGGAAATTAGAAAAGCCTCATTTGCTTGAATGTAGCCTGGCTAAAATTTTGACCAAAATTAGAAAGTTGTTTAAGGGTTTAGTTAAATTTTATCAATTTGTATCTACCTGACTAAAAACTAGAGGAAACTCATTGACTTGTTTAGAAATTGGCTAAATAGACAAGATATGGTGTTTATGATCTAAAAAGCGTTAGAGAAATATTGATAATTGTGAGTATATATTTGGGTAAGATGTGGAAAATGGTTAGAAACTTGGCTAAAAATTTGTTAGATAGATACTCAAAAACGGTGGTTATGATCCAGGAAAGTTAGAAAAGTGTCATTACTTAGATTAATTCTAACTGCCTATAGTCTAAAGAAAGCTTGCTTGAAGTTGGCTAAGTAGAAAATTCATTTGGATTATAATAAAAGAAAATTAGAAAAACGTCATTTGCTTGTGTGTAGCCTGGCTAAAATTTTAACCAAAATTAGAAAGTTGTTTACGGGTTTAGTTAAGTTTTATCAATTTGTATCTACCTGGCTAAAAACTAGAGGAAACTCATTGACTTGTTTAGAAATTGGCTAAATAGAGAAGATATGGTGTTTATGATCTAAAAAGCGTTAGAGAAATATTGATAATTGTGAATATAGTTGGGTAAAATGTGGAAAATGGTTAGAAACTTGGCTAAAAATTTGTTAGATAGATACTCAAAAACGGTGGTTATGATCCAGGAAAATTAGAAAAATGTCATTACTTAGATTAATTCTAACTGCCTATAGTCTAAAAAAGCTTGCTTGAAGTTGGCTAAGTAGAAAATTCATTCGGATTATAATAAAAGGAAATTAGAAAAGCGTCATTTGCTAGAATGTAGCCTGGCTAAAATTTTGACCAAAATCAGAAAGTTGTTTGCAGGTTTAGTTAAGTTTTATCAATTTGTATCTACCTGGCTAAAAACTAGAGGAAACTCATTGACTTGTTTAGAAATTGGCTAAATAGAGGGGATACGGTGTTTATGATCTAAAAACGTTAGAGAAGTATTGATAATCGTGAATATAGTTGGGTAAAATGTGGAAAATGGTTAGAAACTTGGCTAAAAATGTGCTGGCTAGGTACACTAAATAAGTTGGTTATGATCCAGAAAAGTTAGAAAAGTTCAGGAGTTATTGTTAGATTCATTCTAACTGCCTATAGTCTAAAGAAAGCTTGCTTGAAGTTGGCTAAATAGAAAATTAATTTGGATTATAATAAAAGGAAATTAGAAAAGCGTCATCTGCTTGTGTGTAGCCTGGCTAAAATTTTGATCAAAATTAGAAAGTTGTTTAAGGGTTTAGTTGAAGTTTTATCAATTTGTATCTACTTGGCTAAAAACTAGAGGAAACACATTGACTCGTTTAGAAATTGGCTAAATAGACAAGGTACGGTGTTTATGACCTAAAAACTGTAGAAACATATGAATAATTCTGAATAGCAATAAAAAAGGAGCCCCAATTCCATCGTCGCAGTAACAACGGCGTATGGGAAACAACGAAAATTAAAATGATCTACGTGGGCGAAGCCTTCACCATTATTTTCGATACGTCTGTGAGATAATTATTCCGACTTTTATCCATTGAATTCGCGAATTAACGCCGACAAAAGAGGACGGTTTAAGAACATCCGCATAATAGGCGCACTACTTTCCACGCGAGAGGGAAAGAAAAAACCCGTCGTCATCTAATTGCGCTCGGTTCCGTGCAAATCGTGAGAAGTACTTCCGTTCTTTTACATAATCCGAGACGAAACTCCCACGTTTCGACTCGACGGCTACGTAAATTTGTATGTATTTAGGTACGGACAGCTCTTACCGTTTAAGGCGACGATTGTTGGAAATTAGCGGAAACTAATTTCGAGTTAATTAAAGAATGGAAAGATAATTTGGTGCTTGACGGACGGATTAAAAGAAATTTTTGTAATTGTGTAATATCCGAAAATTGTGGTAAAATCAGCAGAGATCGAAGAAATTTTCATAGAATTATCTTGCGCTTGCCCCCACTCGCCTATGGCATTAAAAATCAATAGAAATTCCGATAAAATCCTCAGAAATCGAAAGAAATTTCTCGAAATGTCCTCGTGTTTCCTGGACTTCCATTTAGGCTCCATGTTGGAATCATAAAATTAATTCCAATTCGATAAAATCGTCAGAAATGGAAGGAATTTCTTTGAAACTGCTTCGTTTCTAAGTCATAAATAGCATATCTGGTCACAAATTTTTAAGCAAGTTTATAGATTTGTTCTAGGCTTTAGCCACGTACATTCAAGTAAATGATGTTTTCCAATTTTTCTTGATCCAAGTTATTCAAGGCTGGTATTAAAAAGATAAGTCTGCGGGCTCAGAGACCGCGCGCGAGGTAAAATAAAATGAGAATAACAAACAAAAGATCTTTTTCCGTTTCAAAATGGAGCCGTTTCTAATTTTCCTTACATTTCGAGGACTTCTGGTTTAAAAGGAATATTGTTTCAAAAGAAAAACGTTAAAGATTTAAGTTTCGACTCCAAACGAAGTATTCCTGGTTTTCCTTACATTTCGACTACTTCTGGTTAATAAGAAAAATTCGTGAAGTCAATAGGAAAATGTTTAGGACTTCTGTCCGACTTTGAATGAAGTATTTCGGATGTACCTTACATTTCGACGACCTCTGATTTACAGGAAAAATTCGATATTTCTAAAGCAACACGTTTAGGTTCTTTGTTTGACTTTAAATTAAGTATTAAGGATTTTACTTACATTTGGACGACCTCTGGTTTATAAGAAAAATATGTTATTTGCAAAGAAACAGGTACGGGAGTTCCATTCGATTTTGAATGAAGTATTCCAGCTTTACCTTACATTTCAACTACTTCTGGTTTATAAGAGAATTTCCTTAAGCTAAAAGGAGAACATTTAGGACTTCTGTCCGACTTTGAATTAAGTATTCCGGGTATTCCTTACATTTCGACGACCGCTGGTTCACAGGAAAAGTTCGTTGTTTGACTTTAAATGAAGTTTTCTGGATTTTCCTAACATTTCGACGACTTCTGGTTTATAAGAACAATCCATTATTTTGAGAACTACATGTTTGGGACTTCTGTTTGATTTCAAATGAAGTATTCTGTGTTTTCCTTACATTTCGACGACTTCTAGTTTATAAGCAAAATCCATTATTTTCAAAGGTATATATTTGGGACTTCTGTTTGATTAAAAAGAAGCACTTTGGCGTTTCTTCACATTTCAACGGCTTCTGACTTGGTAGCAAAATTATTTATTTGAAAAGAAGAATACCTGGGACTTGTATTCGACCTCAAATAAAGTGTTTCGGTTTCGCTTGGCATTTTGAGGACTTCTGGTTTATAAGAAGCAAATGTTTTTTTCGAATGTTCGGGATTTCTGTTTGACTTTAAGTACTCCAGCTCTTTCTAACATTTCGTCGACTCCTGGTTTACAAGAAAAATCATTATTTCTTTTGGAAAATGTTTAGTACTTCTGTTCGATTTTAAATGAAGTATTCCGGGGTTTCTCTTACGTTTCAAGGACTTTTAGTTTAGAAGAAAAACTCGTCATTTTCAACGGAACATTCCCCAGGCTTCTGTTCGATTTTAAATAAAGTGTTCCCGTCTTTTCGTTACATTTTGAGGAGTTCTGGTTTATCACAAAAATCGTTGTTTTCAACGCAAATTGATTGGGACTTCTGTTCGATTCGAAGTGAAGGATTCCGGCTTTTCGTTACATTTTAACGACTTCCGGTGTATACGAAACATTCGTTGTTTCAAAAGGAACATGTTTAGGACCCCTGTTTGATTTTAAATGTAGTATTCCGATCTTTTCTTACAATTCGAGGACTTCTGATCTACAAGAATAATTCGTTATTCGAAAAGAAAATGTTTAGGCCTTCTGTTCGATTTTAAGTGGAACATTCCTGCTATTCTTGACATTTCCACGACTGCTGGTTTATGAAAAAATTGCTATTTCAACAGGAAAATGTTTAGGATTTCTATCCGATTTTACATGAACTATTCCCCAGTTTGGTCTAGTTGATACGAGAAACTCGTTATTTGCAAAAAGAACATGTTTGGGACTTCTGTTCGATTCGAAATAACGTAGTCCTGCTTCTCCTTACATTTCGAGCACTTGCGGATTAAAACGAAAATATTATATTTTCTTCACTGAAAAATGTTTGGGAATTCTCTTACATTTGAGGTGAAGCATTCCGGCTCTTCCTTACATTTCGACAACTTCTGGTTTATAACGAAACATTGTCTTATCAAGACGAAAATGTTTGAGATTTTTTTCGATTTTAAATGAATGTGTTCCGGGATTTCTTGACATTTAAATGACTTCTGGTTTACAAGAGAAAATCTTCATTTCAAAAGGAAAATGTTTAGGATTTCTGTTTGGCTTTGAATAAAATATTTCCCGGTTTTCGTTGCATTTCGTGGAGTTCCGGTTCAAACGAGAAAGTCGTTATGTCGAAGGAGAGATGTTTAAGACTTCTGTTCGAGTTTAAACGAAATGCTTCGGCTTTTCCTCACATTTTGAGGAGTCCTGGTTTACAAGAAGAATTCGTTATTTCAAAAGGGAAATGTTTAGAACTGCCGTTCGACTTTAAATGAAGTATTACGTGGACTTTCCTTACATTTTGAGGATTTCTGGTTTATAAGAGAGAATCGTCATTTCCAAACGAAAATGTTTGGGACTTCTATTCGATTTCGAATGAAGTATTCCGGGCCTTTCTTACATTTCGATGACTTCTGGTTTATAAGAATACATCGTTATTTAAAAAATGTAAATGTTTAGGACTTCTGTTTTAACTTTGCAGAAGGGAAATGTTTATAATTTCTGTTCAATTTTAAATTTAATTCGACATCGAAATTCATATGTTCTTCTTGTTTATTTTCAATTTCGTTTTGAGGTTATTCGATTTTCTAACTCATCAACCCGAGTTTTTCATACATTTTGACGACTTCTGGTTTTCAAGAGAAACTCGTCGCTATTCTAAAAGAAAAATGGCTGCGATTTCTATTAGATTTTAAATGAAGTATTTGCGGGGGTTTTCCTTACATATTGAGGATTGCTGGTCTATTAGAAAGAATCGCTATGTCCAAAGGAAAATGTTTACGACTTCCACGTCGACTTTAAATGAAGTATTGCGGGGACATTTCGACGACTTCCGGCTTGTAAGGAGAATCCGTTTATTTCCAAAGGAACATGTTTGGGACCACTATTCGATTTCAAATAAAGTATTCCATGGTTTTCTTACATTTCGACGACATCCGGTTTATAAGGATACATCGTTATTTCGAAAAGGAAAATGTTTGAAACTTCCGTTCGACTTTAAATGAGGTATTCCGACTTTTCCATACATTTTGACGACTTCTGGTTTTCAAGAGAAATTCGTCGATATATTAAAAGAAAAATGACTGCGACTTCTATTAGATTTTAAATGTAGTATTACGGAGGTTTTCCTTACATTTTGAGGATTTCTGGTTTATAAGAAAGAATCGTTATTTCCAAAGGAAAATGTTTACGACCTCTCTTCGATTTCAAATAAAGTGTTCCGGGGTTTTCTTAAATTTCGACGACTTCTGGTTTAGAACAATACATCGTTATTTTAAGAGGAAAATGTTTAAAACTTACGTTCGATCTTAAACGAAGTATTAGGAGTTTTCCCCTACATTTTGACGACTTCTGGTTTGTAAGAGAAATTCGTCGTTATTTTAAAGGAAAATGGTTGCGACTTCTCTTCGACTTGAAATGAAGTATCGCGGGGACATTTCGACGACTTCCGGCTTATAAGGAGAATCCGTTTATTTCCAAAGGAACATGTTTGGGACCACTATTCGATTTCAAATAAAGTATTCCATGGTTTTCTTACATTTCGACGACTTCTGCTTTATAACAATACATCGTTATTTCAAAAAGGAAAATGTTTGCAACTCCCGTTCGACTTTAAATGAGGTATTTGGAGTTTTACTTACATTTTGACGACTTCTGATTTATAAGAGAAGTTGGCTATTTTAAAAGAAAAATGGCTGAGACTTCCTATTCGACTTTAAATGACGTGTTTCGCCTTTTCCTTACACTTTCACGACTTCTGGTTTATTTCGAAACGAAAATCTTTAGGACTTCTGTTTTGACTTTTGAAAACGGGGAATTGTTTAAGGTTTCTGTTCGATTTTAAACGAAACGTGAACGATCGAAAAGCGACTTCTTCCGATTTAACGCGTACGTTTCACTTGTTTCTTTCCAACTTCGTTTCGAGGTTATTCGATTTTCTAACTCGTCAACCCAAATAATCACCGCCAAACTCGACGATATCTTCTCCATTTTATATTAGAACTTAATTTACCGCAACGATGGTCGTCGATTGGAAAAGGTATGGCCTCCGGCCGACGATGGCTTCGTCGTCAAACAATCGCCTTTTCCGTGTAAGAAATTTCTCCACCGACCGACGACGGCACGATTCTAACATAAGTCGCATAGAAGACGAAGAAGAAGAACGGTAATTTCTTAACTTCCACTTGCACTTGCGCCAAAGTCGGCGTTCCTAGCCCGTTTCGGTCGACGGCTAATATAGCCTCGAGACTTCCATCTGCCGTAAGAAGCTCTTTTCCATTTCGCGAAAGAATGTCGTCGTGAGCATCTTCCCATCCGTTTAGGTCATAGTCTTCTTCTCGTCTACGTGGACGCTGTATAGTTGTTTATGGAGCTTTTGCAACCGTGTAGCGATGATGGAGAAATTTCATTGATTTATCGGGTGGTTCTTGGTTGATTTTTTGATTTTTGATTCTGATGCAACTAACACACTAGAGATGTTTTAACTGTTGAAGCAGGACTTGAAGTAGTGTTGTTAACTGGTTCGAGTTGTCTTGTTGTCGATATTCTGGTAGATCCCCTAAATTTAAAGCCTTCTTGGTAAGCAAATCAGCTGCCGGTGGATCGTGTGACATTGAAGTGTTATTGTTGGTTGATTTAACTATTGATAAATCAGTTAAAGTTGAAGCTTTGTAATTAATTGGGTTAAATGCTGGTAGATATTTTGAAGTTGAAGCGTCGTTGTTCTGGCGTTAAAGTGATGCCATGGTCTTGCCGATTAAGAAGTAGATCCAAGTCCTCTGCAGTAACAAGTTCTTGAAGCGACTCTTCCCAAATATGACTAGATCAGAGTCATGGTTTATGCTTCCAAATCAAACTTTGTAAGGTGATCGCTTAATGGTTCGATGAAAAGAGGAATTCTTTTGGAATTGAACAAGGTACCAACCTATAGCCCATTTTTTTGTGTCATTGTCAATTAGCCAAATACGTAACGTAGCTTCAACATCTTCATTTGATCGCTCAACAGATCCTTGATTATCTGAATGTTTAGACCTACCGTTTACAATTTTGCACGTTGACCACAAGCTTGTTAATTCTTCTATGACAGGAGGATATGAGGACCATTTACTTCCAAAAATATTTTTAACAGCTCAATTGCTACTTCGGCTGCTCTTTTTCTTCTTTCTCTTTAACGATGTTATCCACGAATATCGTAAACAAAAACGGGCCGAAAACTCCGCCTTGTCTCAGTCCATCCTCAGTCCCAAACATGTGTGGCTTCAAGTTATCAATTATAGTTATGTGAGAACTAACTCACATAACTATAATTGTTTCTGCATAAACTTCTTATTGCTCTTATTAACTTTTCCGGGATTCTTCCTTCATTTAATCTTCTCCAGATTTGAGGTACTTCTGGGACTCTATGGGAAACTTCATTCAAGGTCTGGGAATGCGAGACAGGCTTTCCTATTCAATGCCCTGATCTCGTGTTCAATTTCTTTAAGGGATAATACGCGGTCTTGGGGGCTATAGCCTTTTCTGCATTCACTTTGTGACTGGTCTGGGGTAGGTTTAATGGGAGGTCTCGGTTTGGTTTCCAGTATTCGTTCGTAGATCTACAACGCTGAGTTCAGCAGTGTCATCATCATCAAGTCTTTCAGTCCTTTGGGCTATGGCCGACGGCTTATGACGTTTTTGACGTTCTATTTGATCATTGATGTTTGTACATGTGAGAGGGATTCGATATGAATTCTCTCACAATACACGATATGAATCCCTCTCACATGTAGAAACATCAATGTTCAGACGATATATACATAAAATTTGTATACGAAATTATAGCTCTGGCAAAGCCGTACTGACGAGCGGTATAACCGCGAAACGTACGTCTACGGATGGCAAGAGAAGATCAAAATTTTGTAAGTTCTATTTGATGAGGTGAACTACTCCTCTTGCTACCTGTGTTTTAAAGTTTGCTACGAGTCCTGGCGGCCTGTGCTATTTTCCTCCATTCTTTCCTGTCCCTTGCTTTTGATCTCCAATCGGTTATCTTCATCACTTTCCTTCCTCCACGGCATCTCTCCATCTCTTCCTTGGTCGTCGTTTGCCCAGAGGGGCCATATCGGAATCCACTGGGTTATCCTTCTTATCATATCCGTTGGATTCCTTCTCATGATGTGGCCTGCAGTGTAATTCCTCTGTAATTGTTGCGATCTTTTGTTGGTATGTTTTGTTTCGAGCGGTATTGTCTCCTCGTGCCATGCTTTATTGTATAATCCCAGTAATAAAGTTTAGCCCCGTTTCACCTAGATATTTGTTCATTCCTGATGTCGTAGAGTCGTGTCCTGGTGCCTTACCTACTCCACGGGCCGACGAAGAAGAAGCTGATTTGAAACTCTGATTCCAAAAATAGCATTCTGTTTCTCGTATCAGCTCTAGTTGGTGATATAGACAAAAATTTGGGACGGCGCGGCGGGCGAAAGATCAACATCAAGAGACGACGCGTCGAGTAATGTAATGTGCCGTTGCCACGACTGTGGAAGAGCACGCGATAAAAACACCCGAAAGTCGTGCACCGCCAGCAAAAAATTTATTTGTGGGGATCATTCCAAGATGATGTGTCCTTCCTGTGCAGAAAATGTTATAAATAATTAATTTTAATAATTACATTTAATTGTGATCTCAATCAATATGAAAGCTGTTATTTTTGTGTCAATTTAGAGAAGTATTTTTGTTTTTGTTTAATTGTTATAAAAAAGAGTTTATAACTAAGTTTTTGCTGATTTTATATAGTTAAGCATGCTGTACTGATTATAATTCCATAAGTAAAATAAAGAAGTTATATACAAAACAAAAGTTATTTCAATGGACTACGTACGTAGTCCGCGCGACCACTGTAGGGTTAAGGTCCATTACCTCCCCAGTCATTTAGAGAGATTTCCTGCAAATCTTTGGGATTTTGATGGGGAGCAGGGCGAACGATTCCACCAGGGTATCAGAATAATGGAAGAAAGGTACCAGAGCAGATGGGACACGCACATGATGGCCGATTAATGCTGGAGTATTAAAAGAGACCAACCCTTCCAGATATACGCAAGAAAAGCGCTCAAAAGATTTTTTTAAATTGGTTACCAACTGCTGTAAATATTTATTTTGGGCAATAACATTTGTAAATCTTTGTTTTATAGAATAAACTTATTTTCTTCTTTATCTGGGCGCTTTTTATAGGTTGTATTGGAACCAATATTTATATGCAGGAATAAGACTAGCTAAATGCAGATACGTGCTCAGATCTTTTGAAGACGAGCTGATGGAGAAAATCTGATGGCATTTTTGGACTCAGTGTATCAAAATTAGTTAGGAAAATATTTGTTGACCAGTGTTTTCACCCTCTTAATAATCTGGTTTAGTTGGTCAGTTGTTATGTGGTCATTCCCCCATTTCTAGTTGTGGATTGTGTTTCTCTTCTTCTTTATTGCTTGTACGATTTAAGCACAGCAGTTCTTGGAAGTACTCTTTCCCGCGTTCCATGATCGATTCTTGATGATCTAAAATTTCATCGAATCAAAAGTTCCATTTCTTCTCGGACTAATCACGAGATCTGAACCGCCTTCGAGCGCCTTTTACTTTTTCCCACAGTAACTTTTCGATATTGCATAGGAGAGGCCTTCCAGCACAATAAACTCGTATAATTATGCAACTCGTAACGAGGTGACTAGAGTAGAACGGTCTTCAAATAATTGGCCGCGCTGGTCGCCTTCTTGTTCGAAGACGTTCTCCTTACATCAACGCTGGCTACATCATAAAGCTCGTCGTTTTTTACGTACATACGTAGAAGCGTTTATGGAGGTGCGTGTAAGTACGATTGCGACGTCGACGACGAAGACGCATTCGAAATATTTCACATTTAACGACCGGTCATCATCCAACATCTTTCGGATGTCGCAACGGACGTCTTCGTTCGAATAATTACACGTGTCTCTTTTGAAACGCGCGTATTTATTAACGAATTAAAGCCAATCGCTCATTGCATATACGAGCGGTTCTTTGACGGGTCGTTTTTGACCTTTTTATGGTCAACACCTCGATGACGTCAGATTAGGTTTCTGGTCCGGTTCCAAATTATTAGACCTCGAGGTGATTGTTCCACCGTTTAGCGCGATGTACGACGGTGAGGTGAGGTGAGGTGAGGTGAGGTAAGCGTCTGGTAGATTCGCGATATCGTAATTATTAGAAAGGTTTAAGTCTAATGCAAACAATGCGATAAATTAAAAACGTATTTGTGGACGTTACCAGGTAGACATCTGTTTATAAATTATTTTAATTGAGTAAGAGGGATCGTTGCGAGATGAAAGGAATCGAAGATAATGAAACGAAAGTTTAAGCGCATCAACAAAACGACTTCGTTTTGGTGGATTTAATTCGAAAAAGATTGGTCCGGTCGTCGTAACAAATTTGATCCAGTCTCAAATTGGCAGGACTCGCGAGCAACGAATTCTCTCCCTATATTTTCATCGGGCTGCATCCTCTGTTCTATTTTCAATAGAAAGTAAAAGAAAACAAAAAACGCCTTCATCACATTTCAAAAGGACGCATTCCCAGTTTGTCCCTCGTATTTTGAGGACCACTGTACTATAAAAATAACGATATCACGAATGAAAATATTTAGGACTTCTGTTCTATCCTATTGAAATGCAAGCAAACATAAACTAGGTTGTTCTAGTTTAAAAAGGCGGTATTCGTATATTTGCTTCACATTTTGAGGATTTCTGCTTTATCCACAGCCTTCTGAGAGTTCGGGCAAAACAGAAAATTTGCAACTCCTGCTCGAATCATTTGTTCTATTTTCAATCACATAAAATTAATCAAAAGATCGCTTTCTGACATGTCAAAAGGACGTACTCTCACTATTCTGGTATTTTGAGGGCCCCTATATTATAAAAGAAAATCATAACTACAAGAATGAAAATGTGGAGGACTTCTGTTCCATTATATACGCCTATATTTGCTTTAGATTTTGAGGATTTCTGTTTGAGTCTGCTGTTCTATTTTCAATCAAACAGGAACAACAGAGAATTTCGCTGTATTGCAATTCCAATTGAGAAAAGTATTCCAGCAATCTATGTTTAACTTTTTGAGAACTTCTGGGCTACGAAAATTTCGTTAATCGAACACCTTCAATCTGCATAGGATTTCTATTCCTTTTTAAATGAAATAGGAACAGGAACCAAAAGACGACTTCCAGTTCAAAAAAAAGCGGTATTTTGGCGATGTATTTTTAACATTTTGGGAACATCTGCTTTATGAAAAATTCGTTGTTCGAAAAGCTTAAAAGTGTGTAGGATTTTGATTTCTATTTCGAAAGAAATAAGACCAGAAACCAAAAGATGACTTCTAATTGAAAGAGACGGAATACCAGCGATTTATTTGTAACTTTTTGAGAACTTCTGACGCATAAAAAATTTCACGCTCTCAAATAATTCAAGTAAAACGGAAACAAAGCGAGTCCCTTCTACTTAAAAAGGATGTACACCTACGATTTTTTTTATTATTATTTCTTATTTTGTGGACTTCTGATTTATTAGAAATTTCGTCGAATTTCAGTAAGAAAATGTTTAAGACTTCTGTTCTATTGAAAATAGAGTGGGAGTCGCTGGTAAACGACTTTTTATAGTTAGAAACGGAATACTTCTACAGTTGTGGTCGTTTTTTCAATTTTGAGGACTTCTTCTTTCTCGAGAATTTCTTCGTGGTTCAGTAAGAAAATGTTTGAGACTTCTGCTGGAAAATGGAAACGTACGATAAACGTCTTAGACGTGGTGGTTGTACAGCCTCGTCTAAGCCAAACTTGAAGGCATCCTGCTTTATTAGAAATTTCGTCGAATTTCAGTAAGAAGATGTTTAAGACTTCTGTTCTATTGAAAATAGAGTGAGAGTCGCTGATAAACGACTTTTTTATAGTTAGAAACGGAGTACTTCTACAGTTGTGGTCGTTTTTTTCCATTTTGAGGACTTCTCCTTTCTCGAGAATTTCTTCGAGGTTCAGTAAGAAAATGTTTGAGATTTCTGCTGGAAAATGGAAACGTACGATAAACGTCTTAGACGAGGGTGGTTGTACAGCCTCGTCTAAGTCAAACTTGAAGGCATCCTGCTTTATTAGAAATTTCGTCGAATTTCAGTAAGAAAATGTTTAAGACTTCTGTTCTATTGAAAATAGAGTGAAAGTCGCTGGTAAACGACTTTTTATAGTTAGAAACGGAGTACTTCTACAGTTGTGGTCGTTTTTTCCATTTTGAGGACTTCTTCTTTCTCGAGAATTTCTTCGTGGTTCAGTAAGAAAATGTTTGAGACTTCTGCTGGAAAATGGAAACGTATGAAATACGTCTTAGACGAGGGTGCTTGTACAGCCTCGTCTAAGTCAAACTTGAAGGCATCCTGCTTTATTAGAAATTTCGTCGAATTTCAGTAAGAAAATGTTTAAGACTTCTGTTCTATTGAAAATAGAGTGAGAGTCGCTGATAAACGACTTTTTTATAGTTAGAAACGGAGTACTTCTACAGTTGTGGTCGTTTTTTTCCATTTTGAGGACTTCTTCTTTCTCGAGAATTTCTTCGAGGTTCAGTAAGAAAATGTTTGAGATTTCTGCTGGAAAATGGAAACGTACGAAAAACGTCTTAGACGAGGGTGCTTGTACAGCCTCGTCTAAGTCAAACTTGAAGGCATCCTGCTTTATTAGAAATTTCGTCGAATTTCAGTAAGAAAATGTTTAAGACTTCTGTTCTATTGAAAATAGAGTGAAAGTCGCTGGTAAACGACTTTTTTATAGTTAGAAACGGAGTACTTTTACAGTTGTGGTCGTTTTTTCCATTTTGAGGACTTCTTCTTTCTCGAGAATTTCTTCGTGGTTCAGTAAGAAAATGTTTGAGACTTCTGCTGGAAAATGGAAACGTACGAAAAACGTCTTAGACGAGGGTGCTTGTACAGCCTCGTCTAAGTCAAACTTGAAGGCATCCTGCTTTATTAGAAATTTCGTCGAATTTCAGTACGAAAATGTTTAAGACTTCTGTTCTATTGAAAATAGAGTGGGAGTCGCTGGTAAACGACTTTTTTATAGTTAGAAACGGAGTACTTCTACAGTTGTGGTCGTTTTTTCCATTTTGAGGACTTCTTCTTTCTCGAAATTTCTTCGTGGTTCAGTAAGAAAATGTTTGAGACTTCTGCTGGAAAATGGAAACGTATGAAAAACGTCTTAGACGAGGTGCTTGTACAGCCTCGTCTAAGTCAAACTTGAAGGCATCCTGCTTTATTAGAAATTTCGTCGAATTTCAGTAAGAAAATGTTTAAGACTTCTGTTCTATTGAAAATAGAGTGGGAGTCGCTGGTAAACGACTTTTTATAGTTAGAAACGGAGTACTTCTACAGTTGTGGTCGTTTTTTCCATTTTGAGGACTTCTTCTTTCTCGAGAATTTCTTCGTGGTTCAGTAAGAAAATGTTTGAGACTTCTGCTGGAAAATGGAAACGTACGAAAAACGTCTTAGACGAGGTGCTTGTACAGCCTCGTCTAAGTCAAACTTGAAGGCATCCTGCTTTATTAGAAATTTCGTCGAATTTCAGTAAGAAAATGTTTAAGACTTCTGTTCTATTGAAAATAGAGTGAGAGTCGCTGATAAACGACTTTTTATAGTTAGAAACGGAGTACTTCTACAGTTGTGGTCGTTTTTTCCATTTTGAGGACTTCTTCTTTCTCGAGAATTTCTTCGAGGTTCAGTAAGAAAATGTTTGAGATTTCTGCTGGAAAATGGAAACGTACGAAAAACGTCTTAGACGAGGGTGCTTGTACAGCCTCGTCTAAGTCAAACTTGAAGGCATCCTGCTTTATTAGAAATTTCGTCGAATTTCAGTAAGAAAATGTTTAAGACTTCTGTTCTATTGAAAATAGAGTGAAAGTCGCTGGTAAACGACTTTTTTATAGTTAGAAACGGAGTACTTCTACAGTTGTGGTCGTTTTTTCCATTTTGAGGACTTCTTCTTTCTCGAAATTTCTTCGTGGTTCAGTAAGAAAATGTTTGAGACTTCTGCTGGAAAATGGAAACGTACGAAAAACGTCTTAGACGAGGTGCTTGTACAGCCTCGTCTAAGTCAAACTTGAAGGCATCCTGCTTTATTAGAAATTTCGTCGAATTTCAGTAAGAAAATGTTTAAGACTTCTGTTCTATTGAAAATAGAGTGGGAGTCGCTGGTAAACGACTTTTTATAGTTAGAAACGGAGTACTTCTACAGTTGTGGTCGTTTTTTCCATTTTGAGGACTTCTTCTTTCTCGAAATTTCTTCGTGGTTCAGTAAGAAAATGTTTGAGACTTCTGCTGGAAAATGGAAACGTATGAAAAACGTCTTAGACGAGGTGCTTGTACAGCCTCGTCTAAGTCAAACTTGAAGGCATCCTGCTTTATTAGAAATTTCGTCGAATTTCAGTAAGAAGATGTTTAAGACTTCTGTTCTATTGAAAATAGAGTGAGAGTCGCTGATAAACGACTTTTTATAGTTAGAAACGGAGTACTTCTACAGTTGTGGTCGTTTTTTCCATTTTGAGGACTTCTTCTTTCTCGAGAATTTCTTCGAGGTTCAGTAAGAAAATGTTTGAGATTTCTGCTGGAAAATGGAAACGTACGAAAAACGTCTTAGACGAGGGTGCTTGTACAGCCTCGTCTAAGTCAAACTTGAAGGCATCCTGCTTTATTAGAAATTTCGTCGAATTTCAGTAAGAAAATGTTTAAGACTTCTGTTCTATTGAAAATAGAGTGAAAGTCGCTGGTAAACGACTTTTTATAGTTAGAAACGGAGTACTTTTACAGTTGTGGTCGTTTTTTCCATTTTGAGGACTTCTTCTTTCTCGAGAATTTCTTCGTGGTTCAGTAAGAAAATGTTTGAGACTTCTGCTGGAAAATGGAAACGTATGAAAAACGTCTTAGACGAGGTGCTTGTACAGCCTCGTCTAAGTCAAACTTGAAGGCATCCTGCTTTATTAGAAATTTCGTCGAATTTCAGTAAGAAAATGTTTAAGACTTCTGTTCTATTGAAAATAGAGTGAGAGTCGCTGATAAACGACTTTTTTATAGTTAGAAACGGAGTACTTCTACAGTTGTGGTCGTTTTTTCCATTTTGAGGACTTCTTCTTTCTCGAGAATTTCTTCGAGGTTCAGTAAGAAAATGTTTGAGATTTCTGCTGGAAAATGGAAACGTACGAAAAACGTCTTAGACGAGGGTGCTTGTACAGCCTCGTCTAAGTCAAACTTGAAGGCATCCTGCTTTATTAGAAATTTCGTCGAATTTCAGTAAGAAAATGTTTAAGACTTCTGTTCTATTGAAAATAGAGTGAGAGTCGCTGATAAACGACTTTTTTATAGTTAGAAACGGAGTACTTCTACAGTTGTGGTCGTTTTTTTCCATTTTGAGGACTTCTTCTTTCTCGAGAATTTCTTCGAGGTTCAGTAAGAAAATGTTTGAGACTTCTGCTGGAAAATGGAAACGTACGAAAAACGTCTTAGGCGAGGTGCTTGTACAGCCTCGTCTAAGTCAAACTCGAAGGCATCCTGCTTTATTAGAAATTTCATCGAATTTCAGTAAGAAAATGTTTAAGACTTCTGTTCTATTGAAAATAGAGTGAGAGTCGCTGATAAACGACTTTTTTATAGTTAGAAACGGAGTACTTCTACAGTTGTGGCCGTTTTTTCCATTTTGAGGACTTCTTCTTTCTCGAGAATTTCTTCGAGGTTCAGTAAGAAAATGTTTGAGATTTCTGCTGGAAAATGGAAACGTACGAAAAACGTCTTAGACGAGGGTGCTTGTACAGCCTCGTCTAAGTCAAACTTGAAGGCATCCTGCTTTATTAGAAATTTCGTCGAATTTCAGTAAGAAAATGTTTAAGACTTCTGTTCTATTGAAAATAGAGCGAGAGTCGCTGGTAAACGACTTTTTATAGTTAGAAACGGAGTACTTCTAGAGTTGTGGTCGTTTTCTCCATTTTGAGGACTTCTTCTTTCTCGAGAATTTCTTCGTGGTTCAGTAAGAAAATGTTTGAGACTTCTGCTGGAAAATGGAAACGTACGAAAAACGTCTTAGACGAGGTGCTTGTACAGCCTCGTCTAAGTCAAACTGGAAGGCATCCTGCTTTATTAGAAATTTCGTCGAATTTCAGTAAGAAAATGTTTAAGACTTCTGTTCTATTTTAAGTAAAATGTTCTAGTTATAAACAGGGTACTCCTAGAAAATTTTTATTCTTAATTTTGAGGACTTCCGTTTTACTAGTAATTACGTCGAACTTCCTTTTTCTTCTTTGCGTTGTTCGTGAAGATGACAACTTACTTGTCGAAATACGCGTTTCCAACATTTTTAGGTCAATTTTTTTTTAATAAATGCGTACTTTTCTAAGCCATAACATCCTCGTTACGAAACTTAAGACATGAAACATGTATATAGATGTTTATCCACTTTGCAGCAATCATTATTCATATGTAAACGAGTACATTTGTGCACGCATGTGCGTATTATATTTCACTCGTTTTACTGCCAACTTCATATAATACGATTTATATTCATCGTAAATCGAGCGACGTGCTGCACATACGTCCGGATAATTGGCGGCCATTTAACTGCCCGTACTCGGCCATAAGAGCCGTTTGATTAGCGTGGCATATCCGTACAGTGAAAGTGGGTGACAAATAGACTTTTTCCCAAACATGTTCGATTTTTTTTCATCGCTTCGTCGATGTCGGCGGGCGATGATGATCCTCGTCGCCTATTTCTCTCTCACAATTTCTCCTTTTAACGCGCGTTTGGGTACAAAGTCGAAAATTCGTGGGAAATCACCCGTTTTAGGAATCGCCCGTTTTTATGGAGATTATATGTATTTAAGAACGGGGAGAAATAAGAAAAATAAAGGAATAAAGAAAATTTAAGGCTGCACGGTATTCGAATTGAATAAAGTAACGAAACTGATAACATATCACATCGGTAAACTCCTCACCATACGGATCGTTTCATTAAATCCGGTGACACGTGTTTCGCTGGCAACGAGGTCAGCAGCAGGACAGCGATTAAATCCTATTCATGCAAAACGGGGGTGTATTTTTGATCTGGTAGGGTGAAAAAATATTTTGAGAAGGGTGGTTCCACCCCCGTGGAAAAGACAAACCGTCTCGCCCCATGCAAATAAATCAATCAGCACCGACCCACTCAAAGGACCGCCGTCTTTGTTCGAAAGATTCGTATTTTTAATGCATAAATAAATAAATTTTGTTTAACAGATTTGTATTTGTACAAATCTATTAAACAAAGACGTAGGCCCTTTCGGTCGATCTGCGCTGGTCGATTTATGGCATAAGGAAAGCAAACTTGCTTTTATCACGAGGAAAAAAGGTATGTAAATATCCCCTTTTTAGACTGAAAGGAAAAGGTTTTTGTTCTCTCTCATTTCAGTAGAATCGCAGAGTAGTCCTAAACATGTTAATTCCTGAAATCGTGATATTGATTATAATGCAGGGGACCTCAAAATACGAGGAAAGGTGGCAATGCTTCCTTTTGAAATCGGATGAAGTGATTTTTTGATTATTTTGATTATTCCTATTTTGTCATTGTTATTATTATTATTACTATTTCGTTTCTTGAAACAACGAAATTGCTAATAATACAGTAAAATCCTAGAAATTAAAAAAAAACTAATAATAGTAATAGTACCTGGTTCTAAGTAAGACTTTACGTGCTCCTACTCTATTTAAAGTAGAATAGGAATTCTAATTTTTTTCGCCATTTTTTTCACAAAGCTTCCGATAAAGCAGAAACCCTCAAAATGTAAAATAAACACGCGGATGTCTCCTTCTTAGACTGGAAAAGCTCGGTCTTAAATCGTTCTCTCATATCAGTAGAATACGGCAGAAGTCCTAGACATTTTCATTCTTGAAATTATGACTTTTTGTTTGATAATCGAGGGGTCCTCAAAATACAAGGAAATGTGAGAACGAGTCCTTTTGAAATGTGATAAAGTGATTTTTGTTAATTCCTACTTGACTGAAAACAGAACAGATAGTTCTGACAGGAGTTCTAAATGCGTTTTTGAAATCATGGCCTTTTTTGGAATACAGCGGTTCTCAAAATACGAGGAAAAGTGGGAATGCGTTCCTTTGAAATGCGATAAAGTGATTATTTGGTTATTCCCATTTTCTTATTGTTATTATTACATAATATTACTATTTAATTTGTTGAAATAACGAAATTGCTAATAATACAGGAGTCCTAAAAATTAAAGAAGTTGTAAAAGTAACTTTTTCTAAGCAAGACTTTACTTACTTCTACTTTATTTAAAGAAGAAGAGGAATTTCAAATGTTCTTTTTCTTTTTGATGAAGTTTCCTACCTTTTTTCACAAAGCTTTCGATAAAGCAGAAACCCTCAAAATGTAAAATAAACACGCGGATGTCTCCTTCTTAGACTGGAAAAGCTCGGTTTTAAATCGTTCTCTCATTTCAGTAGAATACGGCAGAAGTCCTAGACATTTTCATTCTTGAAATTATGACTTTTTTGTTTGATAATCGAGGGGTCCTCAAAATACAAGGAAATGTGAGAACGAGTCCTTTTGAAATGTGATAAAGTGATTTTTTGTTTATTCCTACTTGACTGAAAACAGAGCAGATAGTTCTGACAGGAGTTCCAAATGCGTTTTTGAAATCATGGACTTTTTTGGAATACAGCGGTTCTCAAAATACGAGGAAAGGTGGGAATGCGTTCCTTTTGAAATGCGATAAAGTGATTATTTGGTTATTCCCATTTTCTTATTGTTATTATTACATAATATTACTATTTAATTGGTTGAAATAACGAAATTGCTAATAATACAGGAGTCCTAAAAATTAAAGAAGTTGTAAAAGTAACTTGTTCTAAGCAAGACTTTACTTACTTCTACTTTATTTAAAGAGGAAGAGGAATTTCAAATGTTCTTTTTCTTTTGATGAAGTTTCCTACCATTTTTCATAAAGCTTTCGATAAAGCAGAAACCCTCAAAATGTAAAATAAACACGCAGATGTCTCCTTCTTAGACTGGAAAAGATCGGTTTTAAATCGTTCTCTCATTTCAGTAGAATACGGCAGAAGTCCTAGACATTTTCATTCTTGAAATTATGACTTTTTGTTTGATAATCGAGGGGTCCTCAAAATACAAGGAAATGTGAGAACGAGTCCTTTTGAAATGTGGTAAAGTGATTTTTTGTTTATTCCTACTTGACTGAAAACAGAACAGATAGTTCTGACAGGAGTTCCAAATGCGTTTTTCAAATCATGGACTTTTTGGAATACAGCGGTTCTCAAAATACGAGGAAAAGTAGGAATGCGTTCCTTTGAAATGCGATAAAGTGATTATTTGGTTATTCTCATTTTCTTATTGTTATTATTACATAATATTACTATTTAATTGGTTGAAATAACGAAATTGCTAATAATACAGGAGTCCTAAAAATTAAAGAAGTTGTAAAAGTAACTTGTTCTAAGCAAGACTTTACTTACTTCTACTTTATTTAAAGAACAAGAGGAATTTCAAATGTTCTTTTTCTTTTGATGAAGTTTCCTACCTTTTTTCACAAAGCTTTCGATAAAACAGAAACCCTCAAAATGTAAAATAAACACGCGGATGTCTCCTTCTTAGACTGGAAAGGCTCGGTATTAAACCGTTCTCTCATATCAGTAGAATACGGTAGAAGTCCTAGACATTTTCATTCTTGAAATTATGACTTCTTTTTTATAATCCAGGGGTCCTCAAACTACAAGGAAATGTGATAACGCGCCGTTTCGAAATAGAATGAGTCGTTTTTGTAGATTCCTATCTGTCAGATGACGAGACGAATGGTAAAAGAACACAAAAGCTCGAACAAACGCGTGAAGCTCCGGCAAATTCGAGAAATTTCAATCTTTTTGCTCCGACAGCCGTAGCGAAACGCGATCTAGCGCAAACGCCAGCCGCCGCCGCTCTAATGTACCGCTTAAAGATCATAGTGCACGAAAACGATCGCGCGTAAATACGAGAACAACAACATAACGTTCGGTGCCGTAAGTTCAATTTCTTCCGCGAAGAATAAGTATCATCATCCCGCGGTCAGTAAACTACGTGAAAGTTAATTCTGCGGCACAGTTTTTTCCGCGCGCCGAAGACGCGGGTGACGGAGGGGCCTACCACGGTCTATGTATGTATGTATGTATTAATGTATGTAAGTACGAAGAGAGCACAATCGGCGAGCGTGTACGACGGTGTCGTAGGTTCGCACGGCGAATAGGTAGGTCATTTATTCGGAGGCGTTTCGGCCCGAGGGAAATACGTACAATGTTGAATGTTGTACTTACATACATAGAAGACGAAGAAGTAGAATTCGCAATGCGTACAGTAGTGTCCGAAGTTGTCCATCCATCTTGATGATTTGATTGGATTCTTGATGACTTCATCATCGACAAAATTTTCATCTTGATGCTTGGACTTTGACATTTCTGGACAAGGCCAGAAGATTGAAAGTTATTTGAAAAATCCTTTAGATTTGAAGACAGCTGACGCCTTCCAACAGCTACCGCCTAAACCAATTCGATTTCTGAAATTGTTGTTAAAATCTCTGCTAAGTGACTTGTCTATAACTCCTTGAACAATTCCCTTCTTAGAAATGAGACCATTCGATCTTCCATGGCTCTCGAAGAATGTTATGATGAGTCCATCATCGCCTTATTTGATTATTTCACACAAAATCTTCATCTTGATGCTTGGACTTTGACATTTCTGGACAAAGCCAGAAGATTGAAAGTTATTTGAAAAATCCTTTAGATTTGAAGACAGCTAACGCCTTCCAACAGCTACCGCCTAAACCAATTCGATTTCTGAAATTGTTGTTAAAATCTCTGCTAAGTGACTTGTCTATAACTCCTTGAACAATTCCCTTCTTAGAAATGAGACCATTCGATCTTCCATGGCTCTCGAAGAATGTTATGATGAGTCCATCATCGCCTTATTTGATTATTTCACACAAAATCTTCATCTTGATGCTTGGACTTTGACATTTCTGGACAAGGCCAGAAGATTGAAAGTTATTTGAAAAATCCTTTAGATTTGAAGACAGCTAACGCCTTCCAACAGCTACCGCCTAAACCAATTCGATTTCTGAAATTGTTGTTAAAATCTCTGCTAAGTGACTTGTCTATAACTCCTTGAACAATTCCCTTCTTAGAAATGAGACCATTCGATCTTCCATGGCTCTCGAAGAATGTTATGATGAGTCCATCATCGCCTTATTTGATTATTTCACACAAAATCTTCATCTTGATGCTTGGACTTTGACATTTCTGGACAAGGCCAGAAGATTGAAAGTTATTTGAAAAATCCTTTAGATTTGAAGACAGCTAACGCCTTCCAACAGCTACCGCCTAAACCAATTCGATTTCTGAAATTGTTGTTAAAATCTCTGCTAAGTGACTTGTCTATAACTCCTTGAACAATTCCCTTCTTAGAAATGAGACCATTCGATCTTCCATGGCTCTCGAAGAATGTTATGATGAGTCCATCATCGCCTTATTTGATTATTTCACACAAAATCTTCATCTTGATGCTTGGACTTTGACATTTCTGGACAAGGCCAGAAGATTGAAAGTTATTTGAAAAATCCTTTAGATTTGAAGACAGCTAACGCCTTCCAACAGCTACCGCCTAAACCAATTCGATTTCTGAAATTGTTGTTAAAATCTCTGCTAAGTGACTTGTCTATAACTCCTTGAACAATTCCCTTCTTAGAAATGAGACCATTCGATCTTCCATGGCTCTCGGAGAATGTTATGATGAGTCGATCATCGAGTTATTTGAATATTTCAGACAAAATCTTCATCTTGATGCTTGGACTTTGACATTTCTGGACAAGGCCGGAAGATTGAAAGTCGTTTGAAAAATCCTTTAGATTCGAAGACAGCTAACGCCCTTCAACGGCTACCGGTTAAACCAATTCGATTTCATGAAATTTTTGTTAAAATCTCTGCTAAGTAACTTGTTTATAATCGAATGAACAATTCGCTTCTTCCAAATGAGACTATTCAATCTTCCTTAGCTCTTGGAGGTCTTGTTGGGTATTACCTCTGAGTTCCTCATTATGAAAATGACTGTCCACCAGCTAAAAAGTTCTGGACTATTTTTGACCCATCTCTGAAAGATTTCAATGTGGCTCTCTTCCGTGAACATGGGCGAAGCTCTACGAACAATTTCTTTTCCTGGGAAGAATTCCTGAGTGTAAGAATGCGAGTCGATGACTATACGTTGGCTTTGGACATTGTCCTTCAGATTTGCTGCAATAAAGTTGATAAATTCCAATCCCCAAATCAAAGCCCAAAGATCGAAGGTAAACGTTCACAACCAATCCCATGGTCGCAAGATCGAAAAGAATTTTCTTTCGTAGTCTCGAAAGGAATGTTTCAGATTCGCTTTCCTGAAGGCGGTTTCTGCAATAGTAGACGAAACGTGGTCGTTTTCGTTTCGCCTCGCCATCCTCAAGGTGATTGGGGATAGGGCGAAAACAGTTAGTCAGATCCTTCTCACGTTCGAGAGCTACCTTTATCAGAGCTATCTTCCAATACACAAAATTCGATTTTTGATGAGATGGGCACTTCAGATTTGAAGGTCTCGCAGAAATGATGTTAAATCTTCCGAGGCCTGTCGGAATTTGCTGTTTCAGAAATATTTCGACCTGAACCAGCATCTGATCTCCTCCATTGTTTGAGGGAGAAAGCAGCGAATTTTGAAAATTGATTATTTCTAATTTTGAGGTAATATAGAAGAAATGACACCCAACGGTCTTAGAGATTTCTTCATCTTGGAACTGATTTGGGCAGAATCGGAACTAAAAGCCCCAAATAATAATAATATCCCAAAACTTCATTGGAACTATCTAAATAAGTAGCTATCTGTTGTTGTCATTTTCAAAATCAGACTTTGTATATCGAAAACTGCCAGTCTTCGAGATTTGAAAAAGAAATTAGGAAAAATGTTAAACGGCTTGCACTTTTTCCAGAATTGCTCAACGTGGCAATAACTCGATCGGAATCAGAACTCGAAAAAGTCGATGACGCTTGGAAGATCGTCGGGGATATGTTTAAAGTCACCAAATCTCGAAAATGTATGGTTTAAAGTTGATAAGATTATAGAAGGAATGTCAACTCACCTCTCCAGTACTACTTCGTTTTCGACAAAATTCGGCCAAAATCGGGGCTCGAAGCGCGCTGAAGCTCAAAATATCATTACAGCTATCTCCAAAGGTCCATAATTTACAAGCTTTGAAGATGTGTGCTTTAAACATGGTACGAACATGAAGAAATGTCAAACCAATTCAGGCTTTTGGGCTTATGTTTTGTATTTAATAGAAATCGGCTGAAATTAGAGCTTGAAACCCGCCAGAGCTTGACATCTCATTGGATACATATATCCGAAGACACGCAACTCGCTAAATTTTTAAAATGATTACTTCAAATTTGAAGAAGATTTAGGGATGCTAAATTGCTTCAAATTGGGGGCAATTCGATCGAAATTAGAGCCAAAACTCGCTTAACTATCCAAATCTTATCGAAGATATCTCCAAAGGGGCACAACTCGCCTGGTGGTAGAAATATTAAGCCAATTGAAGCTTTTGAGCACTGTTTCGTCTTCGACAGAACTCAGCTAAAATCAGAACTCGAAGCCGACAAAAGCTCGAAATTTAATTGGAGGTATCTCCAAAGGAACACCACCCGCCCAATTTGGAAGATGTGCGCTTTAAACGTGGTAGAAATATAGAAGAAATATCAAACCAATTGAAGCTTTTGAGCATTATTTTGCCTTCCACAAAAATGCGTTGAAATCAGAGCTTGAAGCCCAGTAAAATTCAAAATTTCACCGGAGCTATCTCCAAACGTACACAACTGGCCTAATTTCGGAGATGTGTGCTTCAAATATGGTAGGAATATAAAGGAAATGTTAGATCGACCGGAATTTTTGAGTATTGTCTTGTTTTTCGCAGAATTCGACAAAAATCTGACTTCGAAAACAGTTGAAGCTCGAAATCGCATTGCAAATATTTCGAAAGACACATCACTGGCCCAATTTTCGGAATGATTACTTCAAATTGGGAGAAGAGCTAAAGAAGATGTTAAAATTTTTGGTGTCCTTTGAGGTTTCCCTGTAGTAGAAGTGATTTGTTCAGAATAAAGACCCAAAACTCACATAGCTCTGAAAAATCTCATTGGAGCTATCCCCAAAGGTTCACAACTCACCTCATTTCCAAAATGTGTGCTTCAACCGTGGTAGGAATTTAGAAGAAATATCAAACCAATCAAGGATTTCGAGCACTGTTTCGACATCCACAGAATTCGGCTAAAATCAGAGCTCGAAGACCAGTAAAGCTTTAAAAATCTCATTGGAGATATCTCCAAAGACACTTAACTCGTCTAATCTTCAAAGGAGTTACATCAAATTGGGAAAAATCTAAAGGAGATGTTCAAGTATTTGGTGTCTTTCGGTTTTCCCCTGTAGTGGAAGCGATTCGATCGGAATCAGAACCCAAAACTCACTTAGCTCTGAAAAATCTCATTGGAGCTATCCCCAAAGGTTCACAAGTCACCTCGTTTCGAAAATGTGTGCTTCAAACGTGGTAGGAATTTAGAAGAAATATCAAACCAATCAAGAATTTCGAGCACTGTTTCGTCTTCCACAGAATTCGGCTAAAATCAGAGCTAGAAGACCAGTAAAGCTTTAAAAATCTCATTGGAGGTATCTCCAAAGACACAGAACCCGTCTAATTTTCAAAGGAATTACATCAAATTGGGAAAAGATCTAGAGGAGATGTTCAAGTATTTGGTGTATTTCGGTTTTCCCCTGTAGTGGAAGCGATTCGATCAGCATCAGAACCAAAACTCACTTAGCTCTGAAAAATCTCATTGGAGCTATCCCCAAAGGTTCACAAGTCACCTCATTTCCAAAATGTGTGCTTCAAACGTGGTAGGAGTTTAGAAGAAATATCAAACCAATCAAGGATTTCGAGCACTGTTTCGTCTTTCACAGAATTCGACTAAAATCAGAGCTCGAAGACCAGGAAAGCTTTAAAAATCTCATTGGAGATATCTCCAAAGACACTGAACTCGTCTAATTTTCAAAGGGATTACTTCAAATTGGGAAAAGATCTAGAGGAGATGTTCAAGTATGTGGTGTTTTTCCGGCTTTCCCTGTAGTGGAAGCGATTCGATCAGCATCAGAACCAAAACTCACTTAACTCTGAAAATCTCATTGGAGCTATCCCCAAAGGTTCACAAGTCACATCATTTCGAAAATGTGTGCTTCAAATGTGGTAGGAATTTAGAAGAAATATCAAACCAATCAAGGATTTTGAGCACTGTTTCGTCTTCCACAGAATTCGGCTAAAATCAGAGCTCGAAGACCAGTAAAGCTTTAAAAATCTCATTGGAGATATCTCCAAAGACACTGAACTCGTCTAATTTTCAAAGGGATTACTTCAAATTGGGAAAAGATCTAGAGGAGATGTTCAAGTATGTGGTGTTTTTCCGGCTTTCCCTGTAGTGGAAGCGATTCGATCAGCATCAGAACCAAAACTCACTTAACTCTGAAAATCTCATTGGAGCTATCCCCAAAGGTTCACAAGTCACATCATTTCGAAAATGTGTGCTTCAAATGTGGTAGGAATTTAGAAGAAATATCAAACCAATCAAGGATTTTGAGCACTGTTTCGTCTTCCACAGAATTCGGCTAAAATCAGAGCTCGAAGACCAGTAAAGCTTTAAAAATCTCATTGGAGATATCTCCAAAGACACTGAACTCGCCTAATTTTCAAAGGGATTACTTCAAATTGGGCGAAGATCTAGAGGAGATGTTACATTGTTTGATGTCTTTCGTAGTTTTCCTGTAGTCGGGGCGATTCGCTCGGAATCAGAACCCAAACCCTATAGACTATCAAAATCTCAACGGAGGCATCTCCAAAGGAACATAACTGACTTAATTTTTGAATTTTTTTTGCTTTAAATGTAGTAGAAATATAAAAGGAGTGTCAAGCTAATTGAACATTGTCTTCGAGGGAATTAGGGAACAATTTGAGCTCGAAGCCTCGTAAAGCACGAAATCTCATCGGAGCTATCTTCAAAGGTACGGAACTCGCCTAAATTTTAAGATAATTGTTTCAAAATGGGGAGACCTAGGGGATATGTTCAATTATTTGGGGTCTTTTGCGTTTTTCTGCTTGTGAAGGCGATTCGATCAGAATCAGAATCCAAACTCCTTTAACTCCCAAAATCTCATTGGAGGTATCTCCAAAATTGCACAACTCGTCTGATTTTGAAAATGTTTGCTTAGAAAAAGTGAAAAAGCTATTGAAGCTCTTGAGTACTGTTTCGTCTTTGACAGAATCCGCCCAACATCAGGGTTCGAAGCCCCGTTAAAGTTCCAGATGTCATTGGAGTTCTTGCCAAAAGTACCCAACTCAGCTCAATTTGGAAATGGAGGCTTCAGATTTGGAGGAAATTTAAGAAAAATGTCAAAGTGTTCGTGGTCTTTCTAGAATTTCCAACTCATAATCGATCAGTTTGGATACCAGATCCGACAGCATCACTTAATTGCTAAATTCGTCGGTACCATGAAGAAATAAATTGCATTAACTTAAGTACGTTGGGGGAAAAATTTAATAGGCGCTAATTTACGTCGGTAGCGTTTAGCAAATTACTTTTCTTCATCGTTGCACCTTTCGCAATCCGAGAACGCTCCGTGATTGATGTGTATTTGTCATTTCTATCGGCACACGGGGAAAGGAATCGTTCGTGGCCGGGCTTTACATCTTCTCGTCGGGGGCATCATTCAACTTCATGGGAATCGACCGTTGTTGAATCACGACGTCGAGGTTTCACTTCGTATCTTATAAACGAAACGAACTCTTCGTAGCAAGTCATAACTTTGCTCCAGTACCTACCACCTACGCGGGATCGTTCCCAAAATCGAAAACCTACATATGTACGTACGTAGGATGACTGCATAAATACCTTCGATCACATGATGCATCGTCGTTTCCCATAATCAGACGAGCGAAGAATTAACATTTCCAGCTTCCAAACAATCGAATAGAAATTCGTTTCCCGTACCGGAATCGCGCGCGCGTGTGTGTATCGATCGGAGATGTACAATCATTCGAAACTAATAAAATTGATATGCCTCGAAGACGGGTGAAAGTTATTTTTGCCGGATTCAATTGCGAAGCTCATTATAACCATTATCTCAATGTCGAATGTATGTGTAGAGATATTCTACGAGAGATGTTGTGTGTACACAGTTACACGGGTCGAGAGACGGGCACTTTTCCAATTTTTACTCGAATGGAATACATCAAGTTAACGGCTCCGTTATGTAAAATGAGGAAGGATAATTAGTGGACATTGCATCAGAGAGATTTTGTAAAAGTATAGGGTATACGTCGCGGTTAGAAAAAGTGGAAATCGCCTTCTTCAAAGTTGAGGTAGAAAATGCGTCGCTCACCCCAAACACTACTAAATCGTAGTGTTAATTTTCTGAATTAGCTGTGCATCTCTGAAGTTTCGGACTTTGCGGGGATTTCAGTTTTGATGCCCCGAAACCGACGGATTCGGAGAGTCGTCAAGAAACTTAACATTTCTTTAATATCTCGTCCGATTTCGAGGTGTTAATTTCAAGAATCTAGCGACTTATGCATCCTCGAAGTTTGGCTCTAACGTCGCTTTGAGTTTCAGCGGGTTTCTCGCCCGAATCGTTGCCCAGAATTGGAAAATTTCATCACTCCTCAACTAACTTGACGTTTCTCTAATATCTCATCCGAATTCTGGGTGTTAATTCCAATAATTCCAGCGATTTCTGCATCTTCGAAGTTGGCTCCAATGTCGTCTCGAGTTTGATTGGGATTCCAATGTTTGTTTCTGGCCTAAGCGTTGCCCAAAATTAGAAAGTTCCATCAGCCCTCAAGTAACTTGACGTTTCTCTAATACCTCATCCGAATTCTGGGTGTTAATTCCAAAAATTCCAGCGATTTCTGCATCTTCGAAGTTGGCTCCAATGTCATTTCCAGTTTGACCGGGATTCCAACGTTGTTTTTGGCCTGAGCGGTGCTCAAAATAAGAAAATTCCATCAGTCCTCAAGGAACTTGACGTTTCTCTAATACCTCATCCGAATTCTGGGTGTTAATTTCAATAATCCAGCGATTTCTGCACCCTCGAAGCTGGCTCCAATGTCGTTTCGAGTTTGACCGGGAATTCAATGTTGGTTCAAGCCTAATCTTTGCCCAGAATTGGAAAACTCCATCAGTCCTCAAGTAACTTGACGTTTATCTAATATCTCATCCGAATTCTGGGTGTTAATTCCAATAATTCCAGCGATTTCTGCATCTTCGAAGTTGGCTCCAATGTCGTCTCGAGTTTGACCGGGATTCCAATGTTGTTTTTGGCCTGAGCGGTGCTCAAAATAAGAAAATTCCATCAGTCCTCAAGTAACTTGACGCTTTCTCTAATACCTCATCCGAATTCTGGGTGTTAATTTCAATAATCCAGCGATTTCTGTACCCTCGAAGCTGGCTCCAATGTCGTCTCGAGTTTGACCGGGAATACAATGTTGGTTCAAGCTTAACCTTTACCCAGAATTGGAAAACTCCATCAGTCCTCAAGTAACTTGACGTTTCTCTAATATCTCATCCGAATTCTGGGTGTTAATTCCAAAAATTCCAGCGATTTCTGCATCTTCGAAGTTGGCTCCAATGTCTTCTCGAGTTTGACCGGGATTCCAATGTTGTTTTTGGCCTGAGCGGTGCCCAAAATAAGAAAATTCCATCAGTCCTCAAGTAACTTGACGTTTCTCTAATATCTCATCCGAATTCTGGGTGTTAATTCCAAAAATTCCAGCGATTTCTGCATCTTCGAAGTTGGCTCCAATGTCTTCTCGAGTTTGACCGGGATTCCAATGTTGTTTTTGGCCTGAGCGGTGGCCAGAATTGGAAAACTCCATCAGTCCTCAAGTAACTTGACGTTTCTCCAATACCTCATCCGAATTCTGGGTGTTAATTTCAATAATCCAACGACTTCTGCACCCTCGAAGCTGGCTCCAATGTCGTCTCGAGTTTGACCGGGAATCCAATGTTGGTTCAAGCCTAATCTTTGCCCAGAATTGGAAAACTCCATCAGTCCTCAAGTAACTTGACGTTTCTCCAATACCTCATCCGAATTCTGGGTGTTAATTTCAATAATCCAGCGACTTCTGCACCCTCGAAGCTGGCTCCAATGTCGTCTCGAGTTTGACCGGGAATCCAATGTTGGTTCAAGCCTAATCTTTGCCCAGAATTGGAAAACTCCATCAGTCCTCAAGTAACTTGACGTTTCTCTAATATCTCATCCGAATTCGAGGTGTTAATTTCAAGAATTCAGCGACTCGTGCATCTTCGTTGATGGTTCTGATGTCTTTTGAGTTGGAGGGCGACTTCAATGTTGATTGTCAGCCGAATCGTTCCCGGAATTGTACAATCTCGACAGTCTTCAAGTAATTTGACGTTTTTCAAATATCTCATCCAAATTCGGGGTGTTAATTTCAAGAATCCATCGACTTCTCCATCCTCGAAGTTGGATCCAATGTTGTGTCGAGTTTGACCGGGATTCCGGCTTTCGTTCTCGGCCGAATCGTTGCCCTGAATTGAAAAATTCTGATAGTTCTCAAGTAACTTGACGTTTCTTTAATATCTCGTCGGAATTGGAGATGTTAATTTCAAGCACTCAGCGACTCGTGCATCTTCGTTGATGGCTCTGATGTCCTTTTGAGTTTGAGGGCGATTTCAATGTTAATTGTCAGCCGAATCGTTCCCGGAATTGGACAATTTCGATAGTCCTCAAGTAACATGACGTTCTTCTAATATCTCATCCGAATTCGGGGTGTTAATTTTAAGAATCCATCGACTTCTGCATTCTCGAAGTTGGTTCCAATGTTGTGTCGAGTTTGACCGGGATTCCGGCTTTGGTTCTCGGGCGAATCGTTGCCCAGAATTGGAAAATTCTGATAGTCCTCAAGTAACTTGACGTTTCTTTAATATCTCGTCCGAATTCGAGATGTTAATTTCAAGAATTCAGAGAATCGTGCCTCTTCGTTGATGCCTCTGATGTCCTTTTGAGTTTGACGGGGATTCCAATGTTGGTTCAAGCCTAATCTTTGAATTAGAAAATTCCGACAGTCCTCAAGTAACTTAACGATTCTTTCATATCTCATCCGAATTCTGCGTGTTAATTTCAAGAATCCAGCGATTTCTGCATCCTCGAAGTTGGTTCCAACGTCCTTTTGACTTTGACTGGGATTCCAATGTTGATTCTCCGCGGAATCGTTCCCAGAATTAGAAAATTCCGACTGTCGTGAAGCAAACCGTCATTTCTTTAATACCTCGTCCGAATTCGAGGTGCTAATTTTGAGAATTCAGCGACTTCTGCATCCTCGAAGTTGGTTTCAACATCGCTTTGAGTTTGATGAGGATTCCAGTGTTAGTTCAGGCCTAATTGGTGCCCAGAATTAGAAAATTCCGACAGTCCTCAAGTAACTTGACGTTTTTCTAATACCTCGTCCGAATTCGAAGTGTTAATTTCAAGAATTCAGCGACTACTGCATCTACGCCAATGGCTCCGATGTCGTTTTGAGTTTGATGGGAATTCCAATTTTGGCTCCCCGCAAAACGTCCGCAGAATTGGAAAATTTCGACGAACATTTCTTCTAAATTTCGTTCGAATTCGAGGTGTTAATTCCTAAAATTCAGTGACTTGTGCATCTTTCAAGATGGCTCTGATGTCGTCCCGAGTTTGACGGGTATTGCAATGTTCTAGGCGAATTGTTTCCAGAATTGGAAAATTACGACCGTCGTTAAGCAACCTATTACTTTTTAATATCTCGTCCGAATTCGAGGTGTTAATTTTAAGAATTCGGCGACTCGTAGATCTTCGAAAATGGCTGCGATGATGTTTTTCGGAGTTTGGCGGGGATTCGAATGTTTTTTTTTGGCCGAGGCTTTCCCGGGAATTGGAAAATTCCGACAGTCCTCAAGCAACTTGACATTTCTTCCATATCTCGTCCGAATTCGAAGTGTTAATTTCAAGAATTCAGTGACTCGTAGATCTTCGAAAATGGCTGTGATGATGTTTTTCGGAATTTGGCGGGGATTCCATTGTTTGTTTCGGCCGAAGCTTTCCCCGGAATTGGAAAATTCCGACAGTCATCAAGCAACTTGACATTTCTTCCATATCTCGTCCGAATTCGAAGTGTTAATTTCAAGAATTCAGTGACTCGTAAATTTTCGAAAATGGCTGTGATGATGTTTTTCGGAGTTTGGCGGGGATTCCATTGTTTGTTTCGGCCGAAGCTTTCCCCGGAATTGGAAAATTCCGACAGTCCTCAAGCAACTTGGCATTTCTTTAATATCTCGTGAGGATTCGAAGTGTTAAGTCCTAGAGTTAACTGGCTCGTGTATCTTCGACGATGCCTTGGAGGACGTTTTGAGTTCCGATGTTGGTTCTCAGCCAATAGTTTCCCAAATTTTAGGTGTTAAGTTCTAGAGTTAAGTGGTTCGTGCATCTCTGAAGATGGTACTGAGTACGTTTCGAACTTTTCCATGAGAGGCAATACAGAGTTAGTCGTAACTTCTGCGTCAAATTTACTATGTATGAGATTATGAGGATAAAGCAAGTCAATGAACGTAAAGGAAGAAAGAAAAATATTTTTTAAGTTCGTGCAAATCGAAGCGTTGTTTTGGGACCGTGAATGCGTCGTCGATAGGTAATTGAAAGTCATTGAGTTGGTAAGACACAGGTGATCCATGGGTTATACATAAACGAACCTATTTAACGTATTGACCTAATTTTACTAACGTTTACATTCCTTCATCTACAGTGTCGACATTCGGCTTCATTTCTTCGATTCGACGCTCGATCGAATTCAAAGGAAACGAAAGATAAAATAAACACGACCTACGTGAATTTTACTAGCATTAACGTTCCTACGTCTGAAATATGAACATCGTTGTCGATCCCGAGGCGAAGTCAGGGATGCTCAAAATTCCTTCAGGCGAAACTTTAAGATTAGAGAAGTTAATTACGCCTTTTCTGTGATGCTAGGAAAATATTTGCTCCTACAGACTTGCATCTGTTTTAATTCGACGTTGATAAGTCGTGAAAGGCGTGGTGTAATAGATGGCTGCAATTATGAGGCGATCATTCTGACGTAAATACTACTGTCTATCTATTTATATGCGAGATTCACAATTACTTACATAGTTACCAAACCAATACTTATTATAGCAAATTACATCGAATCAAAAATATCCTATCACAATAAATCAGATAATCATTAGGCGATGTATCCATAAGCAGATTACAACGAGGAAACGATTTCTAATAAAGGCGCAACTCGTATGCTCTCTTCCTATTGCTCCCGTTGGCTTCTTTCGATAGATAGAAAACATTGAATAATTACAATTTATTGTCGACGGACGAGAACGTTACAATGCTATCTCCCGGTAATGATCACCTGCACGACGACGACCAACCAGCCAGCATCTTTCGATTCAGCAACTGAATACGTGCGGGTATAGGCTCTCTCGTCTCATTTGCATGCACGCAATCAGAATGTACGATTGCTGTATACGTCCGTACCAACACATGTAGGAAAACGTGCTTTTTACCGAGTCCTCAGCTACGCGGATAATGGCCATGTGGTGTGCTTGTTTCTGCGACGCGGACGTTGGGCAATCGTCTTCGGCCGACGCGGCGTATTGAAAATACTAACGATCGCATTAAATAAAAGCCGCGTTCGATCCCGTCCATCGTTCGTGGAGAAATTATGATGATATTCCTGCAGTGACGTCAGGAGTCGAGAATGGCTAATTGAATCCAAGCAACGTGTGCATATATTTCGAAATTGTTGTCTGTTGTCTATTGTCTGCTTTTTCTCCTAATAATGGACGATGGAACACGATTCAGGGACAAAACGGAGGAAAATTTGAAGGAAATGATAGGAATCGTGTAACGACGCGATATTAGGAACACGGTACAGTTAGGAATTAAGGTGTTTAGTTCGCAGATCCGCCACCATCAAAAGTGGATCGCTGCGCGCGCAACTACGAAACGGAACGTCCATACAGGCGCGGTCAAAACTGACGAAATACAGGTGCGGTCAAAAATGACATTACTCATCTTCGAATGAAAGGTGTCATTCATGACGTACGACGTATGTATCGGCTTGGCCAAAAATATTAGGCACCTCCAATAAAGTTACTTTGTATCTTTACTATTCGAACGACGAACAAATGTTCTTTATAAAAGTGTGACAAAATATACAGTTAGGTGCAAAACCGTCCCAAGCAATATGTATTTTATTGTGAGAAGTAACATAATTTTTGTTCTGGCCAATAGGCGTCGTGACAAGATACCTAACCAACGTTACGAAAATAAACATTAGACAGATCTACGCTATGTACGAAGTTCGTGGAAAAGTGATAACATTTCATTGGGACAGTTTTGCAACGATCAATAAACAAAGCAGGTTTCAATATAATACTGATTCTTAAGTTAAAACCGGTTCATTGCTTTGAATTTAGATTCTATAATACTTGTATTAAGTAAAATATCAATCGTGAATCGCTTTATTCGATAAAATCGAAAATTTTTCGAAAATGAAACCATACATTACGAAATGTTTGAACGATAGTTTTCCAACACGATGATGACCCCAAGCAGTGAGATAGACAGAAATTTCAGGTTAAAAGCTCCCGATATTATCCATTGTTTACGTTCAACGCAGCGAATTAATGTGTCAGTTAAAACCGCAGTTATGGCCTTTTTATTGCTACCGTCGCGGTTCATTGTTATTACGACGATACGCGGTACATGGGGAAGTGAGATTCGTATGTTTAACGTGACGCGATTGAAATCTCTTCTCTCTCTCTCTCGAATAAAGACTTCCTACCTTTTACCGTGTTCGGAGAGAGATTTGAATGCGTAGGGGAAAAGAATCGAATAACTAAGCAGGATTTTAATGGAGCTCTTAATTTTTGACTTTGGGAAATTTTTTTAATTAATAAAAGCTAATTGCGCTATCTTTCTCTAACAAATAAAAAGTAAAGCGACGAGGGATAAAGGTATTAACTAATTTCTCTGTTATGGCGACATCTGTTGATAGATGACACTTGTTTCACTGACGTTCCAGCAGGGTTGAATCGCCAAGAAGTTATAGAAAAGGCCAGTAGCGTCTGTTTCCCCAAGTATAACGTGAGAGAAAAAGAAAGAATTTTTCTCTAATTATTAAAGGCTTATTGTGCCATCTTTCTCTAACAAATGAAAAGTAAACGATGGGAGATAAAGATAGAACTTAATCTTTATGTTATAGTGACACCTATTGACAGATGACAGTTTTTCAATGACGCTGACGTTTCTACTGGGTTTAATTGCCACAAAATTATAGAAAGGACCAATTATAAGATGGGGGATAAAGAAAGACAGTCTTTTCTAACTAATAAATGCTAATTTTGCTGTCTTTCTTTAACGAGTGAAGAGTAAATGACAAGAGATAAAGATAGAAATTAATTTTTCTGTTATGGCGACACTTATTGACAGCTGACAGTTATTTCACTGACATTTCTGCTGGGTTGAATTGCCAAAGCATTGCACTATCTTTCTCTAACAAATGAAAAGTAAACGATGGGAGATAAAGATAGAACTTAATCTTTATGTTATAGTGACACCTATTGACAGATGACAGTTTTTCATTGACGCTGACGTTTCGACTCGGTTTAATTGCCACAAAATTATAGAAAGGACCAATTATAAGATGGGAGATAAAGAAAGACAGTCTTTTCTAATTAATAAATGCTAATTTTGCTGTCTGTCTTTACCGAGTGAAGAGTAAATGACAATAGATAAAGATAGAAATTAATTTTTCTGTTATGGCGACATTTATTGACAGCTGACAGTTATTTCACTGACATTTCTGCTGGGTTGAATTGCCAAAGCATTGCACTATCTTTCTCTAACAAATGGAAAGTAAACGATGGGAGATAAAGATAGAACTTAATCTTTATGTTATAGTGACACCTATTGACAGATGACAGTTTTTCAATGACGCCGACGTTTCTACTGGGTTTAATTGCCACAAAATTATAGAAAGGACCAATTATAAGATGGGGGATAAAGAAAGACAGTCTTTTCTAATTAATAAATGCTAATTTTGCTGTCTTTCTTTAACGAGTGAAGAGTAAATAACAAGAGATAAAGATAGAAATAAATTTTTCTGTTATGGCGACACTTATTGACAGCTGACAGTTATTTCACTGACATTTCTGCTGGGTTGAATTGCCAAAGCATTGCACCATCTTTCTCTAACAAATAAAAAGTAAAGAGACGAGAGTTAAAGATAGAACTTCATTTTTCTGTTACGGTAACATTTATTGACAGATGACAGGTACTTCACTGACATTCCTGCAGGGTTAAATCGCCAAGAAAGTCTCTAAGTCTTTAAGTATAAGTTGAGGGATGAAGATTTAATTTTTTATAATTAATAAAAGTTAATGGCGCTATCTTTCACTAACGAATGATAAGTGAACGACGAGGGATGAAGGTGTGGAATTTAGTCGCTTCGTTATACCGACGTTTTTTGATTATTATTAATAACAAAAGCAGATAGCGTAAGCCCTGCCTAATAGACAGAAGTAGAGGGCGAAGGATAAAGACGGACATTTTTATTTATATTTAATAAAATCTGATGGCGCCGTCTTTCTCTAACTGACAAAAGAAATAGATAGAACTTAGACGTTTCTCTATGTCGACGCTTTTTTCGACGGGGAATGGTAATGGCGTTGATGCTTCTGTGGTGCTAAATTTGAAATACAACAAATATACAATAGAACAAAAGCCGATAATGCAAACCCTGTTTATTAGGTGAAAGTAGGCGGCGAAGCATACAAGTGCCATATTTTTACTTTTATTCAATTAAAACTGATGGCACAATCTCTCTTCAACTGATGAGTTGAATTTGTTAAAGAGGTGGATGACGTGTTATCATTAAATGGTGTAAATTGGACTGACGCTGTCACTCCTCCGAATTTTATTATTCACTGATAAGTTCTCATTGCTAAGTTGTCATTGATAAGTTGTTATTGATAACTTATCATTAAATAATAAAATTTGGGGGAGTGACACGACAGTATGAGTCCAATTTACACTACTTAATGATAACACGTCATCCACCTTTTAACAAACTCTACTGATGAGGAGTAGACGGCAAGAGATGGCGATGGTACTCAATCGTTTTACAACGTCGGCTCTCTTTGATAGGTGACGGTTCTATAGTTGCCGTTTTTGCCCAAAAAATATCAATGACGAAAGTCCATAGCGCGAGCCTTGTCGAACATATGGAAGTAGACAGTGAAGGACAAAGATGCAATTCATTTTATTTATATTAAACAAAAACTGATGGTGCGATCTTTCTCTCACCGATAAGGAGACGACGAGAGACGATGCTAGAACTAAATCTTTTTACCACGACTGCTGTTTTTGACAGATGACGATTGTATAGTTGACGTTTTTGCCAAAAGGTATAAATGACATAAGTCGATAGCGCGAATTCAGCCTAACAGTAGTAAGTAGACGGTGAACGACAAAGATACAATTTTTTTAGTTAACCTTAAATAAAAACTGATGGTGCGATCCTTCTCTCTCTGACTGATGAGGAGTAGACTACGAGAGATGATGATGGTTTTACCACAACAGCTCTCTTTCATAGATGACGGTTGTATAGCTGACGTTTTTGGCCAAAAAATATCAACGACAAAAGTCGATAGCGCGAGCCCTGTCTAACATATGGAAGTAGACAGCGAAGGACAAAGATGCAGTTCTTTTTATTTGCATTAAACAAAAACTGATGGTGCAATCTTTCTCAGTCTGATTGAAGAGGAGTAGACTACGAGAGATGATGATGGTTCTATCACGACGGCTCTCTTTCACAGATGACTGGTTATTTAGTTGATGTTTTTGTCAAAAAAAAAATAAATGACCAAAAGTCGATAACGCGAGCCCTGTCTAACATATGGAAGTAGACAGTGAAGGACAAAGATGCAGTTCTTTTTACTTGTATTAAACAAAAACTGATGGTGCGATCTTTCTCTTTCTGACTGATGAGGAGTAGACGACGAGAGATGATGATGGTTTTACCACAACAGGTCTCTTTCATAGATGACGCTTGTATAGCTGACGTTTTCGCCAACAAAATATCAACGACAAAAGTCGATAGCGCGAGCCCTGCCTAACATATGGAAGTAGACAGCGAAGGACAAAGATGCAGTTCTTTTTATTTGCATTAAACAAAAACTGATGGTGCGATCTTTCTCAGTCTGATTGAAGAGGAGTAGACTACGAGAGATGATGATGGTTTTACCACGACGGCTCTCTTTCACAGATGACTGGTTGTATAGCTGACGTTTTTGCCCAAAAAATATCAACGACAAAAGTCGATAGCGCGAGCCCTGTCTAACATATGGAAGTAGACAGCGAAGGACAAAGATGCAGTTCTCTTTATTTGCATTAAACAATAAAATAAATAAATAAAAACTAATGGCGCGATCTCTCTCTGATTGATCAGGAGTACACGATCAGAGATGATGGTTTTACCACGACGGCTCTCTTTCACTGATAACGGTTGTATAGTTGACGTTCTTGGCAAAATGTAAAAGACAAAAGTAACTAGCGCGAGCTCTGTCCAACATATGGAAGTAGACAGCGAAGGACAAAGATGCAGTTCTTTTTATTTGCATTAAACAAAAACTGATGGTGCGATCTTTCTCTCTCTGACTGATGAGGAGTAGACTACGAGAGATGATGATGGTTCTACCACGACGGCTCTCTTTCACAGATGACTAGTTGCTTAGTTGATGTTTTTGTCAAAAAAATAAATGACCAAAAGTCGATAACGCGAGCCCTGTCTAACATATGGAAGTAGACAGTGAAGGACAAAGATGCAATTCTTTTTATTCATATTAAATAAAAACTGATGGCGCGATCTTTCCCTGATTGATCAGGAGTAGACGATCAGAGATGATGGTTTTACCACGACAGCTGTCTTTCACTGATAACGGTTGTATAGTTGACGTTCTTGGCAAAACATAAATGACAAAAGTAAATAGCGCGAGCTCTGTCCAACAGATTGAAGTAGACAGTGAAGGACAAAGATGACATTTTTTTTTACTTGTATTAAACAAAAACTGATGGTGCGATCTTTCTCTCTCTGATTGATCAGGAGTAGACCATCAGAGATGATGGTTTTACCACGACGGCTCTCTTTCACAGATGACTGGTTGTTTAGTTGACGTTTTTGTCAGAAAAGAAAATTATATAAATGACCAAAAGTCGATAGCGCGAACCCTGTCTTACATATGGAAGTAGACAGCGAAGGACAAAGATGCAGTTCTTTTTATTTGCATTAAACAAAAACTGATGGTGCGATCTTTCTCTCTCTGAATGATGAGGAGTAGACGACGGGAGATGATGGTTTTACCACAACAGCTCTCTTTCATAGATGACGGTTGTATAGCTGACGTTTTCACCTAAAAAATATCAATGACAAAAGTCGATAGCGCGATCCCTGTCTAACAGATGGAAGTATACAGTGAAGGACAAAGATGCAAGTTTTTCTTACTTGTATTAAACAAAAACTGATGGTGCGATCTTTCTCTCACCGATGAGGTGTAGACGACGAGCGATGACGATGGGACTCAAACGTTTTACCGCGACGGCTCTTTTTGTCAGATGACGGTTATATAGTTGACGCTTTTGCGATACTAAGTTGTCAAAAAAATTATAAATAATAAAAGCCGATAGCGCGAGCCTTGTCTAACTAATGGAAATAGATGGCGAAGGATAGAGATGGAAATTTTGATTCATATTCAATAAGAGCTGCTGGTGTCATCTTTCTCTATTTGATGGTAACAATAATTGACAGATGATAATTGTTAAACCTGAATTTTCTAGAATTATATAAAAAACCGGGTAGCGTTAGTTCTCCTTAACGTAATAATGTAAGGTGGGTGAAAAACATAGGGTTTCTTTTATAGCTAATAAAAACCAATGGGTTTCTCTTTTTCTAACGAATGAAGAACAAACGAGGAGAGATAAAGGTGGAATTTACTCGTTTCGCTATATCGACGTTTCCGTGACGTTTCTTTCGTTCCTATTCGAAACAATTCTCACCGTGCGATGTAAAATTCTAAACGGACAATCGCATTAATTGCGATCGACGTCCACATACGACATAGAAATCACTTTCCCGCACCGTCGAGCACTTGCTTCTTCAAAGCCGCGTTGAAAGTGTCTAATTTCAATCGCACGCTAAATATAGTCTTTGATGTATGTAGGATGTAACTCATGAATACGTACGATATACTCTTTGATATCGAACAAAAAAAAAAAATGAAGTACATGGGTATTCTTGTTCCAGAACGCAACAGAAGATCGCGTCCAGTTCGAAACGATCATCGACGTTGTATAAGTCCTCCTCTCAGGCGGTATTGTTACGTAAACGTAAACTTTTTCGGTTGGCACTACGTAATTAGAACATATTTGATAAAAAATGATCGTTATTGCGCTGCGAGCGGCAGCTTCAATATTTATTCATTTCGTTTTGTTCGTCGGCTAACGTTATCTAATGGTCGTTTTGGTATTATTAACGATAATGTCATGTTTAAGATATTTCCGCTGGGATCGTTGTGTAAAACGAGATGCGATTGGGTAATCATCGTTGAACGAGGATTTGGTGGACGAAGACAGGCGTTTCGTTGCACTCGATCGCCTCGACATCCGTTTGAATATCTTTTTCCATCATTATTTTTCAACTTTCAGGAAAAAATGCGGTTTTCGCCTTAATCTCGCAAACTTCTAACCACGCAAATTATTTAATTGAAATCCGGTGATACGTGTTTCGCCAGCGACGAAGCCACCATCATCAAACCGTAGCTTACCGAATGAACGGTAATTTCTGAAATTCTACTCATGCAAAGTAAGTCTCACCCTCTACAACTCGAGGGGGGTTATATATTACTATGAAAGATCATTCCGAAGAGGGGCACTCAAATTTCGAAACGAAACGACACATCTCATCTTTGGATAATTTTTCTATTTACTGAACACTCCAGTAAAAGGCAAATTACCTCCCTTTCCCCCTCCGTCTGTAGTAATAAATCGAACACAGATCGATACAAAGGACCGTCGTCTTTGCTAGAAATGCTTGTATTTTTACGTATGTACGAATTTTCACATTCGATGAATTTAGAATTCTCCATTTTTTAATAATTTAAATGTATATATATATATATATTTCGTGACCTTTTTATACTTATCTTATATGATAGAGATCTACCACTAATAGGTCAATAAAACAAGGCTGGTTTGAGCGATAGTTATATTTTCAGAACGTTTACAAACGTTTTCGGAACACCTTCGTCAGTGAAAATATAACTAGATAATAATAATAATAATAATTAGAAATGATAATAATAATAAAAATAATAATTTTTACGTGGAGCACTGTGTCGTTCATGTGCCTTGCAACAACTGATGAATGTGTTTCACCATAATGATAATGTGTTTTGGATCGTGTAGGTGTTGCTCGTCTTGGCTGTCCTATGTACGTTTTATCACATTGGCTGTGAACAATTTTCTAAATTCCCCATTGTTGTTATATAGTTATTTTGCCTTATTGACAATTTTTCTATGGTTACGATCAGCAAATTACACTCCCCCTCCCCCTTATCTAATTAATCAACCAGCGCGGACGATCCATGAGACAGTCGTCTTCGTTTGAAATGTTCTAATTTCTACGTATATGTGTCGCCTCATACGTATCTACTCGTCGCGGCAAATTTACACATTTTTTAAATTTAAATTTTCGATTTTTTATAATAATAATAATAACACCGGCACACAAGAAAAAGTGGTCTGTACTTTTGACCGGACTTACCTAACGATATGTATTTCGGTGCGTTAAATCCGTATTTGGGGCCAGTATGGTCCGTACACGCTCAAAATTTCGTAAATTGCAGTTTTTTCGCGACTTTTAGCCATTTTTGACGGTTTCCTGCAATTTACTCAAAAAAATGATATGTAACTTTGACCGGATCCACCTACCGATATGTATTTCGATGCGCTGAATCCGAATTTGGGGTTAGTTTAGCCCGTGCACCATCAAAATTTCGTTAATTACAGTTTTTTCGCGATTCTTAGCCATTTTTGACGGTTTCTTGCAATTTACTCAAAAAAATGATATGTAAATTTGACCAGACCCACCTACTGATACGTATTTCGATGCGTTAAATCCGTGTTTGGGGTCAGTTTGGCCCGTACATCCTCAAAATTTCGTAAATTGCAGTTTTTCCGCGATTCTTAGCCATTTTGACGGTTTTTTGCAATTTACTCGAAAAAAAATGGTTTATATTTGACCGGACCCATCCAACCGATATGTATTTCGATGCGCTGAATCCGAATTTGGGGCTAGTTTAGCCCGTATACCATCAAAATTTTGTAAATTACAGTTTTTTTCGCGATTCTTAGCCATTTTTGACGGTTTCTTGCAATTTACTCGAAAAAAATGATATGTACATTTGACCAGACCCACCTACTGATACGTATTTCGATGCGTTAAATCCGTGTTTGGGGTCAGTTTGGCCCGTACACCCTCAAAATTTCGTAAATTGCAGTTTTTTTCGCGATTCTTAGCCATTTTGACGGTTTTTTTGCAATTTACTCAAAAAAAAAATGATTTATACTTGACTGGACCCATCCAATCGATATCTATTTCGATGCGCTGACTCCAAATTTGGGGTTAGTTTAGCCCGTACACCCTCAAAATTTCGTAAATTACAGTTTCTTCGCGATTCTTAGCCATTTTCGACGGTTTCTTGCAATTTACTCAAAAAAACGATATGTACATTTGACCCGATCCACCTACTGATATGTATTTCGATGCTCTGAATCCGAATTTGGGGATAGTTTAGCCCGTGCACCATCAAAATTTTGTAAATTGCAGTTTCTTCGCGATTCTTAGCCATTTTTGACGATTTCTTGCAATTTACTCGAAAAAAAAATGGTTTATATTTGACCGGACCCATCCAACCGATATGTATTTCGATGCGCTGAATCCGAATTTGGGGTTAGTTTAGCCCGTAAACCCTCAAAATTTCGTAAATTACAGTTTCTTCGCGATTCTTAGCCATTTTCGACGGTTTCTTGCAATTTACTCGAAAAAATGATATGTACATTTGACCGGATCCACCTACTGATATGTATTTCGATGCTCTGAATCCGAATTTGGGGTCAGTTTAGCCCGTGCATCATCAAAATTTCGTAAATTGCAGTTTTTCGCGATTCTTAGCCATTTTTGACGGTTTCTTGCAATTTACTCGAAAAAAATGGTTTATATTTGACCGGACCCATCTAACCGATATGTATTTCGATGCGTTAAATCCGTATTTGGGGTCAGTTTGGCCCGTACACCATCAAAATTTCGTAAATTACAGTTTCTTCGCGATTCTTAGCCATTTTCGACGGTTTCTTGCAATTTACTCAAAAAAATGATATGTACATTTGACCAGATCCACCTACTGATATGTATTTCGATGCTCTGAATCCGAATTTGGGGATAGTTTAGCCCGTGCACCATCAAAATTTCGTAAATTGCAGTTCTTTCGCGATTCTTAGCCATTTTTGACGGTTTCTTGCAATTTACTCAAAAAAATGATATGTACATTTGACCAGACCCACCTACTGATATGTATTTCGATGCGTTAAATCCGTGTTTGTGGTCAGTTTGGCCCGTACACCCCCAAAATTTCGTAAATTGCAGTCTTTTTCGCGATTCTTAGCTATTTTTGACGGTTTCTTGCAATTTACTGGAAAAAATGGTTTATATTTGACCGGACCCATCCAACCGATATATATTTCGATGCGCCGAATCCGAATTTGGGGTTAGTTTGGCCCTTACACCATCAAAATTTCGTAAATTGCAGTTTCTTCGCGATTCTTAGCCATTTTTGACGGTTTCTTGCAATTTACTCAAAAAAATGGTTTATATTTGACCGGACCCATCTAACCGATATGTATTTCTATGCGTTGAATCCGAATTTGGGGTTAGTTTAGCCCTTACACCATCAAAATTTCGTAAATTGCAGTTTCTTCGCGATTCTTAGCCATTTTTGACGGTTTCTTGCAATTTACTCGAAAAAAATGATATATACATTTGATCAGACCCACCTACTGATATGTATTTTGATGCGTTGAATCGGAATTTGGGGTTAGTTTGGCCCGTACACCCTCGAAATTTCGTAAATTACAGTTTTTCGCGATTCTTAGCCATTTTTGACGGTTTCTTGCAATTTACTCAAAAAAATGATATATACATTTGACCAGACCCACCTACCGATATGTATTTCGATGCGTTAAATCCGTATTTGGGCTCAGTTTGGCCCGTACACCCTCAAAATTTCGCAAATTGCAGTTTTTTCGCGATTCTTAGCCATTTTTGACGGTTTTTTGCAATTTACTCGAAATTTTGAGGGTGTACGGGGCGAACTGATCCCAAATTTGGATTCAGCGCGTCGAAATACATATCGGTAGGTGGGTGTGGTCATAAGTACAGACCACATTTCTTTTGTGTGCCGGTGTAGTTAATTTTAATGTGACTCAATGTGTCCTTCATATGCCGCGCAGCACTCTATGAGTCTATTTTATCCTATAACGATAATGTGCGGCATATTTCTTGAATCGTGTTGCTATTACGCGTCTGGACTGTCCTATATATGCTTTGTCACATTCGCAACGGTCAATTTTACAAATTCCCCACCGTTGTTTCATAGTAATTTCCTCTTGCTCACATTTTTTCTATTTACTAAGCACTCGTGCAAACAGCAGACTACATCTCCCCGTGCAATAAATCAATCAACACAGATCTATACAAAGGACCGTTGTCTTTGTTTAAACTGTCCGTATTTTTACGTATATGCGTGCCGGTGAATTTCGCATTTTTTAAATTTGAAATTCTCAGTGTGCTAATAATAATAATAATAATAATAATAGTAATAATGTTTTGATGGACATTTCATTTTTTAGATTTTGAAAAAGTTGTTTGAATATCTGGCGACGTAGAGAATAAGCTTTAAAATTAGAAAGAGCATCTTGATTCATAGGTTGATGAATTAATTTTACTGCAATGATAATGTGCTACGTATCGCTGCAAATCGTGTTGCTATTGCGCGTCTGGACTGTCCTATGTACGCTTTATCACATTCGCTACGGTCACTTTTATAAATTCTCGACAAATTGTTCCATGGTTATTTTGTTTTCTTTTTCGACAATTTTCGTATTTACCTAAACACTCGTGCAAACAGCAAACTACCTCTCCCTACGCAATAAATCGATCAACACCGACCTACTCAAAGGGCCGTCATCTTTGATTGAAATTTTCGTATTTTCACGTATATCTATTGCTCTTCGTACTTATAGTATTTATCATAAGGATAATGTGCCACATATTCTTTAAATCGTGTAGCTATTGGGCGCGCCTGTACTGTCCTATATATACTTTATCAAATTCGCTAGGGAAAAGTATTTACGTGTAGAAAAAATTAAGAAAAATTACGCGATATCGATCTACACGTCTTCCTTGTTTTACTGACAAATACGTATAAATTCGGCTGAAACAAATGCTCTCCTTCGCACGATACACAAATTTCGAATGCAAATTTTACCTAATAACTATTCAGATCCACGTTTGTCCAATTTGGACGCACCATAAATATTAATTCGTCTTTTATTCATTCATTTTTTTGTTTTATTTTGTTCGTTGTGGACCTACATATTTTTCTGAGCCGTGAATCATCCGATTCGTGTTAGTATTAGTTTAACGATTTAAAGCTATTAAAATCTTGTAGGAAACTTTCGTTGAAAATGATGAATAAACGATAAATAATAATAATAATTAAAAAATGACTAGAAGATGGAAACGTAAAGCTGTCAAAACGTGTCTAACTCTAACGATTCGTCCTGTATCAATTAAAATAAAACACACACAAGTCATTACCTCGTTTTTATTTGCCTTAGTTTTTAGCACTCGCGTCGTAAATTATGTAAAAATATTCATCTCGACGGAATGGAATTAATAGCGGGGAATTAATGCATAAGTAACGAAGCATAGGATAAGATGAAGACGTTTGAACACGTTCAAGTTCGTTTAGTAGGTTTAGTACGAGGAAGACTCAAAAAGTTAAGAAAAATATTTCGGAATTATTCGTTGATAAAAAACATACTTGGTCCAGGTCTATAACATTTCTTTCATTTCCATAACTGCGTTTTTTCGCGATTTTTAACCATTTTGACGGTTTTTGCAATTTACTCGAAAAAGTGGTCTGTACATTTGACCAGACGCACCTACCGATATGTATTTTAATGCACTGAATCCGAATTCGGGGTTAGTTTGGCCCGTACGCCCTCAAATTTTCGTAAATTGCAGTTTTTTCGCGATTTTTAGCCAATTTTGACGGTTTTTTACAATTTACTCGACGAGAATGGTCTGCAAATTTGACCAAACCCACCTACCGATATGCATTTCGATGCTCTGAATCCGAATTCGGAGTTAGTTTGGCCCGTACGCCCTCACAATTTCGTAAATTATAGTTTCTTCGCGATTCTTAGGCACTTTTGATGGTTTTTGCAATTTACTCGAAAGAATGGTCTGTACATTTGACCAGACCCATCTACCGATATGTATTTTAATGCGCTGAATCCGAATTCGGGGCTAGTTTGGCCCGTACGCCCTCAAATTTTCGTAAATTGCAGTTTCTTCGCGATTCTTGGCCATTTTGACGGTTTTTTGCAATTTGCTCAAAAAATGGTCTGTACATTTGACCAGACCCACCTACCGATATGTATTTCAATGCGCTGAATCCGAATTCGGGGTTAGTTTGGCCCGTACATCCTCACAATTTCGTAAATTATAGTTTCTTCGCGATTCTTAGGCACTTTTGATGGTTTCTTGCAATTTACTCGAAAAATGGTCTGTACATTTGACCAGACCCACCTATCGATATGCATTTCGATGCGCTGAATTCGAATTTGGAGTCAGTCTGGCCCGTACGCCCTCAAAATTTCGTAAATTGCGGTTTTCTCGCGATTCTTAGCCATTTTGACGGTTTCTTGCGATTTACTCGAAAAAATGGTCTGTAAGTTTGACCAGACCCGTCTATCGATATGTATTTCGATGCGCTGAGTACGAATTTGGGGTCAATTAGGTCCGTACACCCTCAAAATTTCGTAAATTGCGGTTCTCTCGCCATTCTTAACCATTTTTGACGGTTCTTTGCGATTTACTCGAAGTTTTGAGGGTGTACGGGCCAAACTGACCCCAAATTCGGATTCAGCGCATCGAAATACATATCGGTGGGTGGATCTTAGTCGAAAGTACGGACCACTTTTTTGCGTGTGCCGGTGCAATCAGTCGAAAGAAGGGCACAAACCCGAAGAAGGACCTCCGCTTAAAGCATGTGCAATTCTTCGTCGGTTGCAAAAATTATGGTTTCTATATTCTGGGATTGTGAGGGGATTATTTTCGGATTATCTACCTGACGGTTCTAGAATTATGGCAGAATATTATTCAAATCTTTCATCTGGCCCATTGCTGTAGCCGCTTCGCAAAGAACGACCTGGAAAATTGCATAAACGTCCATTATTGGAAAAGAAAAATGCAAGACCCCATACCGCACGAAGAAGGAAGGATGTTTTAAATGACTTGCGCTGGGAATTCTTTCCACATCGGTCGTATTCGTCAGATCTTAGTCCTGGTGATTTCCATCTGTTCCCAAATGTTAAAGAACCACCGCTGTATGTTCGATTTGAGATCTTAAACGAGCTAAAATCTGCTATAAATGGGTGAGACCGCGAGAAAACTTTTCGAGAGCGGTTTAAAAAAGAGTTTCACGTTGGGATAAGTGTACAGTGAGGCAAATATAGGAAAGCGCCTCAAGGTCAGGAGTATACAATGGGAAAAATTTCCACAGCGCACCTCATTTACCTCGTGGTCTTGATCGTATGAACATCGAGTACAAGTTACAATCAACAGATCACGATCACCAGGTAAATGAGGTACGCTGTGGAAACTTACATTTTCCCAGTGTACACTCCTGACCTTGACGAGCTTTCCTATATTTGACTCACTTACAATTAGATTCGATTAAATTGAGATTATGTTGAAAAACTACCCGGCCATTTTCATCAAAATTTACGAAATAAAAAGAAAGTAATTGACCCACCTTCCCCCTATAATAAAACTTGGGGAATCCCCCATTAGAAACTTATTGTTAGAAAAGAAGCGATTCGTTTAACGACGAAAGCGAACGAATAGATACAAATTAAGCCTTCATTATCTCTTAACTAAATTCACAACCGATTTACGTAATGGGAAATCTTAGCGAAAGAAGTGTTAACTGCTACTGTACGCGGTGATATTTACTCGATAAATCGTGCTAATTGCGTTCGATAGTTTCGTGCGTTTCGATCTCAACCGGATCTAGATTTTTGGCGGGAATAATTTTGAAACGAATCCCGTTTAGAAAATCCAAATTTAAATGTCGATACGCGATACTTAAAAGATAAAAGATAAAAGATAAAGATAAAAGATAAAAGATAAAAGATAAAAGATAAAAGATAAAAGATAAAATATAAAAGATATAATCGAGAGTTGGTACGCCTTTCGGTATCGCGTAAATGTAAAAATTGTTCTAGATTCTATCTAACGCTTTTCTAAAATAAGTACGTACATACGTAGTATAGTAAATTTCTCTTTAAAACGCATTCGGATTTTAGTTGCAAATGCAAAATTTAACACACATTTTTGCCGATGGCAACCTATCTCTTTAAATGAACTACGTACTACGTGCTCGAACGAATCTTAAGGAGGAAGGAGACGACTTACTTTCGTTTTTGCGCCTTCACGAGGAACAAAATCGAAGCCAAAATTTTGGTGGTTGTACGCTTGTACGTCAAATATCCCCCCCTCTCCCGTCAAAAAGACGTTAGTAAGTTTTGCAAAAACAAAGTCTGCTCTTTAAATGCGAAAAGGAACGATCTCCGTGACAGAATGAAGAGAAAAGAGAATTTATAGTTCGTTTCTTTTCCAACGATAATGACAGCACATGTCCATATTAATACGGTGATGTCAAAAAGTGTCAAGATTAAGAGGGCAATGTCAAAACACAATAGAAAACTGTTAAGATTAAGATGGAAATGTCAAATAGTGTAAAGATTAATATGACAATGACAAAGCAGAATAGAAAACTGCTAAGATTAGGATGGCAATGTCAAAAACAGAATCCAAAGGTGTCACAATTATGATGGTAAAGTCAAAAAGTGTCAAAATTAAGATTGGTACTGTAGAAAAGTGTCAAGATTAAGATGGCAATGTCAACAAATGACAAAATTAAGATGGGAATGACAAGAAATGATCACCAACTGACAAGATTAAGATGGCAATGTCAAGAAATAATCAAAAACCGTCCAGATTAAAATGTCAATGCCAAAAAATGTCAAAATTACTATCGCAATGACAAAACATTATCAAGAAATGTCAATATTAAGATAGCAATGTGAAGAAATGATCTAAAGTATCAAGAATAAGAATGGAAATGACAAAAAATAACCAAAAAGTATTACGATTAAGATGGTAATGTCAAAAGCTATCAAGATTAAGATGGATATGACAAAAAGTAATCACCAAATGACAAGATTAAGATGGCAATGTCAAGAAATAATCAAAAAGTGTCAAGATTAAAATGGAAATGTCAAAAAGTGTGAAGATTAAGATGGAAATGACAAAAGGTAATAAAAGGTGTTAAGATTAAGATGGGAATGTCAAAAAATGTCAAGATTAAGATGGATATGAAAGAAAATACTGAACAAGTGTCAAGATTAAGATAGTAATGTCAACAAATAATCGAAGGTGTCAAGATTAAAATGAAAATGATTAATAATAATCAAAGAGTGTCAATATTACGATGGCAATGTCAACAAGTGCCAAGATTAAAATGAGAATGACAAATAATAATCAAAAAGTGTCAAAATTACGATAGTAATGCTAAAAAATAATCAAATGGTGCCAAGATTAAGATTGCAATGACAAAAAATAATCAAAAAGTGTCAAGATTAAAATGGCAATGTCAAAAAGTGTCAAGATTAAGACGGAAATGACAAAAAGTAATTAAAAGGTGTTAAGATTAAGATGGGAATGTCAAAAGATGTCAAGATTAAGATGGATATGAAAGAAAATAATGAACAAGTGTCAAGATTAAGATAAAATGATTAATAATAATCAAAAAGTGTCAATATTACGATGGCAATGTCAACAAGTGTCAAGATTAAGATGAAAGTGACAAATAATAATCAAAAAGGTGTCAAAATTACGATAGTAATGTAAAAAATAATCAAATGGTGCCAAGATTAAGATGGCAATGTCAAGAAATAATCAAAAAGTGTCAAGATTAAAATGGCAATGTCAAAAAGTGTCAAGATTAAGATGGAAATGACAAAAAGTAATTAAAAGGTGTTAAGATTAAGATGGGAATGTCAAAAGATGTCAAGATTAAGATGGATATGAAAGAAAATAATGAACAAGTGTCAAGATTAAGATAAAATGATTAATAATAATCAAAAACTGTCAATATTACGATGGCAATGTCAACAAGTGTCAAGATTAAGATGAAAGTGACAAATAATAATCAAAAAGTGTCAAAATTACGATAGTAATGTCAAAAAATAATCAAATGGTGCCAAGATTAAGATGGCAATGTCAAGAAATAATCAAAAAGTGTCAAGATTAAAATGGCAATGTCAAAAAGTGTCAAAATTAAGATGGAAATTACAAAAAGTAATTAAAAGGTGTTAAGATCAAGATGGGAATGTCAAAAAATTTCAACATTAAGATGGATATGAGAGAGAATAATGAACAAGTGTCAAGATTGAGATAGTAATGTCAACAAATAATCAAAGGTGTCAAGATTAAGATGAAAATGATTAATAATAATCAAAAAGTGTCAATATTACGATGGCAATGTCAACAAGTATGAAGATTAAGATGAAAATGACAAATAATAATCAAAAAGTATCAAAATTACTATAGTAATGTCAAAAAATAATCAAATGGTGCCAAGATTAAGATGGGAATGTCAAGAAATAATCAAAAAGTGTCAAGAGTAATATGGCAATAACAAAAAATTATAAAGAAATGTCAATATTAAGATGGCGTTTTGGGAGAGATGACCGAAAGTATCAAGATTAAGATGGAAATGACAAAGAATAACCAAAAGCTGTTAAGATTAAAATGGGAATGTCAAAAAGTGTCAAGATTAAGATGGATATGACAAAAAATAATCAACAAGTGCCAAGATTAAAATAGTAATGTCAAAAACTGTCAATATTAATAAGGCAACAATAAAAATAATCAAAAATTTCAAGATAAAGGTGGCAATGTGAAGAAATGATCAAAGATTAAGATGAAAATGACAAAAAGTAATTAAAAGTTGTTAAGATTAAGATGGGAACGTCAAAAAATGTCAAGATTAAGATGGATATGAAAGAAAATAATGAACAAGTGTCAAGATTAAGATAGTAATGTCAACAAATAATCAAAGGTGTCAAGATTAAGATGAAAATGATTAATAATAATCAAAAAGTGTCAATATTATGACGGCAATGTCAACAAGTATGAAGATTAAGATGAAAATGACAAATAATAATCAAAAGGTGTCAAAATTACGATAGTAATGTCAAAAAATAATCAAATGGTGCCAAGATTAAGATGGCAATGTCAAGAAATAATCAAAAGTATCAAGAGTAATATGGCAATAACAAAAAATTATAAGGAAATGTCAATATTAAGATGGCATTTTGGGAGAGATGACCAAAAGTATCAAGATTAAGATGGAAATGACAAAGAATAACCAAAAGCTGTTAAGATTAAAATGGGAATGTCAAAAAGTGTCAAGATTAAGATGGATATGACAAAAAATAATCAACAAGTGCCAAGATTAAAATAGTAATGTCAAAAACTGTCAATATTAATAAGGCAACGATAAAAAATAATCAAAAGTTTCAAGATAAAGGTGGCAATGTGAAGAAATGATCAAAGCGTAAGATGAAAATGACAAAAGAATAATCAAAAAGGATCAAGATTAAGATAGTAATGTTAAAAAGTGTCAAGGTTAATAAGGCAACGATAAAAACTAATCAAGAAATGTCAAGATAAAGATGGCAATATGAAGAAATGATCAAAAGTGTCAACATTAAGATAAAAATAACAAAAAATAATCAAAAAGTGTCAAGATTAAGATGGAAATGAGAAATAATAATTAAAAAGTGTCAAACTTACGATAGTAATGTCAAAAGGTGATCAAGAGGTGTCAAGATTAAGATGGTAATGTCAAAAGTGTCAAGATTAATACGAGAATGACAAAAATTTATCCAGAAATGGCAATATTAGGATGGGAATATGAAGAAATGATCAAAAGTATCAAAATTAAGATGGAAATGACAAAAAATGACTAAAAAGTGTAAAAATTAAGATAGTAAACGTCAAAAACTGTGAAGATTAATATGGCAATAATAAAAAAATCAAGAAATGTCAAGAATAAGGTTACAATGTGAGGAAATAGTCAAAAGTATCAATATTAAGATGGAAATGACAAAAACATAATCAAAAGGTGTCAAGATTAGGATGGAAATTATAAAAGATAATCGGAAAGTATCAAGATTAAGATGGCAATGTCAAAAAGTGTCGACATTAAGCTGGAAATGACAGGAAATAATAAACAAGTGTTAAAATTAAGGTGGCAATGTCAAAGAGTGTCAAGATTAAAATGGCAATATCAACAAGTGTCAGGACTAAGATGAAAATGAGAAATAATAATCAAAAAGTGTGAATATTACAAGAGTAATGTCAACAAATAATCAAAAGGTGTTAAGATTAAGATGGTAATATCAGGAAATGTCAAGATTACGATGGAAATGACCAGAAAACCAATTGGAAAGTATCAAGATTAAGATGACAATGTCAACAAGCGTCAAGATCAAAATGGAAATGATAAATAATAATCAAAAGGTGTCAAACTTACGATAATAATGTCAAACAATGATCAAGAGGTGTCAAGATTAAAATAGTAATGTCAAAAAGTGTCAAGTTCAAATTGGCATTGTCGAAAGCTGTCAAAATTAAGATAGTAATGTCAAAAAATAATCAAAAGGTGTCAAGATTGAGACGGTAATGTCAAGATGTGTCAAGATAAAGATGAAAATGACAAAAGAGACCAAGTATCAAGATTAAGATGGAAATGACACAAAATAATCAAAAAATGTCAAAAAATAAAGATAGTAATGTCAAAAGATAATCAAAAGATGTTAAGATTAAGGTCAAAAAGTCAAAAGTATTCAGATTAAAATGGCAATGTCAAAAACCGTCAAGGTTAACATGGAAATGACAGAAAATAAGTGTCAAAATTAAGATAGTAATGTCAAAAAATAATAAAGAAGTGTCAAGATTAAGATGATAATGTCATATATGTACATCATCACATTCCTAACAAAGGTGAAATTGAAACTACATACAACAAAAGCGCAAATAAATATAACGGATGAGACAGAAATGAAAGTTCGAAATCGTCTTTACAAAAATCGCATAGAAATAGTGCGATCAAAAGCAAGCGATGAATAAGCAATTAAAGAACGTGGCGCGTTGAATTACAATCCCGGCGATAGAATCATCACGAACGGCTCCCTATTAGAATGTTCGTTGGTTATTTCCTATTCGCGATTTTGCCATCGTCTTCGCGAAAGAAGAAATCAAAAGTTCGCAGAAGCACCGATGAAATTTTAATTCAATTTTAAGCGAGTCGTAATTGCCCAAAAAATGAAAAAAGCATTCGAATTAACGATCTGCATCGAATCTAAATCGCCGAATCTTCTGCACGAGTCGTTGGACTAATTTTGATAAATTAAAGATCGAAAGTTGAAGACGAAGGTAGAAAAAGTAAAGGACGTGAAATGTCCCATTTCTAGGACCAAGTATTTTGTAAAAACGGAAAGCTAGTTCTTTTAGCTAAAATTTTTGCGGCAGTTATTTAAAAAACAGCACTTGCTAGACACCACAAAAATGTTGGCAATCCATTGTCTTGTTTTTATTTTAACAAAAAGCATGAATCTGGCGAATGGACCTTAAAGAACGCCGATCATCCGATTGATATAGATACTCGTTGAGTATTAACGGAAATCTGTGTGCTCAGACTATGAAAAGACTAGTTTTCCATTTTTCCAAAACGCTTGGTTCTACAAATGAACCCTGCGGCATACCAGTTTGCAGCTTGTAAAATGGCGCCTTTAATTGTGTTTTCTGAAGTTGCATCCAGATCCTCAGCCTCAGCTTTCCATTGATAGAAAAAATTATGGAAAAATATGTAAATGTAGATTACCCAGACATTTTTATGAAACGTTAGGTGTTAGAAATGGACCTTACGACACACCAGCTTGAATCTGGTGAAATTGCGTCTTTCCTGGTGGTTTTAGAACCTCCGTCCAGATTTGAGGTTTCCGATTGTATATAAATAAAAAAAAAAAAAATTGAAAAAGTACGTAAACGCAGATTTTAAATATAGAGTTTCCTGTTTTTACAAAACGTTTGGTCCTGCAAATGAACCAATCGCCCCACTCCCCCGAATTTGCAGCTGTCGAAATTGCGCGCTTACAAAATCATAGACAATGGAAGAATTAGTTTTCTATTTTTACAAAATGTCGGTCCCAGAAATGGAGCCTGCGGCACACCAGTTTGCATTTAGCAAAATTCCGCCTTTCTATTTGTTTTTAAGTATTCTATCCAGGTGCGAGGCTTTCGATTCTATCAGAAAAAAAAATATTGTGGGAGAAGAAGCGATGTTAAACTCACAAACTTGTCTGTGTTTACATGTTTGGTCTTAGAAACGGGAAATTGCGCCTTTCTCCGCGCCTTTTAGAGTTTCCTTTAAAAAATTTTTTTTTAAGGAAACATGCGTAAATACAGATTATCCAGTTTCAGGTTTTTACGAAACGTTTGGTCCTAGGAACGGACCTTTGGGGCACATCAGTTTAGGTCGGATAAAATTGCACCTTTTTCGGTGCTTTTTAGAGTTTCGTCTAAGTGTGGGTTTTTCGATTGTATCAAAAGGAAATTATGAGAAAAAATGCATACATGCAGATTATCCAGAGGTTTCTGTTTTTACGAAACGGTTGGTCCTAGGAACGGACGTCGTGGCACACCAGTTTGGACTTCGTGGAAATGCACCTTTCTTGGTGTCTTTTAGAGCTTTTTCTAGGTCTGAGGCTTTCGATTGTATAAAAAAATCATGAGATAAAATGTTTCTGTTTTTTTAAAGAAACGATCGGACCTGTGAATGGACGTTGCGGTACACCAGCTTACACGCGGTGGAATGTCACCTTTCTTCCTTCGTGCTTCTAAACTGTTCTTCCGGATCCAGCCGCTTTAAATTAAAAAAAAAAAAGTATGAGAAAAAATACGTAAATGCTGATTTTAAACCCATGGAGTTGTCTGTGTTTATAAAACGTTTAGCCTTAGAAACGGGTCTTGCGGCACACCAGTTTGCGAAATCGTGGCCTTCTTTTTAAGAGCTTCGTCCAGATCTGAGGCTTTCGATTGTATCAAAAAAAAAAGAAAATTAGAAGAAAAAAGAAAGGCGTAAATACAGATTATTCGGAGTTTTCCGTTTCGTTTTTACGAATCGTTTGGTCCTAGAAACGGACATTGTGGCACACCAGTTTGAACCGGTTGAAATTGGGTCTTTCTTGGTGTTAGTTTAGAGTTCCGTCAGGATCTGATGCTTTCGATTGTATCAAAAAGAAGAAAATTAGAAGAAAAAAAAAAGACGTAAATACAGATTATTCGGAGTTTTCCGTTTCGTTTTTACGAAACGTTTGGTCCTAGAAACGGTCGTTGTGGCACACCAGTTTGGACCTGTTGAAATTCGGTCTTTTTTGGTGCTGTTTCAGAGTTTCGTCCAGATTTGAGGCTTGCGATTTTATATATATAAAAAAAAAAAAATTATAAGAAAAAATGCGCAAATACAGATTATCCATAGTTTTGTTTCCTTACGAAACGGACGTCTTGGCAAACCAGTTTGAACCTGGCGGAAATGCGTGCCTTTCTTGGTGTCGTTTTTTAGTTCTGTCCAGATCTGAAGCTTTCGATTATATCAAAAAAAAAAAAATTATAAGAAGGAATGGGTAAATGCAAAGTTTCCTGTTTTCTTAAGAAAAGCTTGTTTGGACCTGGCAAAATCGAGGCCTTCTTTGTGTTTTTTTAAGAGCTCCGTCCAGATTGGAGACTTTTGATTGTATCAAAAAAATATGTGTATTAGAAAGAATGCGTAAATGCAGATTATCGAGAGCGTTTTCTGATGTTACGAAACGTTTGGCCCTGGAAACGGACATTGTGGCACCCCTGTTTGGATCCGTTGAATTTACGCCTTTCTTAGTGTTATTACACAGTTTCGTCCAGATCTGAGGCTTTCGATGTTATCAAAAAAAAGAAAATTACGAGCAAAATGCGCAAATATAGATTACCCACATTTTTCTGTTTTCTTACGAAACGGCTGGTCCTAGAAACGGACCGTGCGGCACACCAGTTTGAACCTGTGAAAATGAGCCTTTTCTTGGTGTCGTTTTTAAGTTCCGTCCAGATCTGAAGCTTTCGATTGCATCAAAAAAAATTACGACAAAAACGGCAGATTTGAAATGTAGGGTTTTTGTGCTTTTACGAAATGCTTGGTCCTAGAAACGGACGCCGCGGCACACCGGGATTTCACCGTTCTTCGCGTTTTTAAGCGGTTCCTCCGGAACTGGCCTCTTTGGTTTGGATAGAAAATTTATGAGAAAAACGCGTACGCCCAAATTCTGCTGAATTTCGCCCGAAATTTTAGCGATATATCGCGAATCGTCGTCCTGGCGTATTAAAAGCAACATCGCGTGCATTGTTTCGCTCGTTTAGGCGAAGCTTTCCTTCGAAAAGCCATTAAAACGGGGATTCGCCAAAAAAAAAAGATTCACCTGCCACAAGCGCGATTTCTACCGGTAAAATTTCACTTTTCGGCTCTTATTTTATGCGAATCGTTATTTCCCGATTTTCGACCCCTTCGTGACCTCCGACGACGCCGTACCACCGTGACCCACCGGGCAGGCGGGTCACACGTTTTCGGTAAACGGTTGACGACTACAATTACATCCTATACACATACAAGTACGTACGTTTCTCACACATACCGAGGGAGAGAGAGAGAAAAAGGAAGACGATCGCGCGAATAACACGAACAATAATATCGAGAAACTTTAACGCGTGCTTGCATAAGAGTCATAGTTCAACGTCGTCGTAGGTCCATACGCGAACCCCGTAGACGACAAGTAAAAGTAATTTTTCTCAAGCATCCCGGTGAACGTTCAATTTTCATACGGTATCTTCTTCAGAAGCCGTGGTGGGGCGATCGATATTTATACGTCGGCGAAACGCCGTTAGAGACATCAGTTCAGTGCAGTGCAAAGATGAAACCGATTTTGGTACGTAGTCTTTGATTTGAACGTCGAATTTGATCCGACGAAACGGTCGTTAGTTGGTCAGTTAATTGCTAGTTTTGGGCGGCTAAGCTGAGAGCGTTCGTCGGGGCGTTCCGCAGGGTCGGTTAGCGTGGCCGATACGTTTCGTGATTCTATTTCCTATTCGATTTCCACCGTTTAAATCGATTTTAATCCGTATTTTATCGTAAAGGGTTTTTTAAATTGAAATTTAATTCGTCGGGGGAGGGGGCGGAATTTTAAGAGAAAATGGTATTCTTCCGAAAGGTAAAATCGCTTTGATATCGTGGGATTTGAGTCGCTGTTGGGGACGTAGTTGGACGCTTCTAGATTTTCTTTATCCTCCTATTTATTACCGCTGTAGTTTGAAATATCGCAAATTCGAGGGGGCTTCCTTTCATTTAATTTTTATTCTTTTTTTTTTATCATGTGGTTTCCCGCTTCTTTTATTTGGCTAACGCCTAATCCATTCTTTAATCAATTTCTTCGATTTAGTTCTTTTAGCCTGACTAACCGAAATTATTTATTTAACCCTAAGGTGATTATATCCCATCTTCCCGGCGAGCCCCGAAGGGGCAAACGTTGAAAATTACGAGAAAAAATATCAATTTTAATACCTCACTACGAAAAAGGGAGAGTTATTAGCTCTCAAATTTCAACGAACAAGTCAATTTCTAGTATTAATTCGATTAAAAACGGATTGGACTTAGGAGCAAAATCGATTTAAATTAGCTAGGCGTTAGAACGACGATTCCCCAAACAAATCCGGCGAGAAATTCAATGTTTCTAGGGGAAAATCCCCGCGTTTAAGATTCCAGATGCAAATTTGGACTTATCACCGCTTTCTTTTGTTTTTTCTTTTTTTTTTTTTAATAAATAACAGTTTTTCCCCATCGTTATTCCAACAATCAACGATCAAGTCCAAAATCGCCCGTCTATATCAGTTTTGATTCCTTAAATATTGGCCTATCGTGTCCTGACATAAGTCCAATTCGACTTACGAAAATTGAAACAAATAATTTCCAAGAAAAGTTCGCAGTTCACCGTTCATTTTCCTCTCCTCACAAAGTGGAAGTTAATTCGTTCCATTCCGCGCTTTAAAATTAGCGCCTAAGTCCAAAATTGGACTTACAGTATAAGATCAGGTTTCAATCAACGCATCACTAGAACGATCCCTTCCCAGATAAAATCAAACTTTTATCGAAGACGTTTTAAGACATTCTTCCTTGATGCTAAGTCCAATACCTGGACTTACGTTCTCCACCACTCAAAAGATGCGTCAGATACCTTTCCAACATCTTTAAAGATGTAGATTTCACAGTCCAAGAATTGACGAAAACATAAACAGTTTAGGCCCTGATCTATCACACTTACGTCAAATCGGGCTTATGCGTCCGTTTTTGGAAACAAAAATCGTGATCTTCGTAGAAATGTAGATCCCACAGCAATAAATGAAATAAGTCCAAAACCGCTCTACCTTTTTTCCCTTAATCCTTAACCTCTTCTACCGGTGTGTGCAAGGAAAATCGTTCTAAAATGGCGTAAATTCTATTTCCTAAACGACCTGGTTGCAGCTTCACATAAGTCCAATTAATAGGACTTATCCTAAGGAAAGAATCGTCTGTAATCTTTGGAATCTTGTCGAAGTAACGTTTAATAAAATCTATTCGAGATAAACTAGAAATCACGAAGATTGGGGAATTTTAGATCAGTCCTAAATTTGGACTTAGCTTCGTTGGTTAAGGAACGAAGGCGTTTAAAGCTAATTATTGAAAGTTTTGTTTTCATAGAACTGACTCCTACCCTATTTCGTCTGAAACCGCTTCCACTTGTTATTATATTTTATTTTAAAATATCTTTTATTTCATATAGAATTTGAAATTGCCCGATTCATAAGTCCACTTGGAATTTCAAAATGTAGGGATTTTAGAGAAACAACGTACCTTATGCGTATTTTTTCAAGTTATTAATTCTATTAGAATCTAGACCTTGATAAATCGTGGAAAATCGAAAAAGAATTGCTTATTAAAAAGATTCCGGATCAGTCCAAAAATTAGACTTAGGACTCTTATTCCGGAAAGATTAAAATTTTGGCTTTGTGTAGGGTCAAGAACGTTTATAAGGATTTCAGTTTTAAAACGAACATTCACATAAATCTGCACGTAAGTTCCTATTACTATGTAAGTCCAATTCCTTGGACTTATTCTACTTTGTACTTCTTCTCTATAAAAGAAATCCTTTCACGACAGAGGAAACATTCCAGTAATCGCGAGTTCCTTATTTTACATCGCTTAGGTCGGCGGTTTCAAAACTGTTATATAAGTTCAATCTGCTGGACTTATTACGAAGCCGACAACGTAAAATCTTTCCAAAATTAAAAAGAGCGTTTCAGGATCGAGGAAGTTTGAATTTTCTCAAATTTCTTGTCTTATTTCCTCTGTTTCTTGTCATATCCTAAATCGCCAAATAAGTCCAATCTGTTGGACTTATGTACAAATCCGGCAACGTAAAAGCGTTTCAAATCAGGAAAAGTATTCCGTGTCCGAGGAGGCTTAGAATTTTCTCTATTTTTTGGCATGTCCTAAAATGGCCACATAAGTCCAATCTGTTGGAATTATTACAAATTACAAATCCGGTAACGTAAAATCTTTTCAAATCAGAAAAAGTCTTCCGAGTCCGAGGAGGCCTAAAATTTCCTTTGCTTTTTTTTCGGCATGTCCTAAAATGGCCACATAAGTCCAAACCGTTAGACTTATTACAAGGTCGGCAACAACGTAAAACCTTTTCGAATCGTAAGAAATCTTCCTGGTTCGGGGAGGCTTGAAATTCCCCTCTATCTCTCGTCATCTTAAATCGCCACATAACTTCAAACTGTTGGACTTATCATAAAGCCGGCAATGTATAATGTTTGCAAATCGGAAGAAAGTCTTTCGGGATGGAGAGGGCTTCAAATTTCCCCAGTTTCTTGTCATATCCTAAATTGTAACATAAGTCCACACTGTTGGGCTTATTTACGAAGCCGACAACGTAAAATCTTTTCGAATTAGAAAACGTCTTCCGAGTCCGAGGAGGCTTAAAATTTTCTCAGTTTCTCGCTATAGCGTACAATGGTCAGACAAATTGGACTTAATTGCAAAGCTCGTAATGGAAAATCATTTCAAATTAGAAAAAGTCTTTCAGGACCAAACAACTTGAAACTCCCCAATTCCTTATCGCATAAGTCCAATTTGTTGGACTCACGTACGAAACCGGTAATCAGAAAAACTCTTTCAAGTTCGAGGGAGCTTGAAATTTCGTCGATTTCCTCAATTTCTTGTCATATCCTAAATCGCCACATAAGTCCAATCAGTTGGACTTATTATAGACACGGTGACGTAGCTTTTTCAGGTAAGAAAAAACGTTTTTGCGATTTAAGTACATGTATCATATTCGAAATTTTTACATAAAAATCGCACGTAAGTCCAATCAATTAGACTTATTATAAATACGCTGATCTAGTCTTGTTAAGTAAGAAAAACGTTTTCTCGATTTAAGTACATGTATCGTATTCGAAATTTTCACATAAAATTCTCACATAAGTCAAATCTGTTGGACTTATTATCGACACGGTGGCGTAGCTTTTTCAGGTAAGAAAAACGTTTTCTCGATTTAAGTACGTGTATCATAGTCGAAATTTTCACATAAAATTCTCACATAAGTCCAATCAGTTGGACTTATTATCGACACGGTGGCTTAGCCTTTTCAAGTAAGAAAAACGTTTTCTCGATTTAAGCACGTGTATTATATTCGAAATTTTCACATAAAATTCTCACATAAGTCCAATCAGTTGGACTTATTATCGACACGGTGGCGTAGCTTCTTCAGGTAAGAAAAACGTTTTCGCGATTTAAGTGCGTGTATCTTTATTCGAAATTTTCACATAAAATTCTCACATAAGTCCAATCAGTTGGACTTATTATCGACACGGTGACGTAGCCTTTTCAGGTAAGAACAAACGTTTTCTCGATTTAAGTACGTGTATCGTATTCGAAATTTTCACATAAAATTCTCACATAAGTCCAATCTGTTGGACTTACTCGAAATCTCGGATAGGCTAAAGTTTTTCTTAGTTAAGAACGTCTTTTAGAGTAGAGAGAAATTACACATTTTTGTGGTTCATATACCTCACAAAATTGCTATGGAAGTCTAATTTGTTGGGCTTATCACCAACATATCGCACGTTAGACTACCAACATCTTCGTTTTACCTCGGCATTCTCAACATATCAATAAACGTATGAGATTTTACGGTCGATAACGACGGTAATTAATTTCTATTTGCACAGAACACATAGTCAGATCATTAACCCAAAAATCTACGCGTTTGCGTTAGCCAAACCGACGTAAATTTCCCATATTCTAAATGTCAAAAGCGCAAACGCAAATACCATAAATGTGGGTCTCTCCGTAATAAGACGCGTTTAATCGATTAGAAATAGTAAATACTCCGCGTCCAGTTTCAAAAACGAAATCGAACCCGTCATCGCAATGCAAATACGGCGATGAGCAATCACCTCCTCCTTCTCCTCCTCCTCCTCCTCGTCATCATTCTCGTTCTCGCCGTTTCTTACCTCTCTTCTAAGTAGATCAGGTCAAAAACGGACATCGAAAGTACGTGTACCGTCCCGCCCGCTCGCGAGAAGAAGAAGAAAGTAAAATCGACGTGCGAGGCAGATGGGCGGAAATAGGGCGTAGAAATCGGCATTTATTTTTTGTTTTCTTTTTTACTTTTCACGTTTCGTCGTATCGCGAGGGCCCGCCAAATTAAACTCCCTTTTTTAGAAAAAAAAGGCGATGTTTTGTTCGCGTCAACCTCGTCGTCGTCGTCGTGGTCGTCGTATTTGGAAGCGATTAACCCGATTCGGCGACGCACGACTTTTATTATTAAAAGAGATTTTAATTGGACTACCGTAAAATTCCATTTGATTCGATCGTAATTGAGAAATTTTTCGATATAACGGGACGCGGTTGTAACGGACGTAACCTTAATAAGTTTGTTTGTTTTGGGAGATTTTGGGATTTGAAGGTTGGCATGAGCGTATTCGGAGGGATAAATCGGAAAGATCAAACGTATCCGTGTCAAATGGAAATAGTTTGAACAATATCACCAACTTAACATGGCAAAATACCCAAAATTTTGAAATCTTGATTTACATACCGTCTTTTACCGGGACATTTTCAAAATTCCCGCCAATATTATGAGACAAATGGCCTCCAATTGGTTCAAAATATTCGACAGTTTTCATAACTTCGTAACTGACAGGCAACTTACAACCCTGTATGTTGGATATTTTCAAAATTCCCTCCAAAATTTCACCGATATTGCATTTGATTGGCCCAAATTTCGTACATAAAAAACTGCTCACCACTGCTTATGTTTGATATTTTCAAAATTCCCCCAAAATTTGCCCGATATGGTCTCCGATTGGTCCAAACGTTTTCGCAGTTTCACCAACTTCGTAAATGACAATCACCTCACGACTCCGTCTGTTTGATATTATCAAAATTTCCCCCAAGTTTTCACCGATATTGCCTATGATTGGTCCGAATTTTGTAAATAAAAACTGCTCATCTCCGCGTACGTTTGATATTTTCAAAATTCCCCCAAAAAATTTCCCCGATATGGTCTCTGATTGGTTCAAACGTTTTCGCAGTCTTGCCAACTTCAGAAATTAGAAACATCTCACAAGCCGGTCCGTTTGATATTTTCAAAATTCCCCCAAAATTTTCCTGATATGACTCTGATTGGTCCAAACGTTTTTGCAGTTTGAACAACTTCATAAATTAGAAACATCTCACAAGCCGGTCCGTTTGATATTTTCAAAATTCCCCCAAAAAATCCCTTAGATCGCTTCTGATTGGTCCAAACACTTTCGCAGTTTTACCAACTTCGTAAATTAGAAACATCTCACCAGCCGGTATGTTTGATATTTTCAAAATTCCCCCAAAAGTTCCGCAATATGGTCTCTGATTGGTTCAAAATATTTCGCAGCTTCCCCAACTTCGTAAATGAAAAACATCTCACAACCACGTATGTTTGACATTTTCAAAATTCCCTCCAAATTTTGACAGATATTCTTTCATTTATTTGCCCTGTCTTATTGGGTTACAATAATCAATAGTTTCAACCATTCTACCAATTTTTAAACCAAAATTTCCCTAGAATCTCATACATGTTTAAAATACTCAACGATTTTGCCAACCTTCAAACTAAAATCTCCCGATATTGACGCTTATTTCACATTTTGAAAATTCCCTCCAAACATTGACGGATAGAATTTTCGTTTCCCTCGCCTGGTTACTGGTCCGAAACATCCGACATGCTTGCCAACTTTAAAAACCTAAAACTCAACAATCTCACGCGCGTGACTTTTCGAAATTCTCACGGAAATCACGGATTTCATTTTTTTCTTTTTCGTTCATTCCAGCTCGTATCATCCCTTTTGGCTTTGGCCACGGCCAAACCGGAAGCCGGCTACAGCTACAGCCCCCGTCTAGCTCGTACGGAGCTCCATCCGGCGGCGGGGGCGGTTTCGGAGGCACCGGAATCGGAGGCGGTTTCGGCGGCGGTCACGGAGGCGGAGGCGGCTTCGGCGGAGGCTCGATCGGAGGCATCGGTGGTATCGGAGGCGGTGGAATCGGAGGTGGCGGAATCGGCGGCGGCGGTTTCGGAGGCGGTGGATTCGGCGGCGGTTTCGGCGGTGGATTCGGCGGCGGCGCCGGAGGCGGTAAGTTAAAATCGACGTTAAATCCAAAACGAAATAAATTTTAATTCCGAATTTCGATTCGCAAGGATTCGGAGGCGGAGCCGGTGGTGGATTCGGCGGTGGCTTCGGAGGCGGTACTACCGTACAGAAACACATCTACGTTCATGTCCCACCACCAGAACCGGAAGAATTCCGTCCGCAAAGACCCATTGTAACTGGACAAGCTCAGAAACACTACAAAATCATCTTCATCAAGGTAAGTGATTGCGGTTGCCGTTTTAGGGGGAATCGAGGGTGATTTCGTTCGATTTTCGTAACAGGCTCCAACTGCTCCAACCCCAACTGCCCCAGTTATTCCGCTCCAACCGCAAAACGAAGAGAAGACTTTGGTCTACGTTTTGGTTAAGAGGCCCGATGAACAGCCAGAAATTAGCATCCCGACTCCAGTACCAACTCAACCCAGCAAACCGGAAGTTTACTTCATCAGATACAGGACACAGGTGAGTTTTCGATGTTCGTTAAGTTTCCTACTTTATCGACCGGGAAATGTCACATTTGATCTTATTTTCAAACTACCTAATAAGTTTCCTGTATTATCGATGTGATAGAAACTTTTTGACATTTCCGCACGATGCAGTTTGGAAATTACCGAGCACCACTGACGATCAAAAACCAAATTTCATTAAGAAATTCCCAAATAATTGCTTTATCATGAAATTTCTGTACGAACAATACCAAAAATATCTACTATATTCATTTTCTCAAATTTCCTGAAGCATTTCGTCGAAACTCAGTCCAAATTTAATCATTTTCCGGAATTTTGACAGTCGTAGTTTCCTGTAATATCGACATCATTTGCAGATGTCTATTTTATTGACAATCTAGATCCTAGATCGGTGTTTCAAACCAGATCTACAACTAGTTTTTAGCAGCAAGCACAATTACCTTCTAGTTTTCGGATGTCCACCATTTTTTTCTTCTTCTAATTAACAAACATTTAAAGCTCCTTCCCCATCTGCCATTCTTAGGAGAATTTGACACTATAAACAGAAGGTTGATCTGCGAATTATGTCCAAAGTCCAAAAATCCGAGATATATTTGAAGTAAGTCTGGATGATCTGTTACTATGCAGGAAACTGCCTAGGTTACCGACAAATTTGACATATTGACGTTTCTAATCATATTCAAGTTACCTACATTACCGACCGGTACTCGCGCCACCAATTTTCGAGATTTGAAGCCCGTTATTTCGACTGATCTCCTCACACTTACTCCAAAATTTTCGCATGTTCGGAGTGTCAGAAGTTCGACGCCGGACAACTGTGGATGTCTTTTAGAATCTTGAAGTTTCCGATATTATCAAAAGATTTGGATGATGGCATTTGAAACGGTACTCAAGTTTCTTGCATTTTCGACAAAATATCCTGGATTCAAACCATTTGATTTTACTCTCAGTGTTGCAAATTTCCGGTTTCTTGCATTACTGAGTGATATTCTTCCAATTTACTCCTGAAATTGCACTAATTTAAGATGTGCTTTCCTATGTTTGGAGCGCCAGACATTTCAAGAGACATTGAAGTTTCCTGCATTATCGACTTAAATCACACGCCGCATTTAAACCGATTTTCAAGATTTGTTTCAAATTCGCCCCTTGTTTTCTTCCTTAATGCAATTCAGGAGATAACTTTGCTTCTGACAGATTATTTCTTTAGATATCTTTTATAATCGATAAGATTCCTATACTACCGACAGATTTAGGCAATGACATTCTGATCGATACTGAAGTTTCCTAAATTATTCGGTTTTCTTCCGATATTTGAAGTCTTTTACTTCTGACGAGTCCTTTTTCCCGGATTTCTTTTAAAGTTCACAACCTTCTTATATTAAAGGCCTGTTTCAACCATAACATTTCGAGTAACATTCGAGTTTCCTACATTACCAACTGAATTTCCGCCTAATTCAAATTGATTCGGTTTTCCTTTGATATTTGATAATTAATAAGATTTTCCTCGGATTTTCTCCTTGTTTCTTGCTCCTAATGTGATTCAAGCGATTATTTCGTTTCCTACGAATCATTTTCCGCGGATATCCTTAAAAAACTTCTACATTTTCTGCATTACTGACTAATTTAAAAAATGACATTTCGAATGACATTGCAGTTTCCTAAATTATCGACTTAGAATCCTCGCTAAATTCAAACTGATCCGATTTTCACCGATATTTGAAGTTTTTCTCAGATTTTCTCATCATTTCCTTCCCCTAATGTGATTCAAGTGATTGTTTTCTATCCGACGATTAATTCTCTGCGGATATTCTTTAAAACTCATACATTTTCTGTATTAGCGACCAATTTAAAAATAACATTTCGAGTGACATTGGAGTTTCCTGCATTATCGACATAGAATCTTTGCTAAATTCAAACTGATCAGAGTTTTTCCGATAGTTGAAGTTTCTCTCAGATTTTCTCCTTATTTGCTTTTCCTAGTGTGATTCAAGTGATTATTTGGCTTTCGACTGGTAATTTTCTATGTTTTAAAATCTATAAACTTCTTTTATTACTGACCGATGTAGATAACGACATTTCGAGTGACATTCAAGTTTCCTACATTACCAACTGAATCTTCCCTCGATTCAAATTGATCCGATTTTCTTCCGATATTTCCAGTTTTTCTTAGATTTTCTTCTCGTTTTCTTTCCCGTTAACGTGATTTCAGTCATTATTTTGCTTTCGACCGGTAATTTTCCCCGAATATGCATTGAAATCTACAAACTTCTTGTATTACGAATCGATTTAGATGAATAACATTTCGAGTGACATTCGAGTTTCCTACATTACCAACTGAATCTTCGCTAGATTCAAATTGATGCGGTTTTTCTCGAGTATTTCAAGTTCTTCGTAGATTTTCTTGTTGTTTTCTTCCCCGTTAATCTGATTTAAGTGATTATTTGCTTTCGACGGGCCATTCTATCCAAATGCGTATTAAAATCTACAAACTTCTTGTATTATGTATAGATTTAGACGAATGACAATTTGAGTGACATTCAAGTTTCCTACATTACCAACCGAATCTTCGCTAGATTCAAATTGATCCGGTTTTCTTCCGGTATTTCAAGTTTGTCATAGATTTTCTTCTCGTCTTTTCCCGTTAATGTGATTATTTTGCTTTCGACCGGTTAATTTTCTCCAAATACGTTTTAAAATTTACGAACTTCATGTATTACCGATCGATTTAGATAATGACATTTCGAGTGACACTCAAGTTTCCTACATTACCAACTGAATCTTCCCTCGATTCAAATTGGTCCGGTTTTTCTCGGGTATTTCAAGTTTTTCTTTGAATTTCTGCTCGTTTTCTTCCCCCTTAATGTGATTTAAGTGATTATCTTGTTTTCGACAGGTCATTCTCTCCAAATATGTTTTAAAATCTATGAACTTGTTTTATTACCGATCGATTTAGATGAATGACATTTTGAGTGACATTCAAGTTTCCTACATTACCGACCGGTATCCGCGCCAAATTCAAACCGACTCGGTTTTCTTCCGTTATTTCACATTTCTGACGCCATTCCGGCGATTGTTTTGCTTCCGACAAGTCGTTTTCTCGAAACGTACGCGGAAAAAATTAAGATTTCATCCTCGACGACGCGACAAACGCGTTCTCTACGCCAACTAATCACAATAATAATCGTTCGAAAGCATCTTTCCACGATCCACGCGCTTACGAAATTAGAAATTGCAAATACATCCGCGGGTGACAAGTACCGCTAATTGCCTTTAATAGCAAAACTCTCTCCGTCTCACGATTCTCTTTTCTCGAGGTACGTCGCTGACCTTCCGCCTATCGGGGGGTCAATGTCGGATGCCTCATCACCACAGATTCATAATGTATGCTGCTCGTCTACGAAACGGAGAAATAGACAGGGAAAACAATGGTACTTTCTCTCGCGTGAAGACGTCGAGATGCTCGAAGACATGTGTCGATGTGATGTACGACAATGGAATAGAACGATCCGACTTAATTTGATTATGTGTGCTGGCTTAGTTCGTTGGGATCGTGCGAATCGGACACTTTCTTTCTTCTCTCGCCGTCCGTTTCGTTTCATCTAGACCGAGGAAATTACTATTGTTCTCCTTAATAGTTCGGCGTAGCACGTACTTACGTTTCTGATTAATACGATTTCGAAACTCCTCCTTGTCTCGTAAAAACGGCGTTCTACAACGGAGGGGAGGGGAGGGGAGTTGAACGTTTATGTCTTCCGAAACGCGTTATTGCGACTGGTCTTAGGCAATTTTATCGCCCGGAATCATCGTGAAATTATACGTTGTGTAATGACATATCATTCAGCGCTTTATCCTTTCACGATATCCTCATTTACTTCATAATTTTGAAGTCAAGCCTTCACTAGCGAAGCTAAAATATAGAATTATTGTCTTGTGCTGTTATCTAATGGTCTTTGGTAGCATGTCTGGTGTGATCCTTTCGAAGAATCGAAGATTAGACGGGAACTCACGCGATTTGCATCTAATTTCATGAAAAAATCTAAGAGAAACATAAGTCCAAAGTAAGTTTTGGACTTATCTGAATAGTTCTAATTTCTTGGACGTCTGTGTCCAACTCCCTAGTTTTTCAGTTTTATTCGTTTACCTCGCTAACTTCATAAGAAAACAAAACCGTAACACAATTTTGATGACGATACAGTGGCAAACATAAGTCCAAAGTAAGTTTTGGACTTATCTGAATTGTCCGTATCTTCACATAACTTTCCACGATAATTTGGGGGAATTTAATGGCGATTGGTTGAAACAAAAGCCAATTTGAAGAAAAAAAAAAGTTAAAGGGTTGGAAACGAAGTCCATTTCCTTGGACTTATGTATCCAACCTTCCAGTTCTGTACTTCTCATTCATTTAGACTCTAGAACTTAATTAGAACTCGGGGCCTAAAACCAAGTTTTGTGACGGTACAAGAAAACTATGAGTCCAAGGAAGTTTTGGACTTATCTGAATTGTTGTATTCTTTCTATCAACTTTCGAAGACGATTTTGGGAATTTTCTCGCCGTTAGTTGAAACAAAAATCAACTTGAGAAAAAACTAACTTTGTTTCTTTCGCACAAGTGTCATTCCTGGATGGCTACAAAGTCCATTTTCTTGGACTCATGTGTCCAACCTTCTAGTTCTTATTCATTTAAACTCGAGAATTTCATAGGAAATCAGGGCGTAACTACAATTTTGAGACAGTACAAGTCCAAGGAAGTTTTGGACTTATCTAAATTGTTCTAATCTTCATATCAACTTTCTAAGATAATTTGGGGAATTCCACGGTGGCTGGTTGAAAGAAAAATCAACTTGGGGGAAAAGCCAAGTGTAACCCCTCAATGGCTATGAAGTTTATTTGCTGGACTTATGTGTCTACCCCCATAGTTTTTCACCCAATTCAACATTTGGACTTATTAGACTCACTTATTCATTTTGGGCGGCTCCTTTTCCAATTGTGAGTGGAGTCAACGTTTGGACTTACGTAAACGATTGTTTCGTTTTTTACTTTCCTTTCTCTTAGGATGAGAAATCGGGGGATCACAGGAACATAAGTCCAAACTAGGGCGGGGGAGAAATTCCGCATTTGCACTTCGATAACCTCTTCGTAGTTAAGACAGTAGTTTTTAAGACAAGAAAAGAATTAGATGGGGAATTTAAACGTAAGAAGCATAAGGCCAAGCTTTTGGACTTATTCCTATAATTGCCTCTAAGGATGTTCCCATTTGACCAAATATTTTCCTTGGACTTCCGGCTGTTTAACGGGCCGGCAAGGATGACGACCCACCTAAAAGAAATACACTGAGGATGATTTGAAAATAATTTGGACTTATCATTGCTTCTCTTTCTTGCATGCGTTTATCAGAATTGGGAAGCGTAAAGGGAATCGGTGGGTAATCTGCTGGATCTAAAGAGCAAAAGCTGATCGTCTCCCATTCTTTGGACTTATGTAAACATATTTTCCTTATTTCTTCTTATTCCTTTTTGGACTTATCTGAATACGTGTTCTTCCTTTCCAACTTGATTGAATGCAAAGACTATAGTGCAGTAATGCTGGCACTAAATTACGTGGAGGAACTTCCCACCATCTTGGTAGTTATCTAAGCTGTCGATGAAATTCGAGACATGTGTTTCGCTGGAAACGGCGTTAGCACCTCGAAACCGCGCCTCTATAATCGAAGTTGTTTCTCTCCCGTGTGGCACGTTCGAATCAACGAGGAACACAAAAATACTCAACTCACCTTTCACGGGATTCAGAAGATTTATTTTAATCGCATTTCGTATAGGAATTTTTGGACTTATCTCAATTTTTTGGACTTATCTCAAAATTTTGGACTTATCTCCGTTTTCTGGACTTATAAATAGCGTTTTGGTCGCTTAAAGTACTTTTATATTTCGTTTCCTTCACGTGTACTCCGACTAAATTGCATCCGATTTTACCAACAGACCGCAGCTGGAGGCGGTATCGGCGGAGGAGCCGGAGGTGGCATTGGAGGCGGTATTGGCGGTGGTATCGGTGGTGGAATCGGCGGCGGTATCGGAGGTGGAATCGGCGGTGGAATCGGAGGTGGTATCGGCGGAGGCGGTATCGGTGGAGGCGGCATCGGTGGAGGTGAGACTCGCGAAAATATAAATCGATGATGCATCATTTACATATTCTTTTGTGAATTCTTAGGAATCGGCGATGGTATCGGAGGAGGTATTGGAGGAGGCATCGGTGGCGGACACGGAGGCGGAATCGGTGGCGGAATCGGCGGTGGAATCGGCGGTGGAATCGGAGGCGGAATCAGCGGCGGCGGCGGTGGTATCTCCGGAAGCTACGGAGCACCTCCCAAGACCGGCGGTCCTTACTAAAACAGCTTCATCGCTCGAAATGCTCGTGGGGTTGGTGGTGGTGTTCTGGGGGCGGTTCAAGGACGTTCGTCGAAACGTTTAGGTTAACGGTTCCGCGAATTTCGGACTGGATCGATTCCGAAAACCACCACCGAGCTCAATGGCGCGCACAACTCATCTAGTTCAATAACGATGACGATCACTGCCGCGCTTCGGCGCTGTCGGTACTCGGTTCAATCCCTCATAATTTAATCGCTCGTGAAACAAGTTCTCTAGTGTTATGTCTCGAAGCTGTCTTCCTCAGACTTATGGACGAAACAAAAAAGAAAAAACTGTGTTATGATCTGTTGTGGTGACAATCTTTAACTCGCGACCTTTGAAGAGGATAGTTTCGGAAGTATTATTTGTAATAATTAACGGTGCCGTCCACCAATGGCGATCTGCAAGGCTCGCTGCCCCTTGTATATAAATGTGCAATATCGTGTTTTATTTTTGTATGTAACTTTTTTATTTCTTTTGCGTATCGAGATCGGGTGAGACGCGACGCGTCGCCCGGTTTCGTTTCTTTATCGTACATACTTGTATATTTTTTCTTTGTATGTGTATTGAAGTGAGATAAATACGGTGACAAATAAATGTATTTTTGTAAAAAAAAAGTCGAACAGTTTCATTCCTAAACCACTCGCAAACGTCCTTAAAACTTACAGCATTTCGACCGAACCTCAACAGTACGGTAAAAACGTGAAGAATACGAAGTTTGGTTCGAATTCGAGCGTTTTGGGACTTTGATCAAAAGTATATCGGTCAACTCAATAGGAAACGAAAGGTGGAAATGTAATACGCTTTCGTAACTTTTTCATATCTCGTTTACTAGTCTCGTGCGACATAAAAACAAATAAAATTTGTATAAAAAAATTCGTAATTAAAATTTTTTGAAAAAATCGACATGGTTAGAAACGGGTCGTGTTGGATATCAAATGAAAGCTCTCGACGAATACGTTACGACGAAATCACATCCAACCTCATATCTTTGCCGGTCCCCTCAACAAGGGGCGATTTTGAAGGAACCATTAACGTTCCTTAAATTTGGTTTCCAGAATCAGATTTTTAGACCACGAGTAATATCCGAGTACGAACTTTAGTTCAAATCCGAGCATTTTTTGGACTTTGATCAAAAAGTATATCGGTCAACTCAATAGGGAACGAAAGGTGGAAATGTAATACGCTTTCGTAACTTTTTTCATATCTTGTTTACTAGTCTCGTGCGACATAAAAACAAACAAAATTTGTATAAAAAAATTCGTAAAATTAAAATTTTTGGAAAAAATCGACATGTTTAGAAACAGGTCGTGTTGGATATCAAATGAAAGGTCTCGATGAATACGTTACGGGAAAATCGCTTTCAACTTCGAATCCTTTCCGGCTCAAAAAACAAAGGGCGATTTTGAGGTAACTATTACCGTCCCTTAAATTCGTTTGCCAGGATCAGATTTTAGACCACTGATAATACCTGAATACGAACTTTTGTTCAAATCCGAGCATTTTTGGACTTTGATCAAAAGGTATATCGGTCAACACAATAGGGAAGGAAAGGTCGAAATGTAATACGTATTTCGAAACTTTTTCCATATTTCGTTTACTAGTCCCGTAGGGCATAAAAACAAATAAAATTCATAAAATTAAAATTTTTGGAAAAAATCGACTTGTTTAGAAACGGGTCGTGTTGGATATCAAATGAAAGCTCTCGACGAATACGTTACGATAAAATCATTTTCAACCTCGTATCTTTGCCGATCCCAACAACAAAGGGGCGATTTTCAGGCAATCGTTAGCATTCCTTAAATTCGATTTTCAAAATCAGATTTTAGACCCGAACACGGACTTTTGTTCAAAGCCAAGCATTTTTGGATTTGGATGAAAAAGTATATCGGTCAACGCAACTCGTAATACCTCGAATACGTAGCAAACTACAAATCCGACCATTTTCGGACTTTGATGCAAAAAGTATATCGGTCAACCCGATGAAGAAGGAAACGTTTAAATAAAATCCGCTCTCGTAACTTTTTTCCCAATTTTATTTACTCATCTCGTACGACATAAAAAACAAATGAACAACGATGATAGTAATAAGAAATTCAACAAAATTCTTTTTTTTTTTGTAACATCGGCAATAAAAATAAATAAAAATCGCATTTGAACGACGATAACGAAAATATATTCGTGGATATTTTGTTAACAAATTTTTACACAACACAACTTCAACTTAAAATTTCTCTAAACAAAACAACAACGGAATGATACAGAAACCCTCGTATATAATAGATCACGGACACGGAAAATTTGTTTTCGAATAGGAATTTTTTGTTTGTTCGCGTAAAAAATATATACAGACAGAGGAAGACAAATACATATATTACAAAAATAAATTATCATATACTCAAGATTTGTACACGTGCAGCATTCAACGCGATCATAGCAAGGAGTATGTAAAGTAGGAGGATATTGCTCGCTAATTATCGTAAGTACGGCACTTAAGCATTCGTTTATTTTCACTATCACCACTATGGAAAATTCGTTAAAAAATAGAGGAAAAACGTCCTTTACGGCCACAATTTGTTGAATAAATCCATGAACGAGTCGTATATCATGAAGGTGATCGCAACGTCCAGGCACACCCTGCTCAATCTGGGCAAGGTACCTTTGTAGAAAGCCAAGATACCTTCGTTTTTCCAAACTTTGATGATACAATCGAGAGTCCCTTTGTACTGACTGGCTTCCAAACCTTGCATGCGCGTTTTAACCACGTCCAATGGAGTGTTGCCGACTACCGAACAAGCTCCTGCAATGAAATGTTTAATCATCAAAAAACTTTCCCAGTTACTAATTTCCATCACCCTGTATATGATAGATATCACCCTGTATACGTAACATACAGGGTACATCCAAGTGAAATACGGTGGCTTCCTTAACCTTCCTATACTCACGCATACGGTCTGTGAGACCGATTTATATAGTATAGTATACGTCTTTCATTTTGACGTGAGTATAGGAAGGTTAAGTTACTACTTCGATCACTTTATATACTATACACGTCATCCTGTACATAGAATATACAGGGTACAAATTCCATTTTTGAATGTACCCTATTTATATAAAGGGTACATCTAAGAAGTGAAATACCGCAAATCAAATTCCAAAATACAGGTTTGACACTCCTATAAATCTATTAAACCTGTCAAAATCTTTTCCAGTTACTAATTTCCATCACCCTGTATACGTAATATACGGGGTATATCCAAATCAAATACGGTAGCTTTCTTAGGTTACTACCTCTATCACCTTATATATTACACACGTCACCCTGTACATGTAATATACAGGGTACAAATTCGATTTTTGAATGTGCCCTATTTATATACAGGGTACATGTAAGAATTGAAATACCGCCGATCAAATTTCAAATACAGGTTTTCCATTCCTATAAATCTATTTGACTTCTCACAATCTTTTCCAGTTACTAGTTTCTATCACCCTGTATATTGTCCAAATCACCCTGTATACGATAGATATCACCCTGTATACGTAACATACAGGGTATATCTAAATGAAATACGGTAGCTTCCTTAGGTTACTACTTCGATCATCTTATATATTATACGCGTCATCCTGTACATAGAATATACAGGGTACAAATTCGATTTTTGAATGTACCCTATTTATATACAGGGTACATCTAAGAATTGAAATAGCGCCGATCAAATTCAAAATACAGGTTTCCCATTCCTATCTATTACTACCTACTTGACGCATATACAGGGTAACTTTTTCGATTCATCTTTTTTTTTGGAAAAATTACTCACCGGCGAAAAAGCCCATCAATCCTACCATATACTTCGGCACGCTCTTCGTCGGATCGCCGCCCCTGTATTTATCCTTGAGAGTTTCAATTACGAAGAATCTGATGGCCTGGTTTGAGCCTTGTTTCAAGATGGTGGCGGTCAATCCTTTATAGATACCTCCGATACCTATCGGGAAAATTCCGCACGTTAAAAATCAAAACGGAAGTTCGACCGGAAACTCGACATACGCACCTTCGCTCTTGATGATCATCCCCACTCCGTGCAGGAATCCGCGAAATTCCGGTTTGGCCTTGCGCCTGTCGTTGATAAATTTGACCTTGATGGTCTCCATCGGGGTCACGGCGAAGATCGCTTCGCAAACGCCCGCCCCCAATCCGCAGAGCATTCTCCCGACTGGGCTGAGGTTACCGTCCGCCCCCAGCATGTAACCTTTGAACGTTTCGAATGCCCCGAATCTGTTTTGGAAAGATTATTATGTCTTGGTATGGGGTATGAATGAAAATTATAAATAAAATTTAACAAAGTACAAAAAAGAAAAATCAAAAATAAAAGAAATCGGAATTAAGAAAAATTAATATAGCATTTTTTTTAATCAAAAAATTATGAGATCTTTCAGGAAATTTAAAAATCGAAAAATAATAAAATCTTTAAAAAACTAGTGGGGTGGGCGCTGCGAACCTGAAAAGTAACGGAGGTGTCCGCCCTATTATTTATTAGAAAATTTAGGTAGGGGATACGTAAAAAAAAATTTTAAAAATCATGAAATGAAAAAAATCCAAATTAAGAAAAAGTAAAACATAATTTTTTTAATAAAAAAAAAAATAGAAAATCTTTTAAAAAATAAAAAATCATACGATCTTAAGAGAACTCGAAATATTACGAAATCTTTAAAAAATTAGTAGGGTGGTTGCTGCGACCCTGTAAAGTAATAAAGGATTTTCGCCTTATTAATTATTTGAAAATGGGGGGACGCACAAAGAAATCATAAAAAATAAATTAATATCTAATTTTCTTTTAATCAAAAAATTAGATGATCTTAAAAAAAAAAATAATCTTAAAAGAAATCGAAATATTACAAAATCTTTAAAGAATTAGTAGGGTGGTTGTTGCAAGCCTGAAAAATAACGAAGTGATCTCGCGCTATTATTTATTTGAAAATTTAGGTAGGGGGCGCAAGAAAAAGAAACTTTAAAAATGAGGAGGAGAGCCAAGCCTTCTAGTTAGATAAGACAAGAATTGCGTTTTCATTGAATGTTAGAGGCCATCGTGATTTCCAAACAAAACGTCGGGTATGTTAAAAATAATAAAAAATATTAAACAAATAACAATAATTACAAAGGGTGAGGTGAGAGGAGGGAAGGGAAGAAGGGAGGCAGGGTAAAAATTTGTAAATTGAAGAAATATAGGAAAAAGGAAAAACACAACGAATAAAAATAAAGAAAGAAAGAGAAAGAACAATAAATTGAAAAAATTAAAAAATGGGAAATAAAAAAATTAAAAAAGGGAACAGGAAACAAATAACAGATTTTGCGATTATTAGGTGGTTCGGAATATCGGGGACGCGATTACGAATAATAAATAAATAATAAAAATTATTTGATAATTTCTAACAAATAGTACTGCTACCGTTTCAGAGCAGATTTTCTTACCTGACACCCGATTTCGGAATTGAGCCGTAGATGAGGACGCTGAGACCCCTGTAAAGTCCGAAGAAGCCGTGCGTCTGGATCGTCTTTTTGGTGCAATCCAGGATCCCCTTGTATTTCTTCCTCTCCCCCTTTTCGTCGAGTTGCAGGTGAGTTTTGACATATTCGGTCGGATATGTAATACAAATTTCGATACCGCCGGTTATGCCTCCTATAAAAATTAAAAATAAAAATTCAAAAAAGAAATAATAAGTAAATTTTGTAGAGTTCAAAAGAAATTAAGGAGAATTGAAAAGAACTTAATTCTAAAAATTAAAAAGAAATTTGGAAAAATTGGTAAAACCAAAAGCAATTACAATAAAATAAATATCGGCAAATTTTAAAGAAATTAGATCAATTAAAACAGAATTTAAAAAAATGGAAAAATAAAAGCAAATCAGAGGATATTTTGGAGAATTAAAATCATATGGGAAAATTAACAATTGAAAAAAAAATTTGGTAAATTACAGGAAATTTCGGAAAATTAAAAATAAATTTCAAGAAATTTAAAAAATGCAAGCTAGGGAAAATCTAGGTGAATTAAAAAGAGATAGAATATATACTAATTACATAAAGATATAGATAAAAAGATTGGAAAATCAAAGTATTAGAGGAAATTTCGGAAAATTAGAATAAAATGTGAAAATTAACAGGAAATTAGAGAAAATGTTGGTAAAGTAAAGAAAATTTCGGAAAGTTAAAAATAAATATAAGAAAAACAGCAAACGAGTTAAATAAAAATCGGAAAATCGGAAAATCAAATAGGAATTAAAGTAAATTGTGGTAAAATTGGAAAATTACTAGAAATCTTGAAAAATCAAAATAAAATCGGAAAATTAACAAGAAATTAAGGAAAATTCTGGTATATTATTTAATAAATTTGAAGAAATCCTAAAAATTGCAAACTAGCAAAAATCTAGGGGGATTAGATAGAAAAGATACTAATTACACAAAGATATAGATAAAAAATTGGAAAATCAAAATATTAGAGGAAATTAGAAAATATTGGTGAATTTCGGAAAGAAATTATGTAAAATCAAATAGAAATTAAAGCACATTTTGGTAAAATTAGAAGGAAACTTAAAAAATCAAAATAAAATCAGATAATTAACAAGAAATTAAGGAAAATTCTGGTATATTACAGGCAATTTCGGAAAATTGAAAACAAATCTAAGAAAAATCGAAAAATTACAAATAAATTATAGAAAAAATTTAAAAATTAAAAATTATTATTTCTTAAACTAGTCAACATTTTTTATCTGCAATCACTCACCTGCTATGATGCCTTTAAGACTTTTAACCGCGCCGCTGGAGGCCGCTCCGGTATCCTTCATCCATGGCCTATTATTGTATGGATTAACGAAAGTTCTAAAGCAATTCGGATCCATCTTTTAAGCGTCCGGATCCTGCAGGATCAACGAAAAAGGACCAATAAGATCTATTCGAAGCGAACTAAACGAGGCTACTGGCTTTAGAAACGGATCGCTTTAGAGGGATTAGAGGAGACGGCGTCTCCTTATCCTTATCGCGTCGTCTGGCTACTTATCCCGATGCTTCGACGGTTCGAGGAGAATGTCACACGTTAGCTATCTTCAGTACAAAGTCGCGCGACGTACAATCGGACAAGGTTAAAGGAAACTTAAAAACGCTCGTTCGATTATTACTTTTTTCTTATCAGGTGGGATCGTTTCGTATCGGAATGACTTCGAACGAGTTAAGTAGGTGGGCCGTATATAAAGTGAGCGAATAAAGTGGAATTACGTCGGCTTCAATGAAATTATGTACGTATGTATGTGTGTGTGTGGATCTTCGCTGATAACGCACGCCCGTTTTGTGTTTTTAGGTCGTTATCGGGCGAGCGCGCCAGCATTGAACTTTGTGAACTATCGTGTTACGACTTTTATAAGAGCTGATACGATGACGGTTTTTTATTTATTATTCCTAACGAACTTGTGCGCGTAGAGATATTTTTAGGATATCTGCGGCGTTAGCGACGAGTCGTTGCTAGCGTTGCGCAATATTGACATTATCAGTATTATTGAATTGTTCCGCAGAATGGGTGTTTGCTAAAGTCAAATAAGTAACGTACGACGATACGATTGGCTTTAAGTAATAATTAGTCTGGGAAAACAGCGGTAACAACAAAAATAACTTACGACAGACTACATATACATCGAACTAATCGCATACAGCATCGATTTAGTAATGACTTAACTCGGGAATCGACGACGCTGTCGTAACTTATTTCGTAATTGTACGCTGTTACGGCTGTTTGGCTAGTAATAATGCCGTACACAACAGTATACATACTTAATTCTACAAATTGCTCACGTACGAGTGACGTCTAAGTAAAAATACTTTGAGGAATCATTAAACACAAAAATCATTTATTCGGAATCATAAAATTCGAAGAATCTAGACGACCTTCTCTACAAAGCGGTTTTATTAGGTGCGTTTATTAGGTACTTCGAAAAGTAGCTGTGCATTGGCTTACTAAGTAAGCAAATTCGGTGACATGTGTTTCGCTAGCGACGAGACAAGCATTATCAAAACCGTATAAAACCGAAGCGAAGTAAGCGAAAAATTTTCTTAAAATTCCGTCCGTTGTAAATGACCCCCATATGTAAATAATATGTCAAGTAACATGCGTGTCTAACAAGGAGAAGGCAAGGTAATCGGATATTTGTAATTTTTGATATTTATGGTACGTGTGGTTTGGACCTTAAATAAGAATATTTTGGAGTAGTTCGACGTAACGTTCATAAATTACCGAGATAATCGATGTTGACGTTTCACCCACCATTTAAATCCACTAGATATAATACGATTGTCAATTGGACTCGTGGCCAAGTCGATAGCGTTTTGGTGCGATACTCACGAGATCGCTGGTTCGGGTCTCGTCACGGGACATTTCTTTTTCTTCCATTCAAAACGCATCATATGTTTTTTTCATTCTTCTTCTCATATCAAAAATTATTTTATGTTTTTTATTTTTTAATTAAATTTCTGGAAAAGGCTTTTTCGCTGATTTTCTTTCCCGGGATTGAAAGACAAATTGACTTCAATTTAGTAGTAATTGATTCCGAGAAGTTCAAGGGACGAATTCTTGAGGAATTTTTGAGACGGCTTCCAAATTGAAAAATTTCAATAAGTTTAGAAGCTACTTCTGCCTAGAATTGACAGAAAATCAATTCAAATTTAAACACATCAGCAAGTTTAGAACATTTTCATTTATTTTTCATTTCCAGGACGAACCCTGACGTTGGAAGTTTGCCAGAAAAATTTTTTCCCACATTTTGCACTGAAATCGATGGAAAACTAACTTCCAAGAAGTTTTTTTTTAAACTGCAAACTTGTCAGAAAACTTAGCCATCCTTTTCTTGTGGGATTGGAAAAAATTCTTTTAATAAACGAACGAAACAAAGTTCAGGAAATCTGAGATTAATTTCCGGTAAATTTTCGAGTTAGGATTGAAGTTGAAAGCTTTCCGAAACTCTTAAAAATTTTGTCGCGATGACTTCAGGACAAACTTTGAAAGAATTTGAAAAATATACAAAAATCTCTTTTCCCCGGATAGAAGTAACATTCGCTCGAACTAGAAGCATTCTTCGAGAAATTAAGGATTCTTGTAGAAACCTCTAAGAAGAATCTAAACTTATCTTCTTTTAGAGAATCTGGAAGATTTTTCCTAGAAGTGCAATTAAGAGGATTTCGGGTTACATATAACTAAATTCTGAAAACTGTAGATTGTTTCCTAGAATAACAATGAATTTTTTTCCTAAAATTGTAACGAAAGTTCATTCCAAATTCAAGACAAATTTTTAGTCATTTCCAAGAATGTGACGTTTAAAATTCCTAGTAAAATTTCCGATATTTGTTTTCCATTTTTTACGATTTAATTTCATTTTCCTATAACCGAAGTCGATCAAAGACAAATTTTCGAAACAACTACGAAACGTATCCGAATTATTATATTTATTTTTGGAAAATTGAAATTTTTCCTTAGAATTGCAACCAAAATCGTAATTCAAAGTTTAGGACGAATTTCTACGAATTTCCAAGAATTTGATCTTTAAAACTCCGAGGGAAATATAAGACATATCCTTTCATTTATTTTGCCCAAATATTTTTAGAGAATTTTCCTAGAAATGTCCTTATAACTTTCCTTATCGTAGAACCAAAACAAAATCAATGTTGAGGCAAACGTTTGCATGTTTGAGACGAATTTTCTAGGAAAACTGGGAAACGTGTCCGAATTCGAAGCTTTTCTTTTTATTGGAAGATTGAAATCTTTTCCTTAGAATTGCAACCGAAAATAATTCTATGGTTAGGACGGATTTTTAGATTTTTCCAAGAATTTTATTTTTGAAACTTCGAGGAAATTTAAGACATATCCTCTCATCTCTTTTGCCCAGGATTTCTTAAGAAAAATGTTTCTAGAAATGTCCTTATAATTTGCTTCTTCTTAGAACCGAAACGAAATCGATTTGAGACAAATTTCGGCATGGCCGAGACGAATTTCCTAGGAAAAGTGGGAAATGTGTTCGAATTCGAAGCTTTTCTTTTATTGGAAAATTGAAATCTTTTCCTAGAATTGCAACCAAAATGAATTCTAGGTTTAGGACGAATTTTTAGAATTTTCCAAAAAAAAATTGGTCTTTTCAATTCCGAAGGAAATTTAAGACATTTGCCTTGCATTTCTTTCGGCTAAAATTTCTTAGGAAAATTTTCCTAGAAATGTCGTTATAATTTTCCTTTTCTTAGAACCGAAACGAAATCGATTTGAGACAAATTTCGGCATTGCCGAGACGAATTTCCTAGGAAAAGTGGGAAATGTGTCCGAATTCGAAGCTTTTCTTTTATTGGAAAATTGAAATCTTTTCCTAGAATTGCAACCAAAATGAATTCTAGGTTTAGGACGAATTTTTAGAATTTTCCAAAAAAAAATTGATCTTTTCAATTCCGAAGGAAATTTAAGACATTTGCCTTGCATTTCTTTCGGCTAAAATTTCTTAGGAAAATTTTCCTAGAAATGTCGTTATAATTTTCCTTTTCTTAGAACCGAAACGAAATCGATTTGAGACAAATTTCGGCATTGCCGAGACGAATTTCCTAGGAAAAGTGGGAAATGTGTCCGAATTCGAAGCTTTTCTTTTATTGGAAAATTGAAATCTTTTCCTAGAATTGCAACCAAAATGAATTCTAGGTTTAGGACGAATTTTGAGATTTTTCAAAGAATTTGATCTTTAAAACTTCGAGGGAAATTTAAAACATCCTTTCATTTCTTTTGTCCAAAATTTCTTAAGAAAAATGTTTCTAGAAATGTCCTTATAATTTTCTTTTTCTTAGAACCAAGACAAAATCGATCTTGATGCAAATTTTTGCATGTTTGAAACGAACTTTCTACGAAAATTTCAAAACATTTACGAATTTGAAGCTTTTTTAATTGGAAAATTGAAATATTTTCTTTAGAATTGCAATCAAATTTAATTCTAGGTTTAGGACGAATTTTTACGAATTTCCAAGAATTCGATCTTTTAAACTCCGAAGGAAATTTACATTTGCCTTTCATTCCTTTTGGCTAAAATTTCTTAAGAAAATTTTCCTAGAAATGTCCTGATAATATTCTTTTTCTTAGAATCGAAATGAAATCGATTTGAACCAAATGTCGGCATGGGCAAGACGAATTTTCTAAGAAAAACTGGGAAATGTGTCCGAATTTGAAGTTTTTCTATTATTGGAAAATTGAAACCTTTTCCTAGAATTGCAACCAAAACTAATTCTAGGTTTTTTGGACGAAGTTCTAGAATTTTCCAACAATTTGATCTTGAAAACTCCGAGGGAAGCTTTAGACATATCCCTTAATCTCCTTTGGCTAAAATTTCTTACGAAAATTTCCTAAAAGTCTCCTTATAATTTTTTTACGTTTAATACCGAAACAAAATCGATTTTGAGGTATATTTTGGCATTTTTGAGACGAATTTTCTAGGATCTAGGAAATTGAAATCTTTTCCTTAGGATTGCAACCAAAACGAATTCTAGGCTTAGGACGAATTTTTAGAACTTTGCAAGAATTTCATCATGAAAACTTCGAGGGACATTAAAGACATATCCTTTCATTTCTTCTGCCCAAGATTTCTTAAGAAAAATGTTCCTAGAAATGTCCTTATAATTTTCTTTTTCTTAGAACCAAAACGAAATCGATTTGAGGCAAATTTTGGCATTGCCGAGACGAATTTTCTAGGAAAACTGGGAAACGTGTCCGAATTTGAAGATTTTCTTTATTTAGAAAATTGACATCTTTTCCGAGAATTGCAAGGAAAATTAATTCCCTAGCTTGGAACAATTTTTTTAAATTTCCAAGAATTCGATCTTTTAAATTCCAATGAGAAATTAAGACATATTTTTCATTTCTACTGGCTAGAGTTTCTTAGAAACCTTTCTTAGAGATTTCCTCTAATTTACTTTTGTTCGAGACCAATTTTCTAGGAAAAGCGCAAACTGTGTCCGAATTTAACGCTTTCTCTTTATTGGATCTTTTCCTTAAAATGGCATATCAAAATTAATTCGAAGTTCAGGACGAATTTCTACAAACTTCCAAGAATTTGATGTATGAAACTCCGAGAGAAATTTCACATATTTCCTTCAATATTTTTTGCTAGAATTTCTTAGAAAATTTTCCTATAGATTTTCTTTTTCTTAGAACGGAAACAAAATCGATTAAAGATCAACTTTGGAAAGCTTGAGACCAAGAATTCTAGGAAAACTCCGAAACGTATCCGAATTTAAAGTTGTTTCTCGGAAAATTGATACTTTTTTTTTTTCCAAGAATTGCAACCCCAAATGAATCTTAGGTTTAGGACAAATTTTTACGAATTGCCAAGAATTTGATCTTTGAAACTCCGAGGAAAATTTAACACATGCTTTCATCTCTGTTGGCTAGAATTTCAGAAGAAAATTTTCCTAGAAAAGTCGTTATAATTTTCTTTTTCTTAGAACCAAGACAAAATCGATTTCGAAGATTTTCCTAGCGATTTCCTATAATTTCTATTTGTACGAGACGAATTTTCTAGGAAAAGCGCAAACTGTGTCCAAATTTAACGCTTTCTTTTCATTGGAAAATTGAAATCTTTTCCTTAAAATGGCATATCAAAATTAATTCGAAGTTCAGGACGAATTTCTAGAAACTTCCAAGAATTTGATGTATGAAACTCCGAGAGAAATGTCAGATATTTCCTTCCCGATTTTTTGCTAGAATTTCTTAAGTAATTTTCCCATAGATTTTTTTATAATTTCTTTTTCTTAGAACGGAAACAAAATCGATTAAAGATCAACTTTGGAAAGCTTGAGACCAAGAATTCTAGGAAAACTCCGAAACGTATCCGAAGTTGTTTCTCGGAAAATTGATACTTTCTTTCCAAGAATTGCAGCCCAAATGAATCTTAGTTCTTCCAAGAATTTGATCTTCCAAAAAAAGTGTCCAAATTTGGAGCTTTCTTTTGTAGAAAATTGATATATTTTCCAAGAATTAAAATTAATTCGTTGACGTTTACGAGTAAAATTAGAACATTTCCGAATTTAGGGAAATATTCCAAGATCATAGGTCGTCAATAACACACGATTGTTTTGGCTTCACGCCGACGTTTCGTCCGTGTATACAGGTCAGAATCTTCAAGCAAATTTGATAAATTACAACTGCGACTTTTGTTTTTCTTGAAAACTCAAAATAAAAAAATATATAAAACCCGGAATACTTTTCTCAACGATTGAAAGCAAATTTTTCGTTTTTCTTTCTCTCTTTCTTCTTTTTTTGCTTCTTCGTTCGTTAAATTACGAAAATTACGAAATAAATAATCGCAAAATTAACTGGAGACGCCACTTGAGGCTTTAAGTGTGTGCATCGCAAACAACGCGATGGCATAAAAACATTGAGCGTAGATTTTGTAATTTTCTAGGATTGCGCAAATATTTCCGACGCTCAACATCACGGCGATTACTCAACATTATTGGCGTTTCCAACAATAAATTGTTATTACCATAATCCACAAGAAGAAAATAATTTTACGCCAATCGTCTTCGCCTGACGTATCCGCCGCTAGTTCGAACGAAAATATTTATAGAAAAGCAATAAAAATTAACGCGTTATCCTATGCACAACGCAACACGAGCAATGGAAAAAGGAAATTAGCATCTACACGCTCGTAAATTTTTTTATTGTCGGACTACCGCAAAACCCGTCCCACATCGTTCAAGAACGAGAAGTCCGGCCAGTCCGATATTCATTCCACTTTCGCGCCGAAGCAATTCGAAGAAGCGAGGAATCTCAATTATCATTTATTACCTCATACGTCCAGCCGCTTGAAAACGAACGAAATTGCTTGCATTGCGTCCGAATTAAGTTCAAGGTTTTGCTTAAAGCAATAAACATACATTATTGCTGTTAGGGACTTTCACGCGGCGAAAAGGCACCGGGGGAAACCGCGATGGAAGGGGGTGGGGGAGGGGGGAATAACCGATTCGAATTTTTCGGAATTTAAATCGTTCCACTTCGACTCCAATTTTTTCCCGTAAAGTAAATAAAAATCAAATAAACCACAAACGAACGAGGAGGGACACGAAATTAGATTCCTAATCGAACCCCTCCCCGATAATTTGAATGAAAAATCACTTCCCCACGTATCCGGTAGTTTCCTGCTTGATCGCGAGGGATCCTACGAATTCTTCCCCCGATATAAACAAAAAGGAATAAAAAACGCTCACCTGATATTCCAACTGGAGCGAAAACACTACCGATCTACTCGATACATGACTCCCCAAACCTCCTGAGGCAGCCTTCGTTCTTCTGGTGCGCTTTTTAGAGGTTTGCCATCTGTCAAGGAAGTGACATTTTACGCGGATTATCTGTCGAAGCGGAAATCTGACGTTGACATGCTGGAAACTGTAGTGGCGCCATCCGTCGGTCGGATGACGAAATTCTATCGATGTTGGGCGATTTCTTCGAATTGCTGTTGGGAACGGTTGAGTTCCCGGAAACGTAAGCACTTAAGAAGATTAAATTCCTGGGATTTGGGGCGGGGATGTTTTTAATGGCGAAAATTCGGAGAAATTCTTTGGAAAAATCGAAGGAAACTTCTCAGAATTTTGATATTAAAACGTAGGTACCGATTTGCTTGGAAATGAAAGAAAAAAATTGTTTCAGCGATAAATGTGAAGTTAAGCTGATAAAAATGTTCAAGAAAAATTGCGGGAATTGTCGCTTCGTAGAATTCGAACAGATCGAGGAAATTTTCTTGAAAATCGGGGAAACTTCTCAGAATTTTTACACTAAAACGCTCTGATTTGCTTGGAAACGAGAAACCGAATTTTTAACCGATGAATGGGAAATTAAACTTATAAAAATATTCGAGAAAAATTGCGGGAATTGTCGTTTCTTAGGATTCAAAATAATCGAAGAAATTTTCGTGATACTGGGGGAAAATATTTGGAAATCGAGAAAAATGTAGTGGAATTTCAAGATTAAAACGTTCTGATTTTCTTGGAAATGAAAGAAAAGGACACTTTTAAGCGATTAATGAGAAGTTAAGTTCATAAAAATGTTCGAGAAAAATTGCAGGAATTGTCGCTTCGTAGAATTCGAACAGATCGAGGAAATTTTCTTGAAAATCGGGGGAAACTTCTCAGAATTTTTACACTAAAACGTTCTGATTTACTTGGAAAAAAAAAACGAATATTTAAGCGATGAATGAGAAATTAACTTATAAAAATATTCGAGAAAAATTGCGGGAATTGTCCCTTCTTAGGATTCAAAATAATCGAAGAAATTTTCTTGATACTGGGGGAAAATATTTGGAAATCGAGGAAAGTGTAGTGGAATTTCAAGATTAAAACGTTCTGATTTTCTTGGAAATGAAAGAAGGGACATTTTTACATTAATGAGAAGTTAAGTTCATAAAAATATTCGAGAAAAATTGCGGGAATTGTCGCTTCCTAGAATTCGAACAAATCGAGGAAAATTTCTTGAAAATCTAGGGAAATTTCTCGGAATTTTATTATTAAAACGTTCTGATTTGAGATGAAAGAAACGAAAAATTATTTCACCCATAAATCAGAAGCTAAACTTATAAAAATATTCGAGAAAAATTGCGGGAATTGTCGTTTTTTAGAATTCAAAATAATCGAAGAAATTTTCTTAAAAATGGGGGAAAATACTTGGAAATCGAGAAAAATATAGTGGAATTTCAAAATTAAAACGTTCTGATTTGCTTGGAAATGAAAGAAAAGAACATTTTTAAGGGATGAATGGGAAGCTCAGCTCATAAAAATGTTCGAGAGAAATTGCGGGAATTGTCGCTTCATAGAATTTGAAAAAATCGAGAGAAAATACTTGCAAATTGAGGGAATTTTTTGGAATTTTAATATTAAAACGTTCTGATTTGTTTGGAAATGAAAGAAACGAAAACTTTTAAGCGATGAATGAGATGCTAAGCTTGTAAAAATGTTCTAGAAAAATTGAGGGAATTGTCGCTTCCTGGAATTCGAAATCATCTAAGAAATTTTCTTCAAAATCGGGAGAAAGTATGTGGAAATCAAGAGGAATTTTTTGGAATTTTAATATTAAAACCTTCTGATTTGCTTGGAAGTGAAAGAAACGAATTTTTTTAAGCGATGAATGAGAAGCCAGAAAAATTGTGAGAATTGTTGCTTCTAGAATTCGAAATAATCAAAAGAATTTTTTCAAAATCATGGGAAAATACTTGGAAAACGAGAGAAATTCTTTGTAATTTTAGCATTAGAACGTTCTGATTTGTTTGACAATGAAAGAAAAAAGAAATTATTAAGCCACGAATGAGAAGTTAAGTTCATAAACATGTTCCAGAAAAATTGCTGAAATTGTCGTTTCCTAGAATTCGAAAAAATTGGGAGAAATTCTCTGAAATGCTAACATTAAAATGTTTTGATTTTAGAAGAATTTGAAACAATTGCGGAAATTTTCTTGAAAATCGGGGCAAAATACTTGCAAATCGAGGGAAATTCTTTGTAATTTTAACATTAAAACGTTCTGATTTCTTCGGAAATGATAGAAAAACATTTGTTTAAGCGATAAATGAGAAGTTCATTTTATAAAAATTGTAGAGAAAAATTGTGAGAGTTACCGCTTCCTAGAATTTGAAAAAATCGAGAGAATTTTCTTGAAAATCGAAGGAAAGTACTTGTAAATCCAGAGAAACTCTTTGGAATTTTAACATTAAAACGTTTGGAGTTGTTTGGAAATGAAAAAAACATTCGTTTTAGCAATAAACGAGAAGTTAAGCTAATATAAATTGTGGAAGTTACCGCTTCCTAGCATTTGAAATAATCGAGTGAATTTTCTTGAAAATCGGAGGAAAATGCTTGGAAATCGAGCGAAATTCTTTGGAATTTTAACATTAAAACGTTTGGATTTGTTTGGCAATGAAAGAAAAAGTTAATTTTTAAGCGACGAATGAGAAGTTAATCTTATAAAAGTGTTCCAAAAAATTGAGAGGAATTGTCGCTCCCTAGAATCTTAAAAAATCGAGGGAATTTTCTCGAACATCAAGGGAAAATACTTGGAAATCACGCGAAATTCTTTGTAATTTTATTAAAATGTTGTTCTTTATTTGGAAGTAAGGGAAACAAATTTTTTAAAGCCATGGATGAGAAGTTAATTTTATAGAAATGTTCGAGAAAAATTGCGAGACGCTTTGTTTGTATTGTAGAACAAATCGAGGGAAAATACTGGAATTTTAACATTACGACATTCTGGTTTGTTTGGAAATGACGACAAAGGCAATTTTTAAGCGTTAATGAGAAGTTAAGCTAAATTGTAGAGAAATATGGCGGGAATTATCGCTTTCTAGAATTCGAAAAATCGAAGAAATTTTCTTTAAAATCAAGGGAAAATACTTGCAAATTGCATATCGACAAAATTTTTCGAATTTTAATACTAAGACATTTTGATTTGTTTGGAAAATAAAGAAAAGGACATTTTTAAGCGACGAATTAGAAGTTAAACTTTAAACATTTTGATATGCTTGGATTTGGAAGAAACAAAAATTTTTGAGCCAAGAATGAGAATTTAAACTTTTAAAAATCTTCGAGAAAAATTGCAGAAATTGTCATTTCCTAGAATTAGAGAAAATCGAGGAAATTTTCTCGAAAGTCGAGGGAATTTTCTTGAAAATCGAGGGAATTTTCTTGAAAATTAAGATGTTGTTTTGTTTTGTTCTCTTGAGCCTGTTTTCTATAACTGCGTGGAAATATTTAGGACTGGAAAAGTTTAATTTAGTAGAATTTCCTATGGAAATTTGCTAATTAGAAAAATTCAAAGAAAATTGTTTAGAAATTCGCGGAATTTTGTCAGAATCACGCAGTCAGAATTCGGATTTCCGCGAAGTTCTAAATCTATCGAGAGTTCACAAAACGATTCTGAAGAATTTTCTTCTTAATTACGAAAATTCTGATTTGTGTTAAGTTTTTCAAATTTAGAGAAATCTTCACGATCCACTCCCAGCCATCCTCGAGGTTGAATGATTCTGAAGATCTGATTAAAGAAAAAACAGCAGTCAAGAAAAGCGGTTTATGCTTTGAAATCAATCAACGGTGAGTTTCAATAAAACAATGCACCGTCGAAGAGGAAATATTGGCTCCAAAACGTATTACGTGACTGTTGTAACGGAATTTCGATAATTTTAACAGAATTTCTTTCTTGCAGGACCAACATTCTAGCAGGCAATACTAGAAAAGCGCTTTCGGAAATTTGGCTGGGAATGTGCTCCGTTCGAAACAGTGACATATATGAAGGAGATTTGAGGACTGAGGTATTGGATCAGGAGGTTTCAGCATCAGGAGGACGTAGCACCGTTGAAGAGGAAACATTGGTTCCGAAACGTATTATGTAACTGTTTTGACGGAATTCTGATAATTTGAACAGAAATTTGTGAAAAACTTCCTGGAGGAAACTTGAAGGGTTTGAGAACATATTTTTTGGGAGGACTTGGAGGATCAACATTCAGCCAGTACTAAGTAGAAGAACGCAGAATTCCACTCTCGAACTTTTTATGGGAATGTGATAGGTTCAAATTGGAATTGGAATAAGAAGTGAGGCAATGGATCAGAAGGACGTAGCACCGTTGATTTTTCGGAAAATTTTACCAATTTCTCCGATATGCTCAATTGAAACACAGATTGCGACTACAAATGTTTACGTAAGCAGTTGTCATTGGATCTTCCCTCTGAAGAGATCAATCAATTACCCCCAAATTTGGGGATGAATTGCAAAATTTACCTCTAAATTACACCCCCGCAATAACCACCCTACCAATTTTAATTCACCCTAGTCTGGGTTAAAAGTTTCTTCTTCTTAGAACTGAAATGATGTTGATTCGAAGAATTCCGAAAAGTTAACTAAAAACTTGTCGGAGAAAAATTTCAGTTTGAAAGTTTTGAGGAAATTACCACTTTCCCGGAATTCAATTGGAGTCTATTTGGAGGGGTTTCTAAGAACTTCCGCGAAGAATTCGAAAATCAATTTTCCTTCTATCTATCTATCCGAATTTAAGTATAAAATTTGAGTAGATTAGGTCGAATTTTTGGAGAATTTCCGGAAAATTTTACCAATTTCTTCGCCTAAAATATTTCAATCAACTCAGTTTAGGGGAATTCCCTCCTATTTATTTAGCGTCAAATTCCAATTTTTCCGATATCACGTTCGAACCGACCCAATTTCATACGCATACCTCCGCCCTTCCCCTCCCCCGTCTTCGCCTACGAGAAAATAATCGAAAACCGCCACCCACCAATCCGCCAGGAATCGAGAAAATAATAACAAAAAGAAAATTACCGGAAAATCCTCCGGGGACCAACCGAAAACCACCGCCGAAAAGAATCCTTTCACTCCCCACCCCCAGACCGTTGCAGAAAACTAACGCACAAACACACACAATATCCATACCTTTTCGTCGTCGGAATCGACGGCGACGCCACCACCACCGTCGTCGTCGTGCGCCATCCGTTTCCTTCCCCCGTCCCGATCATTTTTTCCGGCGTAAAACCGAAGCGAAACGCGGCGCCATCTACGCGGTCCCGTCGCGAACTATCATTTTCCGAAGCGATTTTCCTCAGTACGCCGAGTTTCGCGAGCGAGGAAAGTGCCCCGTACGAATCGGCGACGACGGACAAGAAAATTAAAGAGGGATAACGTTAACGGGATCGTGGCGCGCTACGAAAAATTAGAGAAAAAAAAAGAAAATCGTTATTACGAGGGACGAATCGAAATCGCAAAATCGGCGGAAATTCCGGGAAAAATTGGGTTTCCCTTTCGGTGGTAAGAAGTGACTTTAACAGTGGTCGTCGGGTTTGGGGGTAGGAAGGAAAAAAGATAATTCTTTTTCGGAGAGTCGGAAATTCGGAGTTCTGTGGTTTCCTTGAAGGAGTCGTACGAGAGAGGTGAGGATGGATACCGTCGCCGGAGTGGAGTCTGTAGGTAAGAGGAAACACGGGGAAAATCTCATGGAAAATTCCCGTTAAGATTCTTTTTCGTAATCTCGCAAAAAAGGAAAGCGCTTAAGACCGGGGGACTGGAGGGAAAATTGTGGAAAAATCCAGTTTTAATTAATTGCGTAATAGCCACCATCATGGACAATACGGTGTGTCCTATATCGAGCGGGATTGCATGGGTAACTTTCTTATTATTGAAGATCGAGATACACACTGTATACCTATACGTATATATATACAGGGGGTAATCGATATCTTTGCTATAAACTTTAACATACTATTCAGTTAAGGGCCAAATAGCTTTAAAGTTGATTTTTTCGGAATTTGCAGTTACTATTACAATATTCGTAATTTCAAACAAATTGTGCAATTAACGCGAACCACTATTCAATAACATTGAAGGATGCAGTTCCGGTTTTGAAATGGAGCGTTCTCCTGTTACCTGATTCGTTGGTCCCCATAGATTCTGGAAGTAACAAAAGAAAACGACACGGAAACTAAACCAAAATCGACAAAAGTGACTTTTTTGCCACGCGCAAAAATTGTACGATTTTACGTATGCCAACAGAAATATTGGTAGTACTGCAAACTTAGTTAAGATAATGCCAATCGAGGAATCGGCAGCGTTGCCAACTATAAGAGAAAGTTGCTAAAGACAACAATTCTATAAAATCCAATGGAATTTAGACAATTTTACGGAAAATTGAAGAATAGGGCACTGACGCAAAACTTGGTTGTCCTTTGTTTGCCCAATCCTTTCGTCCTTGTAGATGTTGATACAAGTAACAAAAAGTGCGGAAACCACTCTCCAATGGAGGAAAAAAAGCGAGAAACAAGTTGCACTAAAATGATATTATATCGAACGGGAGATGTATTGCATGCGCAAAAATTGTCGATTTTGCACATGGCAAGGAAGGCCACCAACTTATTTTAGGTAATATAAAACTTCGGGGGTTTAAAGTCGGCAAGGTTAAAGTATTCGCGGAGCTAATTCAGACGAAGAAAACCGCAGGTCGCTGCGGCTAACTGTTCGGGAGAAACGGGGCTTCAAAGTTTGAAAAAGGAGAAATGACCTGAAATCGGAACATTTGGCTCTAGCGCCGAAACCGTTAAAAATATCGCGTTCGTTTCTATTCCATTCGAATCCCACTCGAAATCTGCTTCGATCAAGGAACATTTAATGGCGATCGAACCATTAATAAAGACGCGAGGACGTCTCGAAAATGGCGATTTTGAACGAAATTTTTCTCAGATAAAAGGTCCCGTTTGAAATCGCGCGTCCTGTAATTGCGTTTGAAATAAGCTACGACAGCCTATATATACACAGAACTACTCGTACATAGCGTACTGACTAGATTGGGGAGTCGGCGATGCAGTCGTGACTTATTTCGTAATTGTACGCTGTTGTTTACCCAGACTAGCGATGACCTGAGTCGAGATCTATGATGGAGTGCCTTGAGAGATCGAATTCGGTTTTTGTTAGCGCCCATTTCATAGCGATCGAACCACTAATGTGGTCGTGAGGACGTTCCTAGAAATTCGTTTCTAATTGGTGTTATGGACACACTTCACCTTTGATGATCTCAGTATTATTCCGAAATTCTTAATCAAGTAAGGCATCAAACGTGCCTACTGTCTAATTTAGAAATAGATTTCCGCCTAACGGCATAGAAAATTTCGCCATTTCTCTGGATCGTAAGCTTCCGATAGTCTTGGCGGATTTAAACTGGGTGAAGTTAAAGTACTCGAGGAACTAATTCAGACGAAAGAAACCGCAGGTCCCTGTGACTAACCGTTCCGGAGAAACGGGCTTCAAAGTTTGAAAAAGAGAAATGGCCTCAAATCGGAACATTTGGCTCTAGCGCCAAAACCGTTAAAGATACCGCGTTCGTTCCTATTCAATTCGAATCCTACTCGAAATCTGCTTCTATCAAGGTATATATCATAGCGATCGAACCATTAATGTGGTCGTGAGGACGTTCCTAGAAATTCGTTTCTAATTGGTGTTATGGACACACTTCACCTTCGATGATCTCAGTATTATTCCGCAATTCTTAAGCAAGTAAGGCATCGAACGTACCTACTGTTTAATTTAGAAATAGATTTCCGTCTAACGGCATAGAAAATTTCGCCATTTCTCTGAATCGTAAGCTTCCGATAGTCTTAGCGGATTTAAACTCGGTAAGATTAAAGTATTCGAGGAGTTAATTCAGACGAAAAACGCCGCAGGTCCATGCGACTAACCGTTCCGGAGAAACGGGGCTTCAAAGTTTGAAAAAGAGAAATGACCTCAAACCGGAACATTTAGCTCTAGCGCCAAAACCATTGAAGATACCGCGTTCGTTCCTATTCCACTCGAATCCCACTCGAAATCTGCTTCTATCAAGGTATATTTCATCGCAATCGAAGCATTAATAAAGGCGTGAGTACGTTTCGAAAATGGCGATTTTGAACGAAATTTTGCCAGATAGAATTTACGCGTGTCGTGTTTCCGTCCGTCGGTTCCAAGGCGTAATCTTTCTTTCGGTATCACAAGCATTGAACTAAATAATAGATTTATTCACCCCCGATATTTCTCGTTCCCCCTCCTCTCCTATCGACTCTCCTCTTGTTACCCATCACTCCGGCATCGATCTGTCCGTCTCCCGGATTCGCCGGACCTTATCTCCGAACCGGGAGCCCTGTACGAGACGCGCGGCGGCGACCTCCATAATTCAATTATATTGCCAGATAAGGAAATTTATCCCGTCCTTTCTGCCTTCAATACGATCTAATCCGGTCGCCGGTTCTTAGGGGAGGGATTCGGGCTCGACGGCCGAACGACTTGAATTGTAGCTTCGTTTCGATCGCCCCGGCTACGGCGACGGCGGCGTGCGCTCATCGGAAAGACGTTGATTTATTGCGGAATTATGTTATGGGGCGACGATGGGGTGGATGAAAGGTGCGAGTGTATATACGGTGACGTTTATAGACTTGAAGCGCCAAAAGGACTTAGTAATAGTCGATTCGCTACGTGTTAGTAAGTCGTCGCACGATCCTGGATCTGTATATAATCCAATGAACGCTAGCCTCGTTGCACGGGAAGTAGTCGTTTTCTTTTAAGACCACAAGTTGTGAGAAAAACAAGAAAAGCAGCATTAACGTAGTTATATATGTCCTTTATTCTCATGGAAAGTTCACCCCATCACCATATTTCTCTTGTTTGTTTCGTCGCTGGTATCCTTCACGAATAGTAAAAGACAAGCGCGACGAACGTTCATGCATATTTAAGCAGCGTGTATACATAAACATGTTGTACGTACCTTCGTGACTGTCAGGTCAATTCCAGCTAGTACGAGGACGTCTATCCTTAGGGAAGATCCATTTACGGAGGAAAATGGGAAAGAGAAAGGAAGTTTGTTTATAGCTTGAGGTCGAAATGTCCGCTCTCGAGACGAGATCGGGGAAGCCAACCTATTTTGGTTTCGTGTAAATTTCGTTTTAAATAAATTAAATGAAGGGGATGGGATTTGAAATTAAAATTGGCGCACAATAGGAAACAGTAATACTCGAGGAAGTACACTTACTCTTGATGGCAGTTTGTTTTTAATAATGACCACTGAATCAGTTGATCGCTTTGTGCGTCATATTGTATGACATTAAAATCAGCTGATGGCACGTCATATTATACGGCGTCTAAATTAGCTGATTGCGTCTTACATCATTTTAAGTGGGATCCAAATCATCAGATGACACTGCTCCCTGCGTCATATTGTATGATACTCGAATCAGCTAATCGCGTCGTGCACCATTTTGTATAGCAGCTAAATCAACTGATTTCTTCCTACGTTATAATGACAGTTCGAAATCGGCTCATTGTCCTATACGTCATAGTGTATGCTATCCAAATCAGTTAATTGCGTTATACCACATTTTGTATGACTGTCAGATCAACTAATCGCTTACTAGGTCATAACGGCAGTTCTAAATCAGTTGATTGCTCTGTATGTCGTATTCTATGACACCCAAATCAGCTGATCACCTCCTGCGCCGTATAGTAGCGTCAAAATCCGCCGATGGTCACATACCCCATATGGTATGATACCCGAATTAGCTAATTGCGTCATACCCCATTTAATATAACTGTCAGATCAACTGATCCCTTTCCAAGTCTTAACGGCAGTTTTAAATCCAGTAACTGGTCCGTACGTCGTACTGTATGACACCTACATCAGCTGATTGATGGGTACCCGAATGACAGCTAAATCAACTCAACACTTGTTATGTCATATTGACAGTTCTAAATTCGTTGATTATCTCATACGTCATACCGTATGGTGCCTAAATCAGCTGATTGCGTCATATCCCATTTTGTATGACTGTCAGATGAACTGATCGCTTAATAGGTCATAACGGCAGTTCTAAATCCAGCGATTGGTCCGTACGTTATGTTGTATGACACCTACATCAGCTGATTTCTGGGTACGCGGTACTGTATCATACCTGAATGACAGCTAAATCAACTGAACGCTTCGTACGTCATATTGACAGTTCTTAACCCGTTGATTGTCTCATACGTCATACTGTATGATACCCAAGTCATTGTATGACTGTCAGATCAACTGATCGGTTCCTAGCTCATAGCGACAGTTTTAAATCAGCTGATTACTCCGTGCGTCATATTGTATGACACCCACATCAGCTGATTGCTGCGTACGTTCTACTGTATCATACCTGAATGACAGGTAAATCAACTGAACGCTTCTTACGTCATATTGACAGTTCTAGATCCGTTGATTGTCTCATACGTCATACTGTATGATACCCGAATCAGCTGATTGCGTCATATTCCATTTTGTATGACTGTCAGCTTATATGTATGACTGATCGCTTGATAGGTCATAACGGCAGTTCTAAACCCAGCGATTGGTCTGTACGTCATTTTCTATGACACCCACATCAGCTGATTACTGAGGTCGCTCTACTGTATCATACCTGACCGACAGCTAAATCAACTAAACGCTTCCAACGACAGTTCTAAATCAGCTAATTACTCCGTACGTCATATTGTATGACATCTAAATCAACTGATTGCGTTTTGGTCGCTTCCTACGTCATGAAGTCAGTTCTAAAACAGCTGATTTCTACCTAGGCCATATTTTATGACGCCCAAATCAGTTGATTGTCTCTTGCGCCATCTTGTAGCATCAAAATCAGCTGAATGCGCCGCATGTCTCTCGAGTATGTAGGTTTTTGAGAATAACATGTTACTTTTGAAATATTTTGAAGCTAACCTGTAGATTTTAACATGTTTTGACATATATATCCATAATCAGGTTTTGAGGTTAACGTTTTGACATCTAAAACTCCTCCGAGCTTATTTGCTAACAATAAGTTATAAGAAGTTGAAGATTATTGTTCTTACCTGTCATTATAACATATCCAAATTTGACGTTTCGTTGACATTGACATCGTAGTCTCGACATTTCTTACATTCACATTGATATCTGTCAATAGTTACAATATATTTTGACAGCTGTCGCATTAGACCTTTTCCCCAGACGAGCTGGGATGAAAACTACTACTTTATGATATTGACATGGAGGTTGTTATTGACGTTTTCCTTGACATTGACATTTAGGCTTTCGATATGAAAATGACAAAACCCAAGAGTGCTTTGCCGACGGAAATAACAAATGAATAGCGTGATCCTTTTGATCAGAATTTTAAGGTCATTGTTCTTACCTGTCATTATAACATATTCAAATTTGACGTTTCTTTGACATTGACGTTTGACGTTTTTGACATTGACATTGACAGCTGTCAGTTTCTATATTAAAAAATTGGCAGCTGTCTCATTAGAATTGTCCTCAGGAGAGCCGGGATAAAAACTAAAATTTGCTGTTAGTGACGAGGGGATGCATTTCCCGCGCAAACGGTCGTTCAACCCCTAAGTACGTTTGATAACTTGTCCATGTTGCAGATCCCTTTTTTTTTCTTGATGACTCCATATCAAAAGTTCAGAATTTTGTCACGTCCTGATCACTTGGTTTTGTAAAAGTTGAGATAAGGAGGTCTTAATAGACGTCTGTATTACGACGAATTTGACTGCTTCCGCGAAAGAAAAATATTTATCTAAGAATATGCTCAGATTTAACGACCCTTAAACGATAAACGAACAAGGAAAACAAGCAATCCCCTTGTCGCTTCGCCAAACAATCAACCCCAAACTACTGCGATCGTCATTAAAACCGCATCCCCATAACTCACAATTAACACCGTCAAACAAGATATCCAATTTCGGGCCTTCAACCCTATTACGGGAAGTATACAGAGGTCGAGCCGTTTCTGCCGCACGGCCCCCATCGCCGCCGTTTCGCGGTACCTCTTAATAGATTGATAAACAACGACACCTTTCCGACCTCTCGGCGAAACAAAGCCGACCCGAGGGTAGAATCGGGTCGTCCTTGTCCTCAGGGTTCGTAGAGGGTGAGAGAAGTCGGTTTCCTCGGCGGCAAACATAATTATATTTAAGCATCGTGCGGTATACTGCAGCGACCTCTGGCGTAGAATAAATGAAACGATCCTTCTTGTTTCCTGCGGTATTAGAACGGTGAGGGAGGGGGCAGGAAGGGTAAGGAATGCAGTCGTGCTTCTAGGGAGCGTGTTTGTTTTTGTGTCTGGGGGTCGTTCGAAGCGGCGGCGGTTTGAGGGATGTTTGGAGACGGTGGAGTATTTTGCGAAGAATTTTCTTTTCTGTAGGATCTGGTGGAAAGTTCCGCGAGATGGATCGTTAATTATCAAAACTTGGATTTGTTCGTTTATCTATTGAATCATAAATTACATGGATCGTTATCATTGCGGATCTTGAAATTGTATCGGTGGCTTTTGAGCTTTCTGAATGTTCTTCAGTTCCTGAAGAAGCTCCTAATTTAGATAACGAAACGTCGGTATAAAATACATCGTAACTTACCAGGTAAATCGGTAAATCGTCTTTTTGACGCCAATAGTTACGCCCTTTTTTGACGTTGACAACTACAATCTATTTTGACATTGACATTGACAGTACAACTTATTTTGACGTTGACATCATTGACATCTAGAATCTGTTTTTATAGAATGTTTTGACATTGAAATCTAAAATCTATGTTTAGAGAATATTTTGACATTGCCAGCTACAACTTATTTTGACGTTGAAAGCTGCAATCTATTTTGACATTTACATCTAAAATGTGTTTTTATAGAACATTTAGGCACTGACAGCTGCAACTTATTTTAACATTGACAATTGCAATCCATTCTGACATTAACAGCCACAGCTTATTTTGATGTTCCACTAACTTCATGGTGACCAACTTCTGTGAAAAAGACTTGCTTTTCTACTTATCTAGCAGCGATTGTAAATTCGGTAGATAAGCGGAAACGGAAATACCGTAGAGAAGTCCTCAAAAAGTAAATATTTTGACAATGACATCTATCAATTGTTAGCAACTATTTTGACAATGACAGCCATCAATTCGTAACGAGGTTGAAGTTTTGACAGTTATCGCTTAACCTGTTTCTATTTTTACGCGTATAAACCACCGAAAAACTTCAGTACATGAAAAAGGAAAACGACATTTTTGTTTTGGAGCTTTCCAGACAATGTTTTAAGCCCGGATATCGAGCAGAAATCATAAGTGAAGCAGAGAAATCTCTTAAATTTCTTTGACATTTACACTTACCAAATTGTAAGGAAGTATTTTGACGTTGACAGCCGTCAATTCGTAAGGAGGTTAGCATTTTGACAACTGTCACTTATCGCGTTTTGATTTTTACGCCTTTAAACAGCGGGAAAGCTTCAGTATATGTAAAAACGGAAAAGGTATATTCGTCTTTAACCCTTTCAACTAACAGTTCAAGCCCAAAAATCGAGCGAGTTTTACCAAGTTTTACCAGGTTGGACATACTCTTGGGATTCCAGATGTTAATTGTTAGCAAATATATTGACATTGACAGCTGTCAATTTAAGTTAGGCACACTATTTTGAGATTGACAGCGGTAAATTTTTAACGACGAGTTGGCATTTGACTGGTCCGACTTTGTCTATCACTCTGATGTTGATGTTAACGTTCATATTGACATTGAAGTTGAAGTTGACATTGATATTGACGTTGAGGTTGACATTGACATCGAAATTGAGGTTGTCATTGACATTTTCCTTGACATTTACACTTAGACTTTCGATCTAAAAATGGTAAAACCCTAGAGTGCTTTAAAAACGGAAATAACAAGTGAATATCAGGATCCGATTGATTAGAATTTGGTTGTCACTTTGACGTTGATGGTGACGTTCGCAATAAAATTGACATTGACAAAAACGAAGTCTAATGCGAGACTGCTTTGAATAGGGAAACGGGAAATAATGGTGGAAACCGATTGGAATTGGAATTGTGATTATGACTTTGACGTTAATATTGACAATGACATTGACATTGGTGTTGTCATTGATCTTTTCCTTGACATTGACACTAACGCATTCTATCTAAATATGATGCAAATCAAGAGTGCTTTGAAGACGGAAATAACAAATGAATAGCAGGATCCGATTCATCAGAATCTGGTTGTGACTTTGATGGTGACATTGACGCTGATGGTGACGTTCAGGTTAAGATTGACATTGACAAAACTAAGGTCTAATTCAAGACTGCTTCGAATAGGAAAGCAGTCAAAAATGGCGGAAACCGATTGGAATTGGAATTATGATTACGACTTTGATGTTGACATTGACATTAATGTTGTGATTGACACTTTCCTTCACATTGACACTTGGGCGTTCGATCTAAAAATGATAAAACCATAGAGTGCTTTGAAGACGGAGATAACAAATGAATAGCAAGATCAGATTAATCGGTATTTTCTTGTGACTTTGACGTTGATGGTGACATTCACGTTAAGATTAACGTTGACAAAAATAAGGTCTAATTCAAGGCTGGTTTGAATAGGAAAAAAATAAAAAAATAATGGCGGAATCGGATTGGAATTGAAATTGTGATTACGACTTTGGCGTTGACATTGACATTGAGTTTGTCATTGACGCTTTCCTTGACATTGACATTTAGGCGTTCGATCTAAAGATTATAAAACCCAAGGGTGCTCTGAAGACGGATTCATCAGAATTTGGTTATGACTTTGACGTAGACATTGACGTTGATGGTGACGTTCACGTTAACAATAAGATTGACATTGACAGAATAAAGTCTACTTCGGGACTGCTTTGAAAAACAAAACAGGAAACAATGGCGGAATCCGATGTGAATTGGGATTATGATTATAACTTGACTTTGACAAAGATTTTGACGTTGACTTTGACAATGACTTTGACGTTGACTTTGACAATGACTTTGACGTTGACTTTGACAATGACTTTGATGTTGACTTTGACAATGACTTTGACGTTGACTTTAACAATGACTTTGATGTTGACTTTGACAATGACGCTGATGTTGACTTTGACAATGACTTTGACGTTGACTTTGACAATGACTTTGACGTTGACTTTGACAATGACATTAACATGCAAGAGTTTGGTCTAAAGGTGAGAAGTGACTACAGCCAACATAATCCGCCTCAAGCTTACTATGTAGCAGTTATCAGCATATTTTCCAATGTTGCCATACGTTAAAATACAGGTAATTTCCGGATTATTTGACAATTCGTATGATTAAAATATAATCTTTAGGGAATTGCTTTCTCTGTATTTCGTAACACATTATAATTTGTAAGCAAACATTGAATACCAACGATTGAGAGAACGAAAGCAAACAATTGACATTGCCGGCAAAGTAGAACTTACAACCGGATATGAAGATAGCTTCATTAGGAAATCTCCAAGGTTAAGAGAGATGGGCATCTCGTTTAAAGCAACATTGGAAATTAGTATCGATGACGTGCTGTAGAAAGTATTTTGAAGAGAAAAACCAAACATTAACGATACAATTTGATTGGTCAGAATTTCGCTGTTACTCTGACGTTGACGTTGACATTGACAGGAACGTTCACGTTGCCATTGACATTTCACTGTTTCGATTTTTACGCGTCTAAACAACTGAAAAACTTCAGTATGTAAAAAATGGAAACGACGTCTTCGTTTCCGAGCGTTTCGACCGATATTTTCAATCTGAAAATCGAGCGGAAATCATAAGTGAAGCGGAAAAGCCTCGTAAACGACGCATATAAACCGATTTCCTTAAAAATTTCCTTCAAGCGACGCTATCAAAAGCTATCCATTTCCGTTTGTTTTTCACCTCTTTTAATCTCAAGCACCCGTAACGGCTCAAGTGGGCCCTCGGGGACGACGAGCTTCTAAAAATAAATACCTAAATATACTCGAGTTCGCGTTCTGAAAAGGGGGAGGAGGGGAGGGGGAAGCAAGCAACTAATTCTCCTCGAAAAATCCTCGCGAATGTAATTTCCACTTATTCTCATTCCTAATGCAATTTGCTCGGTTCGAACTTGGACAGAAAAACCTTCGCTTATTGTTTGTGAGGCTTCCGCGCTCGATGATCATTCGACAAACGCGACGGGGGAGGGGGAATAAGGCCGTTGTTATAACTGGGATCGTCGTGACAGCCCGTAAATTCCGCTCCATGCAGTTTTTATCGGTCGGCGTGGAGGTTTTATCGAGTGTTCGGCTGGAAACGGGCCTCTCACGCTTTAACGGAGCAATTTTCGCGTTTCGACGTTTTCGAATAGCGACGATGCGCGCTCGTCGAAATAGTTTTTGATCAATCGTTCGTTGGCGATTGAAAAAAGCTCGCTTTTTATAGAAAACCATTTTTATCTGCTTCCTCCTGTTTAAACGCGTAATCGGTTGAGTGGACAATTCGTCCTGTTCCGTTTTTAAATCGATCAATTTTTAAATTTTCGTCATAAATCCGATGGTTGTTTGTCGAACTGAGAAATTACGTATCTCATTTACGGGAACGTTTCGCTGCATAACTATTAATCATCTTCAATACCGATCCGGTTAGCTCGCTGCCTCCGTAACGCCCTATTACACTTTTCAATCGCGGGTCAGTCATTCTGACGAGCATCGCAGGATGGGGGAGGGGGATTACATGGTTTTACCCAGCTTCCTGCTAATTAGCGAGCTGGACGGGAAAACTTACAAATAATCTAGGCGCATTGTAAATAACAAGCTCGAACATCAAAAAGAAACAAGGGACATGTAATCGGATTAAATGCACGTTTTAATTGGTTGTTTTCGATTGAACGAAATCGATACGCTGGTTTCGGAAATGGAAATATTTAGAATCTGACGTTGACGTTGACAGCTGTCATTTATTTGACGTTGACGTTGACAGCTGACATTTATTTGACGTTGACGTTTACAGCTGACATTTATTTGACGATCTTGACGGCTATTATTTATTCGACGATAAATTTGACGAATGAATGAACGAGAACAAAAAGAGAGCGGAACAATCACATATCGAGAATGAAGGAAGATAGATTCGTTAGAAGAAGAAATCTCGGGACAAATCCACTAAAAAGTGGCGGGAATCTATGTAAATTTGAAACAAACTGGCAGATGCCTATAAGAAAGTAAGAAGAAGAAGAAGAAGAACATTGACCCTTAACGGTTATCATTTTAACAAACATTAACGTTATTGGCTATCATTATTTGACGTTGAAGTTGACAGCTGTCATTTACTTGACGTTGACAGCTGTCATTCATTACACATTAATATTGACGAATGAATGAGCGAGAAGAAGAAGAAGAGAGTGGAACAGCCGCATTTCCAGATTGCAAGAAGATATACTTGTTAGAATAAATAGGCAGATGCCTACAAGGAAGTAAGAAGAAGAAGAAGAAGAATATTGACGTTTAACGGCATTATTTGTTCGATATTGATGATTGATGATGATTGATGTCACGGCTATCATTTATTTGACATTAATATCGACAAATGAATGAACGAGAGGAAGAAAAACAGAGCGGAACAATCACATCACGTTAGAAACAAATTACCGGTTTGGAAGAAATTACGAGGCGAATCCACCAAAAGGTGGCGGGAATTCATGTAAATTTGAAACAAACTGGCAGATGCCTATAAGAAAGTAAGAAGAAGAAGAAGAAGAAGAAAAAGAAGAAGAGGAAGAAGAGGAAGAAGAATGTTGATATTTAACGGATGTCATTTTCCCAACATTAAGGTTGTTGGCTATTTTTGGTTTACGTTAAAGTTGACAGCTGTCATATATTTGACGTTAACGACTGTCATTTATTCGATATTAATATTGACGAATGGATAGACGAGAAGGGAAAGAAGAGAGTGGAACAACTACATCTCCAGATTACAAGAAGATGGACCTGTTACAATTATCAAATGAGACAAATGATCAGTGTGGCAGAGATCACGAGGCAGACCCGCCAAAAGTTGGGGGAATTCATGCAAATTTGAGACAAACAGGTAGATGCGTATAAGAAAGAAAGAAAGTAAGAAGAAGAAGAAGAAGAAGAATATTGACATTTAACGGCTGTCATTTTCGCAATATCAACATTGTTGCCTATCATTATTTAACGTTGAAGTTGACACAGCTGTCATTTACTTGACGTTGACAGCTGTCATTCATTACACATTAGTATTGACGAATGAATGAGCGAGAAGAAGAAGAAGAAGAGAGTGGAACAGCCGCATTTCCAGATTGCAAGAAGATATACTTGTTAGAATAAATAGGGCAGATGCCTACAAGGAAGTAAGAAGAAGAAGAAGAAGAATATTGACGTTTAACGGCATTATTTGTTCGATATTGATGATTGTCATTTATTTATTTGTCGTTTATGCGTTTAGCGACTGTCATTTTTCCAATATTGACGTTGATGATTTGTTATTTGACGTTGACGGCTGTCATTTATTTGATGTTGACGTCTATCACTTATTCTACATTAATATTGGCGAATGAATGGACTAGGAGAAGTAAAAGAAAGTGAAACAACCTCATCTCCAGATTGCAACAAGATAAACTTGTTAGAATTGCCAGAGATAAATAATCAATGTGGAAGAGATCATGAGGTAGACCCGTTAAAAGATGGCACAAATTCATGCAAATTTAGAACAAACAGGCAGATGTGTATAAGAAAGTAAGAAGAAGAAGAAGAAGAAGAAGAAGAAGAAGAAGAAGAAGAAGAAGAAGAAAAAGAATATTGACCTTTAACGGCTGTAATTTTCCCAACATTAACGTTGTTGGCTATCATTATTTGACGTTGACGTTGACAGCTGTCATATATTTGACGTTGAAGGCTGTTATTTATTCCACAAATTAATGGACGAGAAGAAGAAGAAGAGAGTAGAACAACCACATCATTTGGTAGAATTGTGAGAGACAAACAGTAAGATGCTTAGAAGAGAGTAAGAAGAAAAGGAAGAAGAAAAAGAAAAGAAGAAGAAGAAGAAGATGATGATGATGAATAAGAACAAGAAGAAACACAAGAACAAGAAGGGGAACATTGACGTAACGGCATCCTTCGTTTGACATCGATGATTATCATTTATTCGACATATGTAAATACTGGTTGGTTTGGCTGCTGGCACTTTTTCCAAGAGTAACGTTGATGGTTCATTATTTGACGTTGACGGCTGTCATTTCTTTGACATTGACGGCTGTTATTTCTTTGACGTTGACGACTGCCATTTATTCAATGTTAATATTAACGTTCAATTGTTGTCATTTCTCCAATATTGACGTTGATGGTTTATCATTATTTGACGTTGACGACTGTCATTTCTTTGACATTGACGGCTGTTATTTCTTTGACGTTGCCGACTGTCATTTATTCAATACTAATATTAACGTTCAATTGTTGTCATTTCTCCAATATTGACGTTGATGGTTTATCATTATTTGACGTTGACGACTGTCATTTCTTTGACATTGACGGCTGTTATTTCTTTGACGTTGCCGACTGTCATTTATTCAATACTAATATTAACGTTCAATTGTTGTCATTTCTCCAATATTGACGTTGATGGTTTATCATTTGGCGTTGACTTTGACGTCATTTATTTGACGGTAATGTCTGTCACTTATTGGATATTAATATTGATATTTAATGGCTGTCATTTTTCCAGCATTAACGTTGATGGTGCATTTATTTGACGTTGACGGCTGTCATTTATTCGACATTAATGTTGATTTTCAACAACTGTCATTTTTCCAACATTGACGTTGATCTGATTGACTTTCGTTATTCGATATCAACGGCTTCGCTTTAGGAGATTCTTCTTCTGTACCCATCATTTCCGTTCCCTATGCGTGGCTAAAATGGCGGATGAAAAGCTTAAAAACAATGATTTCGTTTAGTTTCTTTTTTTGCTAAGAAGTTTTTACATTTGTTTGTACGCGGAGGAATCGAAGTGCGTTAAATGACAGCTGCCAATGCCAAAAAGGTCGCTAATATTTGATAGTAGTCATTTATTTGGCGAAAAAGAAACATTCTAAATACCATTAAATTTAATTTTAATAGAATTGGATTTCTCTGTTTTATAGCAATGGTTGGAAACGATCTTTTGACGTTTTTGACATTGACAGCTGTCATCTATTTGATGTTTTGACGCTATTGACGTTGGGGCCAAGGGGTCACTTTTTTCCTCTTAAGTGTTATTTCGAAGTAGACCACCTTCTTGTGATGACGTTGCTATTAGCAGTTGACAGAATATTATTTGCTTTTACGTTGGCATTGACAACCGTCATCTCATTAATGTAAAGTTTTCTTTTGTTCAAACCCAATACAGATACAAAATTTATTTTGATGTTGGCTACAGTTTACCCAATACTCGGTGATGATATTGACATTAGTAGCTGTCATTTATCTGATGCAATGTTAATTATGTTGGTAATCCTGAATTATTTTACGATAATATTAACAATAGCAGCTGTCACATATTTGACGTAACATTATTCATGTTGACGTTGACGTTGACGTTAACATTGACTTTGACAGCTGTCATTTATCATATAAATATGAAGTTTTAGAAGTGTGAACTTAAAATAAGGTTGTTTACTAAAACTTCGAGTTCATAATTAAGTTTGTATTGAATTAAACGAAGCAAAAACTGTAAACGGATAGAAGTGTTCATCGGGTGGTTTTTCACTCTACTGTCCTTACATCCGCGTCGGTTCAGGGCCGCTGTTCAACTGACTTGTCTACAAGAAGGTTACTTTTCGTTTTTAAAATTGATTACGGGGTGAGGAACCCCTTGTTACTTACTGATGCCATTGCCTTTAAGAGCTGACCTTATGCAACATTATTTATTTTAATTTTGACGTTGACATTGATTTTGATCTTGACAGCTATCATTCATGGAGTGCTCGTTCTCAAAAAAGGAAAATATTTCGACGTTAGAAATTCACATTTCCTTTGACGTTGATATCATTGATGTTGTTGTTGATATTAACGTTAATGTTGACGTTGATGTTGATGTTGATGTTGACGTTGATGTTGACGTTGACATTTACATTGACTAACGAAAGGATGGAGAAGAATCTCAATGACTACTAATCGAGGCACGTTTATTGGTCAGCTTCCACGAAAGCTGTGCAATTAATATGCACATTTTTATTAATAATGACATTGAAATTTACGGTAATATTGACGTTGACATTGACATTTATCATGTCCTATCCTGTCTATTTGTCCTTTTTATTCGACATCGATAAGTTTATCGAAGGATATATTTCGAATCGACTGCCTCACATACTGGAAGTTTTTAAAAATATCATCTCTCTCTCGACGTGAACATCCAGACGTGACCAACTACCAATCGATCTCCCCCAACTGAATTAATTCGAATTCGTTCCTCATCCCCCACGTGTCTCAATCCTCATCTCCACACACTGACACGTCCATATCTCAAACGTATCGATCGGTAGCATCTACGTATTTCTTGAAAGTGGCGCGAGCCCTCGAACTCGTTATCGGAGCCTTCGACGCCCCGACGACGGATGATTGCGAAAATTACATTATCGCGAGTTCCAAGGAACTAGGCGACGTCCTCGTCCTCGTCTTCTTCGAGGAAACTTATCCGAGAAGGATTCGGCGTCGTTCATAAATCAAAAAGCGCCTCGAGCTACCTTTAATTTCGTCCTCGTCGTCTAGCAGATACGAAATTTAATCGTCGAAAATTACGTAAATCATCTCGATGTGTTTGTCGTCTCGAACCAACGCCGGAGTTTCATCTTCCCGGAGCGATAATTCCGGTGAATTACGATCGGCCGGCTGTATTACTGAGGGAAATTAAGAATTTCAGTCGACGTGGACGGTGCGGAATTATTAGATTGACCCTTTAGGAGGAGGGTGGTAATTTGCTGGAATTAGATTAAAGAGTTCGCGTGGATTTGATGGATTTCGCGGAAAAATTCGTGGTGGACGCGCAAAGTTGAGAAACGAACTGAATCTTGGGTCGTTTCTGGTGATTCCCATAATTGTTTCCATTTACTTTGAATTAATTCGTGAAGACCAATCACCTTCTGGTAAATCTTGTTCTAAGGAACATGTGACTTTTAGTAAACCGTTGGAGTTTGGTTAATTTAACGTGATACAAGCACATCTCTGTGTAAATCGGATTGGACTAAGGTCGAAAATAAATTTTAGGAGCAAAAATCAACGCCCAGCTTTTACGTCAGAGATGTCAACGTCAAATTGAAATAAATTATAACTGTCAACGTCAATGTCAATAATAAAGTTAATGGCAACGTTAAGGTCACATAAGTTAAATGACAGCGGTTAATATCAACAACAAGGTCGATGTTAATTTTGACATCAACATAAATACCCAAATAATTTCTTTTCTTTATTAGAATTTGATTCCCAAAATTGCTTCTCTTCAATCCGATAGAACCTCTGGAACGGGAAAAGCATTTATGTTAAATCCTGTTGGACCATGTCAACGTCATCAACGTCATGTACTTGGATTTCAACGTAGACTTCAATATCAACATCAACATCAACGACAAAATCAACGTCAATGCCAATGTGGACGACAATAAAAATGTTGAAAAATTCTTTTGAAACTTCCGTTTTTAAGCCATAGAAAAGAATCACCCCTAACTTTTACGTCAACTAGTGAGAGCTGTCAACGTCAAATAAATCATAGCTATCAGCGTCAATGTCAAATAATGACAGCTACCAATAACAAAAGATAATATTTACATTAAAGTCAAAAAACATGATAGCACTAAAGTCAACGTCAACGTCATCAAAGTCATCAACGCCATCGATGTCAATGTCAACCTAGACTTCAATATCAACATTAATGTCAACGTCAAAGTCAACGCCAATGTCATTGTGGACGACAATAAAAATGTCGAAAAATTATTTTGAAAATGATTTTTTTAAGCAATAGAACAAATTCACCCTAACCTTTACATCAACTAGTGAGAACTGTCAACGTCAAATAAATGGTAGCTATCAACGTCAAAGTACAATATGTATATACAGCTATCAATAACAGAGGATGATATCTACATTAAAGTCGAAATAACATGGTAGTTCCATTGTCAACGTCAACGTCATTCATGTCCATGTCAACATAGACTTTAATATCAGCATCAACGTCAACGTTAAAGTCAACCTTCAAAGTCAACGTCAAAGTCAACGTCAAAGTCAACGTCAAAGTCAACGTCAAAGTCAACGTCAAAGTCAACGTGAAAGTCAACATCAAATTCAACGTCAAAGTCAACGTCAAAGTCAACGTCAAAGTCAACATCAAAGTCAACATCAAAGTCAACGTCAAAGTCAACGTCAAAGTCAACGTCAAAGTCAACGTCAAAGTCAACGTCAAAGTCAACGTCAAAGTCAACTTCAAACTCAACGTCAAAGTCAACGTTAATGTCAATGTTGACGACAATACAAATGTCGAAAACTTTTTTCAATATCAGCATCCGATTTCTAAAATTTGCTTTTCTTTAATTTAATGGAATCTCAAAATAAAGTATTCATGTAAACTAATCGTTCGAATTTTGGTTATCTCAAAGTGGATACGTCTGAGTGTACATTTGGTTAAACTATGGTGAAAAATATGGTTTTAGAAGCTGAAAAAATTAATGTCTAACATTTACCTCAACGTGAAATAACTGTCAACTATCAATAACAAAGTTAATATCAATGTTAACGTCAAAAGTAGCTAAATGACAGCTGTTAATGTTAAAGTCAACGTCAATCTCGTCAATCTCAACGTCGTTGTCAACATCAATGTCAGAGTCTACGTCAACGTCAATGTCAAAATCAACGTCAATGTCAATGTCAACGCCAATGTCAACGCCAATGTCAACGTCAATGTCAACGTCAAACGATTCCCAAAATTGTTTCTTTTAACTTGATGGAATCTTAAAACGACAAAAGCATCGGTAAATACTGAGTTGGTATTAACATCAATAGCTGTCATTTGATGTAAGCAGTTCTTTTATTAGTTTTCTTTTTCGCGTTGACAGATTGTCAACTTGTCCACCAGCTCGGATGTGGTGAAACGGTGGATCAACCTATCATCTTTTGCAAAAACGAAAAAAAAAGCCGATGAAAAACCTCGGCATCTCTTGCATAGTTAGAGGATAGCTTTTAGTTTGCAACCTTTATTTCATTAATTGGCAATCCTTGATTTTTGTGACGTTGACACAGCTGTCACTCTATTTCATCCGGAACTATTTATCTTGACGTGGGCATCGACGGCTGTGACTTGGCAAGTGTTTTATTTGATTGTAATTAAAATTCATTTCGACGTTGAAAACGAAAACCAGTAATTGTTTTGACAGTTGGCATTTTATCAGAGGAAATACTTTTTAATGTCATTAAATTTGATTGAAGGTTAAAATGTATGTTTCTCTATTTTGGGAAATCGCGTTTTTAACGTTTAACCTTGACGTCAATGAGCGAGAGCTGTCAACGTCAAATTAGTGATAGCTGTCAACGTCAATATCAACTAATTGACAGCTGGCAACAACAACGTTAACGTCAAATAAAAGGTTAAATGACAGCTGTCAACGTCAATGTCAAGTAATTGACAGCTGGAAACAACAAAGGTAACGTCAAAAAAGTTAAATGATGGCTGTCAGTGTCAATGTCAATTAATTGACAGCTGGCAACAATAACGGTAACGTCAAAGAAGGTTAAATGATAGCTTTCAACGTCAATGTAAACTAATTAGCAGCTGGCAACAATAACGGTAACGTCAAGAAAAGTCAGATGATAGTTGCCAGCGTCAATGTCAACTAATTGACAACTGGCAACGATAACGGTAACGTCAGAAAAAGGTAAATGATAGCCGTCAACATCAATGTCAGCTAATTGACAGGTGGCAGCAAAAAATAAATGATAGCTGTTAATGTGAATATAAACATCATCAACGTCAACGTCAATGTCAACGTCAACGTCAACGTCAACAAAAGCAACGAAATAAGTTGTTTGAATATTAGCATCTTCTTCATATCGGTTCAGAACGTCTTTTTCCAAAATCGCTTTTCGCCGAATCTGATGAAATCTTACAACGGAAAAAGCACCCGTAAATTAATTAACACCAAATCCATCCCGAAACTAGAATAATAACGTTAACGCTGAGATTAAAGCCGCCCTTTCATGCACCGCGCGTATTAAATCCGAACTAAATCCTCGTCAAAAGACACTTAACACGAATATAATCCCTATTCTCGACGTGATATCACAGCCGGCCATTAATATAACAATAAACCTCGAGCATAAAGCTAATAAACTCGATGGTTTTACGAGGCCTGTTTATCCAAGAGCCATTACAATGCAGCGCCAGCTTCCTTCGACGTAATTTCGCCTTTACGTCTCAGAAAATCGACATTCCTGACCGGACGCGAGAAATTCGACGAGAAAAAGAATGAGCGAAATTTCTATTTTGCCTTTCACCTTCGAGATTTGACGTTAAAACGAAGCGATTTCGACACTTTCTTCGATTCGAAACAAATTAGGAATAATCCCCCATCGCTACATTGCGAAACAATCCTTCGTCCCTCGAAAATCGCAAATTGGAGATGGAATGGGGGTGAGGGATCGATATTTAAACTCTCGGATTTTTGGCAAGTCGACGTCGTCGTCGTCGTCCTGGCAAGCGAGTCTCGCGTTTTCAGGATTAAATAAAAATCCTCGCTCGCTCGTTGGTGCTCCAATCTCGACGCGTTGTCCAAATGATTTTCCGATACCGGAGCATCCCCTTCGAAATGACGGGTTCGCTCCCTTCGGCTATACATAACTGCTCCGTGCCGTTTTAACGGTCGAAAACAATTAGAGACTGTGGTGGTACGTTGTTGCGAGCGGAGAGCTGTGATTTAATGGTCGGGGTTGGAAAAAGGGATGATTTTTTTCCTGGTTTTATTGCTTGATAATTTTTTGCCTTGTCAATCTCGATAGGGGGATGATGAGCGAAAGCATGACTAATTTCGTGTGATACATTAATTTTAGTTTTTTTCCACCCTTCAGGGATGATTGAATTTGGAATTGTAGGAAAAGTTTTGTGCGTTTGGATATTCGAATCTCGATAGGCTCTCATCTAATTTTCGAACTAGACTTCGCTTTTTATCTTATAATGTCGTTCCAATTTGGTTAATTTGAAGCGATATAAACCCGTTCGTCTGTAAATTAGATCGAACCGGGGTCAAAACGAAATTTTACAAGCAAAAAGAATGGGCCCTTAACCTTTACGTAAATTAGCGAGAGATGCTAACAGGGATAACAGTCGGGAATGGAAATTATAATATTAGGGGTGGGAGACAAGTATTTGCACCCCCTGTGATCATAAGGTTGAACTAAATCAAGAAGGAGCGAAGCTCTTTTACTGGCGTTCCGCGGCGAGAATTAACTGGGAAACAGTGAGACGCTTGAAATCGTCAGATAGACGCCTTTTTCTTTAATTCTTTCTCTCTCCCTCTCACACACACACACGTATTCATCGCAGGCGCAACTATGAAATGCACCGTATTTGTGTCTTCCCCCATCAGATGGCGCTCTTATTATTCGGACTCGAATTTACTTCAATTTCAACTTCAACTAATTTATCATCGGTTTCGAAATGAAATACTTTTCTTCATACATTGTTTATTCAATTATAGAATTTTGCCTTTTATCCAAAGCATCAAATGCGTAATTCTCTCATTAGTTCTTCCTCTCACGCACATACACACCTACTCATCGCAAGAGCAACTACGAAATGCGCCGTATTTGCGTCCTCCTCCCCATCAGATGGCGCTCTTATTCTTCCGACTCGAATTTAGTTCAAATTCAACTTCATCTTATTTACCATCGGTTTATACATTGTTTATTCAATTATAGAATTTCGCAATTTACTCAAATAAGCATAAAATGCGAGCCGGAGCTGTTAACGTTAACGTCAAATAATTAACGGTTGTCATATCAACGTGAATGTCAAAATGAGTGAAATGACAACTCTAGATGTCACCGTCAACATCAAAGTCAATCTCAAATAATTCATAGCCGTCAATAACAAAGCAAATATCAACGTGAATGTCAAAATCAGTGAAATGCCAGCTATTAATGTCAATGTCAACCTCTACGTCAACGTGAATGTCAAAATAAGTAAAATAACAACAGGCAAGCAAAACGTCAACGTCAACTTCAATTAAAAGTCAATTAAACGTCAATTAAACGTCAATTAGGGCGTCAATTGAACGTCAATGAAACGTCAATTTAAGGTCAATTTAGCGTAAACTTAAACGTCCAAAGAAGATTTTCGGAAATTAGCATCTGATTCCTGAAGTTGCTATTGATGACGTTGACATCAACTTAAACCGGAAGACATGATTCTTTCTTAAGGAAAACTAAAAGGAAAATCGTGATCAAAGTTTGATAGGTCCAAAAATGTTCGATACCTCAGTCTTAACAGCTCAAAACTTTTTTAAAGCAAGTACGACGAAACACCCAACCAAAGCTTAGCACGTCTGAAGACCTTGATGTGAACAAAAGCTCGATAAATTCAAGCAGCTGTTTTTTTTTCCCTTGTCTCTTGATCTGAGTTCTCCTCTTTCCAAGAAACTTACGATATGAGGCTCCGCTTTCGTAACTAATTTAGGGATGCATTTTGGAGTTATTTCGTGATAGGAGTTTTCAGGTGCATCCGATAAGCTTGTGACGTTCATTTCCTCGTGCTTAAGTCTCATGGGAGTCAAGATGGACGTAAAATTTTGCGATTTCTCACGCATTTTTGCGATTTTCTCCACAACCGTTGGAGTAATCTGAAGAAATCCTACACCGGTGAGTTCGGATCATCAGGATGCGTCGACTGACGTAAGAACGAAGGTCCTGAGTATCATACAGGCCGAGATTTTGGCTATTTAAAGACGTTTTTGCGGTTCTTTACGTTTTCTCGGGAACTGTTTGGAATAATCTCAATAAATTGCACGGCATTGGAATCAACTCGTCAAAACGCGTCGATTGGTGTAGGAACGAACCGCCTATGTTCCATAGGAACCGTGGTAACTATGCGATTTTGGCTGTTTTTAGCGATTTTTAGTGATTTTTTGCGGTTTTTTGTATTCCCTCAGCAATCGTTTGGAATAATCTAAATAAATCACGTACCATTGGAATCAGCTCGTCGAGACGCATTGATTGGTATAGGACTGACCGCGATCGGACAGACGCAAAAAAACATATAATAAGGGGGCGAGGAGTTGTTTCCGTAAACATATATTTATTATAGAGAAGATATTTACGTCATTAAGAGCATGGGGTATTAGCGTACTGAATTGCTTCCGTTACAAGTTACAAGCAAAGTAATTGTAAGATGAAAAGATGACGAAAACTCCTATTTTTTTCTTTTTTTTAACATTTCGTTACAGGTTTCCTCGGACTCCCACCTCGGCCGGGGAAATGCGCGCGACGGTAGTCGTCTGATGGCAGTCCATCTACAATGAAGCTGAGCGTCTCAGCTTACAGAGCACATGCTTCCGCCCATAAGAAAATTCTGGACACAGCCTATCAGCTCAATTACGGATCGACGTCCGCCTCCCATCATGCGACGACGAGCTCGGCGGCTTCCGCGTCCGCGCCAGTACCGTGCAGTCCCTTCCAGGTAAGGTGCGAGTTTTTCTTCCAACTTCTACTTCTTTTCGTTCGCAAAATTTTCAAATCGTTACGTCCCATTTTAAGAACTATCCGGGACTGATGTACCTTCTATATATATAAAAACGAATGTGTCTTATTGTCTTTTATGCATTACTACACCATTCATCCAATCGCAATTAAACTTCCGGAAGTTGTTGAGTACACTACCGCGAAGATTACTGGCATCAAAAAATTCCAGATAAATTTATTTAATCAACGTTTTCCAAAAAAGAAACGCTATGAATTTCTATACGTGTAATACTTATCCTACGATAGGTGGCACGCGTGTGTCGAATGCTTCTAGCATAGTATGTATATCCTACGATAGGTGGCACGCGTGTATACAAACAAGTTCAATTCAATTTGATGTAAATAACGACTAATGATAAGTTTCAATAAAAATGACATACAATGTAAATTGAATGTTATCATAACGAGTTTCCTTTCTTCTGAGGAGATCGCAGCAACGCGCGACGGGTAAGCTAGTAATTAATATCGGAACTCAACCGAGTTCTTGATGTATGTGACAGGAACAACTTGGATGTTAACAACGACGTAGTCGTTGAAATGCGCATTTGTCCGTATTTGTGGATACGGACACGGGTGATGCGATCGAGGGGGACACGGGGGAGGAGGGGGAAGGGGGATCGATGCGGCCTTTTCTTTTTCGACATTTCGGCGGAATTGTTTTTTGAGCCTCGCTCGATGAGAGGAAACGTTTTAAAAATGTTAATGGCGTCCTAATTAAAATTGAAAGCGTGAAAGCATCAAAGGCCGCCGATAATAGCGGGAAAAGACTGGGGAAGCGAGGGGAGGGGGGAGAGGGGGTTGAGATATTTCGGGCGAAAGCGCGGTAACGCCCCGAAGATGTAATTGGTCATCGTAACGCGATTAACTCGACGAATTGAGTGCGGTGTCAATTTTTGCCTTTTTAAATTCGACGACGGTCGGAAACGAGCGCGCAGCGCCACCTACGTTTAAAAATTTTTTGTAGGCTGCAACGACAAAAAATTATGAATAGCAAAGCCATTATTAATTCAAGGAAGAATCTAGACGACTGTAGATAATTAAAACTAGAACGGAACATTTTAGGAAATTTGGAAATTTTGTGAAGAGAATTCGGAGGGAAAATCCTTTGGGTGCGAAGGGGGAGGGGAGGAGGAGGCTAGTTTTAAAATAAAGAAGGACAAGGATGGAGGGGTTTGTAAATTTGGTGGAGAATGGTGTAACATTGACTATAACGGGTGAGGAGACGATACAGACAATCAATATTTTCCAAGGGATGATGAACTAGGTTTGGGGGAATGGATGAGGGCAATTCGTTTGGATGAAGAAGATGGACTCACTAAATTTTGATCAATTATACCTAGAGATAAAAATTGGAAACTATTTTCGAGAGTCAAAATCTTAATAAAATAAAATCTGGATGACTCTCTATATAACGGTCTTGCACAATAACTTCAAGTTAACTTCAAACTAATTTCTGTTTTCTTCAACTTGAAATTAATTCTAATGTAATCAAGTTTCAAATTCAAATTAACAACAGCTTAACTTCAGGTCAACTTCAGTTTTGGGTAAATTCATTTTCAGACTATCTTCAATTCTTCAATTTTAACAGCATTTGTCAAGAGAATTTTGTTGCAACTTCATCACCTACCACAATAACTTCAAGCCACCTTCAGTGTCCGTGAGGTCCAAGTTCAGGCTAATTTCTGTTTTCGTAAACCTGAGATTAATTTTAATTTAATCGAGTTACAACTTCAGATTAATAACAGTTTAACTTCAGGTCGACTTCAATTTTATGTAGATTTCATCTTCAAGTTAACCTCAATTTTTCAACTTTAACATCATTTATCAAGAGAATTTTGATGCAACTTCATTACCTTCCACAATAACTTCAAGTTAACTTCAGACTAATTTCTGTGTTCTTCAACTTGAAATTAATTTTAATTTAATTGAGTTCCAACTTCAGATTAACAAAATTGTAACTTCAGATCGACTTCAGTTTTATGTAACTTCATCTAAAGTTCAACTTAAAGCTTAACTTAATTTTTCTATTCTTACAGAATTTGTCAAGAGAATTTTGATGCAAGTTCATCACCTGTCACAATAATTTCAAGTTAACTTCAGTATCCGTGAGCTTAAACAGTTTAACGTCAGGTCGATTTCAGTTTTTTGTAAGATCATCTTCAGGTTAACTTCAATTTCTAATTTCAACAGCATTTATCAAGAGAATTTTGATGAAACTTTATCACCTTCGACAATAACTAAAAGTTAATTTCAGTATCCGTTAGCTACAACTTCAGACTAATTTCTGTTTTCCTCAGCTTGGGATTAATTTTAATATAATTGAGTTCCAATATCAGATTAACAACAGTTTAACTTCAGGTCGACTTCAGTTTTGTGTAACTTCATTTTCAAGTTAACCTCAAGTTTTTCAACTTTAACACCATTCGTCAAGAGAATTTTGATACAACTTCATCACTTTTCACAATAGCTTCAAGTTAACTTCATGTATTCGTGAGCCCTAACCTCAGACAGGTTTCTGTTTCTCTTCAAGTCGAGGTTAACTTCAATTTAATTCAGTTCCAAGTTCAGATTGATAATAGTTTAACTTCAGGTCGACTTCAATTTTGTGTAGCTTCATCTTCAAGTTAACCTCAATTTTTCAACTTTAACATCATTCTGTTAAGAGAATTTTGATGCAACTTCATCACTTTCTACAGTAACTAAAAGTTAACTTCAGTGTAAGTGAGCTCCAACTTCAGACTAACTTCTGTTTTCTTCAACTTTAGATTCAGTTTAATTTAGCTGAGTTCCAACTTCAGATTAACAACTGTTTAACTTCAGGTCGACTTCAGTTTTGCGTAAATTCATCTTCAGGTTAACTTCAATTTTTCAACTTTAACATCATTCGTGAAGAGAATTTTGATACAACTTCATCACTTTTGACAATAGCTTCGAGTTAACTTCATGTATTCATGAGCCCTAACCTCAGATAAATTTCTGCTTTCTTCAACTTGAGTTTAACTTCCATTTAATTGAGTTCCAACTTCAGATTGATAACAGTTTAACTTCAGGTCGACTTCAATTCTGTGTAGCTTCATCTTCAAGTTACCCTCAATTTTCAACTTTAACACCTTTCGTTAAGAGAATTTTGATGCAACTTCATCACTTTCCACAGTAATTAAAGGTTAACTTCAATGTACGTGAGCTCCAATTTCAGACTAACTTCTGTTTTCTTCAACTTTAGATTAATTTTAATTTAGCTGAGTTCCAACTTCAGATTAACAACTGTTTAACTTCAGGTCGACTTCAGTTTACTGTAACTTCATCTTCAAATTAACCTCCATTATTTCAACTTTAACGCCATTCGTCAAGAGAATTTTGATGCAACTTCATCACCTTTCACAATAACTTCAGGTTAACTTCAATATTCGTGAGCTCCAACTTCAGACTAATTTCTGTTTTCTTCAACTTGAGATTCATTTTAACTTAATTGAGTTTTAACTTCAGATTAACAACAGCTTAGCTTCAGGTCGACTTCAGTTTTGTTTAAGTTCGTTTTCAGGTTAACTGCAATTTTTCAATTTTAACAGCATTTGTCAAGAAAATTTTGATGCAACTTCGTCACCTTTCACAATAACTTCAAGTTAACTTCAGTTTCCGTGAGCTCCAACTTCAGATTAATTTTTGTTTCTTCAACTTGAAATTAACTGCAGTTTATTGAGTTGCACCTTCAGTTTAACTTCAATTTGACGTCGATTTGGTGTAGCTTCGACTTTTGGTTAACTTCAGTTTTGTGTGTAGTTTCAGCTTAAGATTAATTTCCGTTTTCTTAGATACGTCAATGGGCAGCTACCAAGCAACAGTGCAAAAGCTTACTAAGCCACGGATTATTAACATATGCAAATCGTGCTTACTTAGTAAGCTTTTGCACAGTTACATGGTAGCTGCATCCTTAACCTACCTAACTGGATTAGGTCGTTGTATCGAGAGTCGTCCTGATTTATTTTATTAATAATTATATCTATAGTGAAGTCAAATCGGGGACAGACTGTATATAGATTAGTTTAGATCAGAATTTAGTAGTACTGTTTTATGCTTTTATTATATTGTTACTGCTTTGAGCTAAGGGTAATAGATTAGGATAGAGGGGACCGGAGGTTGAGTCCCTGCTAATTTTTGGAGTGAATAGGGGTGTGTTGGGGGTTCACTAACGATGGTGCAACTTGATGGCGGCAGGGAAGTCTTGCTGGTACACCTTAGGGTTGGTCAATGGCGAAACTCTAAAGAGGGATGCAACTATATCTAGTCTACGAAACGAGCTTATCGGCTGCGTTGTTTGGGTCTCTCGCAAAGAAGCTGTGCAATGACCTATTAAGCAAGCGCAAATTACATTTCTTACGAAAACGATATTATTTCTATACGACGCTATATTTTAATAACGACGACGTTTCGGATGATCCATCTTCTGGAATAGCTAAAAATTTCTATTTAATACGCCGGCGAAGGGTAAATCCCCGGTAAAAATTCGCGATCCGGGTCGGGTACGGGATTACAAAACGCCGGGCAATTTTGCATAATCCGGCCATCGCGAGGATTCTGCGGTCGCTTGATCCTCTACTCTTCGTCGCGTCGACGACGACAACGGCGAAATTAAATTGCATAGCGACCAAATTTGCTTTCTCTCGCGCGGATGACGACGCGTCCGCACGGTTTCTCGCATTTCGAGAAACGGAAACGCGACGATTCGCCGGATATGTAACGAGGATGTAACGAGGAAACTTCCTCGGATCGAGTCAATTTCGAACAGCTCGTTTGTGCGATTGTTCGGAAAATGTCGGCGATGTGTTAAAAGTCGGTGTGAGCTTTTTTTCTTTCTGCCAAATCACGGAGAATATGCTTGAAGTTTTGCAATTTGAGGCGTGATTGTTTATGGTTTATGATATCGACTTCGTTTGGTGAAGGACCAGGTTTGAAATTATTGGAACGAAGTTGAAGTTAATCTGAATTTGGAAATGAAACAGACTGAAGTTGACCTGAACTTCAAACTTAAGAAAACTGAAATTAATTTGAAGCAGGAACAACCAGAAAATTGAAATCAGCCTGAAGTGAAATTGGATGGAAGCGAAGTTAGTCAGAAGATGGAGCTGAAGAAATCTAAAGTTAGCATGAAGTTGGAGCTGAAATCAACATATGTTAATCTTAATTTGGAAATGAAAAAGGCTGAAGTTGACCTGAAGTTCAAACTCAAGAAAACTGAAGTTAATTTGAAGTAGAAACCACCAGAAAACTGAAATCAACCTGATGTGAAACTGAAAGAAACCGAAGTTAGCTAGAAGTTGGAGCTGAAGAAATCTGAAGTTAGCTTGAATTTGGAGCTGAAATCAACTTATGTTAATCTTAATTTGGAATTGAAAAAGGCTGAAGTTGACCTGAAGTTGAAACTCAAGAAAACTGAAGTTAATTTGAAGTAGAAACCACCAGAAAACTGAAATCAATCTGATGTGAAACTGAAAGAAACCGAAGTTAGCTAGAAGTTGGAGCTGAAGAAATCTGAAGTTAGCTTGAATTTGGAGCTGAAATCAACTTATGTTAATCTTAATTTGGAAATGAAAAAGGCTGAAGTTGACCTGAAGTTGAAACTCAAGAAAACTGAAGTTAATTTGAAGTAGAAACCACCAGAAAACTGAAATCAATCTGATGTGAAACTGAAAGAAACCGAAGTTAGCTAGAAGTTGGAGCTGAAGAAATCTGAAGTTAGCTTGAATTTGGAGCTGAAATCAACTTATGTTAATCTTAATTTGGAAATGAAAAAGGCTGAAGTTGACCTGAAGTTGAAACTCAAGAAAACTGAAGTTAATTTGAAGTAGAAACCACCAGAAAACTGAAATCAATCTGATGTGAAACTGAAAGAAACCGAAGTTAGCTAGAAGTTGGAGCTGAAGAAATCTGAAGTTAGCCTGAATTTGTAGCTGAAATCAACTTAAGTTAATCTGAATTTGGAAATGAAAAAGGCTGAAGTTGACCTGAAGTTGAAACTCAAGAAAACTGAAGTTAATTTGAAGTAGAAACCACCAGAAAACTGAAATCAACCTGATGTGAAACTGAAACAAACCGAAGTTAGCTAGAAGTTGGAGCTGAAGAAATCTGAAGTTAGCCTGAATTTGTAGCTGAAATCAACTTAAGTTAATCTGAATTTGGAAATGAAACAAGCTGAAGTAGACCTAAACTCCAAACTCAGGAAAGCTGAAGTTAATTTGAAGTAGAAACCAACAGAAAACCGAAATCAACCTGAAGTCAAACTGAAAGAAAGCGAAGTTAGTCAGAAGTTGGCGCTGAAAGTTAGCCCCAAGGAGAAACTTAAGAAGACTATAAACCAACTTAAGTAGGTCGAAGTTAGCATGATGTTATTGTGGGTGAAGGTGGGGTGAAATTTCGTGAAAATTCTATCGATTAATAAAATTTAAGTAAAACAGTTGATAAAATCTGTAGTAAAACTGAAGTTAACCTGAAGTTGAAGCTACACAAAACTGACGTAAATTTGAAGTTCAACTGAAGTTAATCTAAAATTGAAACTCAAGTAAACTGCAGTTGATCTCAAGTTGAAGAAAACCGAAATTTATCTGAAGTTGGAGCTTACGGATATTGAAGTTAACTTTAAGTTATCGTCGAAGATGATGAAGTTGCATCAAAATTCTCTTAAAAAATGATGTTAAAGTTGAAGGTAACTTGAAGACCAAGTTACACAAGACTGAAATCGACCTGAAGTTTTAAACACTTGTTATTCTGAAGTAGTAATTCAATTTAAACAAAATTAATCTCAAGTTGAAGGAAACAGATATTAGTCTGAAGTTGGAGATTACGGATGCTGAAGTTAACCTGAAGTTATTGTGGAAGGTGATGAAGTTGCCAAGTTGACAAATGATGTTAAAGTTGGAAAATGGAGGTTAACCTGAGGATGAAGTTACGCAAAATTGAAGTTAACCTGAAGTTAAACTCCTGTTAATCTGAAGTAGGAACTTAATTCAATTAAAATTAATCTCAAGTGGAAGAAAACAGAAATTAGCCTGAGGTTGGAGCTCACCGATACTGAAGTTACTTTGAAGGGTGATGAAAGGTCAACCGAATTCTATTGGCAAATGAGGTTATACTTAAAAAGTGAAGCCAACCTGAAGTTGAAGCTACAGATAACAGAAGCGGATCTGGAGTAAGTCTGAGGTTGGAGCTGGAAAAACCTGAAGTTGGCTTTAAGTTGGAGCTCAGAAAAACCTGAAGTTAACCTGAAGTGACTTTATGAGGTGATAAAATTTCAACCGAATCCTATTGGAAAATGAAGTTATACTTAAAAAAATTGAAACAAACCTAGAGCCGAAGCTATAGATAACTGAAGCCGACCTGGAGTAAGTCTGAAGTTGGAGCTGGAAAGATTTGAAGTTAGTTTGAAGTTGGAGGTGAGGAGAACCTGAAGTTAGCCTGAAATTGGAAGTATTATGTGCGGTATTATCAAACGTGCATTTGGTTGAAGTATGCGGCAATATTAATAATTGCATATCATTAGTCTGGGCACACAGGGGTATTTGTGAAATAAGTTAAGACATCCCACATATACACAGAACTATTCTTTTACAACGTACTAACTGGAGTGGGGAGTCGGAGATACTGTCGTAACTTATTTCGTAATTGTACGCTATTAACGTTGTTTGCTCAGACTACATATCATCGTTATCTTACTGTTAAAATCAATATAAATCGTGTCAATATCGACTTTGACCGTAGAAATCTTCGCGATGAAATTATTACAGAGTTCTTGCCATTCTTTCAATTCTCATTTCGTTCATCCCCTAATATTTCATCCGGGGATCGTTAGAAGTCCAATAAATAAAATATGAAGCTCCTTTTTCATTAACCCTCGCCTCATATTAGGGCGATAAAACCCTGCCCTCCGGCTCTGCGTACGCGTTCAGAAGATTTTCGCACTTCTACGATGGTTATGAGGGGTAGTTCTTGTAACGACGCGAAGATCCCTTCCGAGTCAATAAAATTGGGCGTGATTTACTTGCCAGGTAATGAAAGGAAATGAAAATCGTATCGGGTAAGAATTTTCGCCGTCGACTTTCGAGGCGTTTTGGTGTTGCTAGTTTTTTAAGTTCGGATTTATAAAAGAGGAAGAGAAAGGATAAGGATACATACAATATCACCTACTGCTTGATCTTGTGCCCGGAATCACGCTAGCACAAGCGACAACGAAGAAAGAATTTTATTGCGTGTGCTTGTCGCGATACGCCTCATACTCCATCTCATTCTCGCAATAAGACGCACCTCGTGCGTTCTCGCTCGCGCTACCGAGTTTCTAGATCTAAGGTCCGTACTGACCGATATCGTAATACGACTTCGCACCTCGTTGCCAACGCAATAAAATTAAAATTAAAACTGGGGGTAGGTAACTTTAACAACACATCGTACCACCAGTTCCTAAACTTTCGAAGTTTTCGAAATTGGTTCGTGTTCCCTTTCTCTCCGAAGGAAGGAGGATTAGATAGTCGTAAGTGGTTGAATTAACCTCAAATTTAATAAATATAACCCCCGACCTCCAGCCGTTTTCGTATTTTACGCGAGCGATAATACGATTAGTTTGAGATTCTGAGCGATTAATATCGTTAAAAGTTCGCAAGTCGGCGGACGCCTGACGTTGATGAAGCCAAATTTAAAACAGATTAGGCGGCGAACTTCGCTTTCGCGATCGTAATTACGCTCGAAATTTAATTAAAAAATGAGGGAGAGGGAGGGGGAGAGAGAAAGCGAGGTTATTCGGATTGAATCGACGATGGGGGATTTTCGGTAATTATTTTTTTTTCGAGGTTGGGAGAATGAGTAAGTGGATATCGTGATTTTGGTAGAATTTATGTGATTGGAACGAAATTCCTAACTTCTAAGTGATGGTGTTTAAGCAAATCAATGGATGGGATCGAATAGATCGAAGCAAGTGAGATCGTGTAATATACTGGAATTTCCAGAAATGGAGGTGGGGATAGATACGAGAGGGACGTGTGGTCATAATCTAATGTGCCCGCTTTCGTCGTTTAAATTTCTTCACGTGGTGTTCAAGTTTTGAACTAAAATCTTCCCATACCAACTTCCGTCTAACTTCAGTTCTGTTGACTTTCAACTTCACATTGGTTTCTTCATCGACAATACTGGGAGATATTTTCGTGTATCGTACTTCATAGTGCTGCACTTAACAAGAGACACCACCGTTTCCTTCTTTGCACTGCCCTTCACCGCAATTTACTTCACCGACTTCCAAATAATTGTGTTTCAGTACTTCATACTTCATCCTAGAACCTTACAACACCACATTGTACTATGAAGCGTTGTACTTTATAGTTTCAACTTCAATTCGACTTCAGGTTATCTTCAGTTGCTCGTAGCTTCAACTTCAGTTTTTTCAACTTTTTCACTACTCTCGATAATAATTGTAAGCTAGCTTCAGTTTTCTTGGGTTTCAACTTCAGGCTGACTTCAGTTCTCTTGAGATCGAACTTCAGAGGTGACTTCAGTTCCAACTTCAGAGCCACTTCGGCTTCAACTTCAGGTTAACAGTTTGTTTTTTCAGCTCAAACATCAAATTAGCTTCAGTCCCGATTTCAGGTTGACTTCAAATTTCTTCAGTTTCAACTTTAGTCTAATTTGACTTTTCAGGCAAGGAGCTACTGCAGCCATGCCAACTTCTGTCTAACTTCAGTTCTGTTGACTTTCAACCTCACGTTGGTTTCCCCATCGACAATATTGGGCGGTATTTTAGTGTACCGTACTTCATTATGCTGCAATTAACAAGAGACACCACCGTTTCCTTTGCACTGCCCTCCTTCGCAATTTACTTCACCGACATTCAAAGAATTGTACTTCAGTACTTCATACTTTATCCTAGCACATTACTACATCACACTGTACTACGAATCATTGTACCTTATAGTTCCAACTACAATTTGACTTTAGGTTGACTTCAGATTAACTTCAGTTGCTCGTAGCTTCAACTTCAGCTTTTTCAACTTTTTCATCGCTCTCGAAAACAACTGTAAGTTAGCTTCAGTTTTCTTGGGGTTCTACTTCAGGTCGATTTTAGTTCTCTTCAGCTCTAACTTCAGAGGAGACTTCAGTTTCAACTTCAGAGCCACTTCGGCTTCAACTTCAGGTTAACAGTTTGTTTTTTTCAGCTCAAACTTCAAACTAGCTTCAGTCCCGATTTCAGGTTGACTTCAAATTTCTTCAGTTTCAACTTTAGTCTAATTTGACTTTTCAGTCAAGGAGCTACTGCAGCAATCTTTAGCTTCAACTTCAGATTAATTTCAGTTTCCGTCGGGTACAACTTTAGACAACTCAACTTCAATTCTAAGCTAACTTCAACCTTCCTGAGCTCCAACTTTAGAATAACTTCAGTTTTCTTCAACTTTTAGGGTACCTTTATCTTCTTTGAGTTTCAACTCCAGATTAACTTCAATGTTCCTTAGCTACAAGTTTAGACTGTCTGCTGTCTTCTTGAGCTCCTATTTCAGACTAATTTCGATCTTGTTTAGGTTCAACTTCAGGTAAATTTAGTTTTTCTCAGTCTTAACTAAGGTTTTTCACTTCAACTTCAATTTTAAGTTAATTTCGTTTTTACGGTTCATTTTCACTTCTTATGGACTTGGACTTTGAATTAACTTCAGTTTTGTTCAGTTTCAACTTCAGAGCAATATCAGCTTTCTTTACCTTCAACTTCAGAAGAACTTTAGTTCTTTTCAGTTACAACTTTAGACTAACTTCAGCTTCAAGTTCAGAGTAGCTTCAGTTTCTCCCGGCTACAATTTTAAACAACTCCCGTTTGCTTCAACTTCAATTCTAGGCTAACTTTAGACTAACTCAAGTTTCCCTCAACTTCAACTTGAGTAACTTCGCTCTTTTGAATTTCAACTTCAGATTAACTTCAATTTTCTTTAGCTACAACTTTAGACTGTCGTCTGTCTTCTTGAGCTCCTATCTCAGAGTAATTTCGGCTTCCTTTAGGTTCAATTTCAGGTAAATGTAGTTTCTCTCAACTTCAACTAACTTATGTCTTTCACTTCAACTTCAACTTTAAGTTAACTTCGTTTTTTACGGTTCATTTTCATTTCAACTTCAGTTTCCTTATGGACTTGAACTTTGGGTTGACTTCAGTTTTGTTTATTTTAAATTTCAGAGCAATATCAGCTTTGTTTACCTTCAACTTCAGGTGAACTTCAGTTCTCTTCAGTTACAACTTTAGACTAACTTCAACTTCAAGTTTAGATTAACTTCAGTTTCTCCCGGCTGCAATTTTAGACAACTCCCGTTTGCTTCAACTTCAATTCTAGGCTAACTTTAGACTAACTCAAGTTTCCTTCAACTTCAACTTAAGTAACTTCGCTCTATTTGAGTTTCAACTTCAGATTAACTTTAATTTTCTTTAGCTACAGCTTTAGACTACCTTCTGTCTTCTCTGGCTCCCATTTGAAAGCAATTTCGGATTTCTTTAGGTTTAATTTCAAGTTAATTTAGTTTCCCTCAGCTTCAACTAACTGAAGCTTTTCTCTCCAACTTCAACTTTAAGTTAACTTCTTTTTATGGTTAATTTTCATTTCAACTTCAGTTTTCTTCAGGACTTGGACTTGGGATCGACTTCAGTTGTGTTCATTTCCAACTTCAGAGCAATATCAGCTTTATTTACCTTCAACTTCAGCTACAACTTTAAGACTGACTTTAGCTTCAATGTCAGCTTAACTGCAGTTTTCCTCACTTGCAAGTTTATTTTAACCTCAGCTTTCCTCAACTTCAATTTTACGCCAGTTACGTTTTTTAAGGTTCATTTTAATTCTAACTTCAGTTTTCTTCCGTTTAACCTTCGAGTTGACTTCAGATTACTTTAGTATCAACTTCAAAACGACTTTAGCTTTGTCTACCGTGAACTTCGAGTAAACACCAGTTCTATTCAGCTACAAACTTAGACTAACTTCAGATTTCTTTAGCCTTCACTTCAGTTTTCCTCGGCCCTAACTTTAGACTAACTTCAGGTTAACTACAGTCTGCTTCACTTGCACCTTCAGAGTATTTGTGCTTTTCTAGATTCAACTGCAGGTTAACTTCATTGTCCCCACGCACAACTTCAACTTCAGATTGACTTCAGTTTCCTTCGGTGCAACTTTAGACTAATGTCAATTTTTCTTAACTTGAATTTTTGGTTAACTTAGGTTTTTTGAGTTCTAACTTCAGATTTCTTCAGTTTTAGCTTCAAGTTTACAATAAGCAATGAACACAACAAGAGCTGAAATCAAGTTTTGGCACCCTATGAACATATTAAACGCTTATCTTAACATCCTAGCGTGTCTGAAGAAGTCTTTTTAGCTGAAACATCGTTTGTATATGAAGTGTATTACCATTATGACATTATCAGATCATAGAAAGATTTTTAATATTCGGATAAGACCCTCAAACTGAATATTTTATCCCATACCTTCCACACTCAATAATTCCGAGGATATTTTCGGATCGTATAGGCAATTATCTAACGTCATCACGTTTACAAGCAGCTTATCCTCATCCCCGTTCCGAGCTTTCGCGATAGAACTAATAAGGCTACGCCAGCGTAAAATAAGGGAGTCTAATCATCGCGAGAGACCCGAAAAAAGCTGTAATTTCTCCCGGTCGGGTATAATAAAAGAAAGCTTATCCGTATCTCTCATTATTAGAACTTTCTGTTTGCGCCGTCGCCTCAAGTTACATCGCCCCGGATTTATTGGTAAGTTTATTTCGGCAGAGAGAAAATTCCGTGAGGATTTTATGTGTTTGCGCAGCTGTGGGATGATACGTTACTCGGTGGTATTGTTGATTATTGCAGGGATTAAGATGTTATTGGAATCGATTTCTACCGATACGTTGCCGAATTATTTGTTTTATTTTGTAAGTAATAATCTTGCAACCATAGTAAGATAATAAGCTGAAGTAATTTAAATCATCCTGAGGTTCAATATGAAGCTTCTTCCTCTGCTACTTAGAGGAATCGAGTTAGATATGGTTCTATTGAGATAATGCTTCCACTAAACGATTTTGAAAGATACTAGTTAGGGCGATAAATGGTGATGATTATTGTACATTGGCTCCACGTTGGGCGCCGACGATTTTTTAACACGATAAAAGGAGGAAATGGCTGTTGTAAATTGGTCCCAGTTTGGAAGCCAATTGTTAGTTAGCGCAACAAAAGGAGCAATGGCTGTTGTGAATTGGTTCCATGTTGGGCGCCAATTTTTGATTAAAGCAATAACAGAGGGAAGATATTGTTGTAAACTCGTTCCACATTGAACGCTAATTGGTAATTAACACGGCAAAAGAAGGGATCATTGTCGTAGATCGAGTCCACGCAACAGGGGCGACGATTTTTGAAGATTGGATGCATGTATTGGCTTCATGTTGGGCGCCAATTGTTAATTAGCGCAACCGAAGGAGTAAGGACGAAGATGATTGCTGTAGATTGCCTCTATGTTAGGCACTAATTCTTGATTAAAGCAATGAAAGACGGAAGCAATTGTTGTAAACTAGCTTCACGTTGGGAGTCAATTGTTGATTAACATAGAAAGGAAAGAGATGATTGGCGTAAATTGACTCGACGCAACAGGGGATACGGATGTTGAATATTGGCTCTACGTTGAACGCCAATTGTTAGTTAGCGCGATAGAAGAATAAGTTGATTGCTATAGATTGGCCCCATGTTGGACGCCAATTGTTAATTAGCACAACCAAAAGAATTAACGACTGTTGCACATTGCTTCCATGTTGGGCGCCAATTGTTAGTTAGCGCGATAAGGGAAGAAGATAATTACTGTAGATCGGCTTCATGTTAGGCGCCAATTGTTGATGAAAGCAATGAAAGGGGGAAGCAATGATGATGATGATGATTGTTGTAGATTGACCATAAGCAACAGAGGAAACAATTGCTTAAGATTGGCTCTACGTTGGACGCCAATTGTTAGTTAGTGCGATAAGAGAATTATGTCATTGCTATAGATTGGCCCCATGTTGGGCGCCAATTGTTAATTAGTACGATAAAGGAAGGAGATGATCGCCGTGGATTGGCTCTATGTTAGGCACTAATTGTTGATTAAAGCAATGAAAGAGGGCGGAAATTATTGTAAACTGACTTCACATTGGACGCCAGATGTAGATGTAGATGTATCTCGGCGCAAAGTGTATTCTTATTATAGAAAAGAGCACTTAGAATCGTGCTAGATATGAATCGGCGTGATAGTTGTAAGGAAGCGTTTAAAATTTTTAAATTTAAAATTTTTATGATGTGTATATACGGGAAGCACTTTGTTTTGTTCTTAAATATGGGCCTAAGTTTCATACCAAATCCAGCTCTACTTATTCTACAAGGAAACGTTAATTACCTTCTTCCACCTCTACATAAAACTGCTCTATTTCAAAAGTCTTTATTTCATGGGTTGTAAACTGTTTAACAAAGTTACTGTTGGAAATTAGAAATGAAACCGGTTTCCAATAAATTTAAACAGCTGTTGTAAATAGGTTTTACGTTGGCCGCAAATTGTTAGTTAACGCGATAAAGGAAGGAGATGTTTGCTGCAGATTGGCTCCATGTTACGCGCCAATTGTTAATTAAAGCAATGAAAAAGGAAAGCAATTGTTGTAAACTGGCTCCACATTGGGCGCCAATTGTTAATTAGCGCGATAGAGGAAGAGATAGTTGTCGCAGATTGACTCTACGCAACCAGGGAAACGGGTGCTGAAGATTGGCTCCACGTTGAACGCCAATTGTTAGTTATCGCGATAAAAGAATGAGGTCATTGCTACAGATTGACCCCATTATGGACGCCAATTGTTAATTAGCGCAACCGAAGAAGTAACGGCTGTTGTAAATTGGTTCCATGTTGGGCGCCAATTGTTCGTTAGCGGGGTAAAGGAAGAAGATGATTGCTGTAGCTTGGCTCCGTGTTAAGCGCCAATTGTTAAGTAAAGCAATGAAAGAGCAAGGTAGTTGTTGTAAACTGGCCCTACATTGGGCGCCAATTGAAATTAGCGCGATAAGGAGGAAATGGTTGTCGCAGAATGATTTCATGCAATAGAGGAAACGATTGTTGCCAATAGGCTGCAGGTTGGACGTCAATGGTTAATTAGCGCAATAAAAGGGGCAACAGCTGTTGTAAATTGGTTTCATGTTGGGCGCCAATTGTTAGTTAGCGCGATAAAAGAAGGATATGATTGTTGTAGATTGGCCGGATGTTCGGCGCCAATTGGTAGTGAGTGCAAGAAGAGGAGCCACTGCTTTTTTGACTCCAGCCAATAGAGGAAACGAATGTGAAAGATTGGCTCTACGTTAGACGTCAATTGTTAATTAGCGCGATAAACGAAGGAAATGGTTGTTGTATATTGGCTCTAGGTTGAACGCCAATTGCTAAGTAGGGTGATCGAAGGAGGTAATGATTATCGTAAGTTGACCCCGCGTTGGGCGCCAATTGTTAATTAGCCCAAGCAGTAAGTAAATGGTGAATATGGTGCACGAAAATTGCACAGGAAAAGTAAAATAAAAGCAAACTAAGAAAATAACACATCGGTTTGTTGAAATTGTATTTATTTAAGCGATGAACGACGTATATAAAACTTTGCCTTCAAAATGATCTTGGGAATCGTTTCCGGGTATCATACCATAGTTTATGGTTTCAGAGCTAAACATGTGGAATTTCATTTACTCCAAAGGACAAAACGCATTCTATGTGCACAAAATCCATCTTCCCCAATTCCAAACTTTATCCAAGTCATTAAGAGGACGATATCTGTTATCGTCACCGCGTGCCATCCACGAAATTGAGAACGACAGGACGAAAAGGGAGCATCAATTTCAAAGAAAATTAAACCTACCGGTCCTGACGCGACCGGGCAGCGCGTTCCCCTTCCGGTCGACCCGCCCGGCGCGCGAGCTCGAAGGGACTCGGAGGGAGACGACGAGAAGGGTCGGTCGTAACAATGTCTCGAAACGAGGTCAGGTAATCTCTTGTTTTCCGCGGCGTCTACTTCAGTCCTTTCGCGTTTTAAATTCAATTTTGATTAGTGCGCGGAGTGTCGCATTCTTATCCGTCTCGTCCGGCCCGGTAAAGAAACATTTCTAATTTTTAGACTACCGCTCGTAAGGGGTCGACCTCTTGCCTCGATCTAGTCGGTGTTTCCGCGATATTAAAGCCCTTTATTGGTAGTTTACGGCGTGCGTCTTTTGTTATAGGATAAAACGAACGCGCGGGGGATGAGGGGGGTTCATTGTGCTTCCGGTAGTAGACTACGAGAAAAGTTGCGAAGTCGAAACAATATTCGACAATGGCGGGGGTCGATGGAAACGTTTCTGTTTCCGCCCGTGTATATACATCGGTATTGTCTGTTGTAATGATAAATAAACAAAGGAAAGGTCGGTTTCTGAAGGCTATTGTACACCGGTTTGTAGATTGTAATAACATTTTCTGCACTATTTGCTCGTATAAACGAACGCGCGTGTACCCGAAAGAACGGCATCAAACGATCCGTGGCGAATAAATAAGGCTCGAATTAATAATAGCGGTAGAAACACATAAATTCGGACGAGTCGTCGTTAGAAAAAGCAGCGTCTTCAAGGAAAAAAACACTTTTAATCTCGTTTTACGAGATGGGCGTATTTTCTTTGACGGGAGCGCACCGGAAAATTTACGAGAACATGTCGAGAAATACAACTGACTTTTATAAAACAAGAATTAACATTGAAATTTCGAAATTTCCGAAGTTTCAACTTCAATTTGACTTCACTTGTCCGTAGCTTCAACTTCAGTTCCTTCAACTTTGTCACCGCTTTCGATAATAACTCTAGGTTAGCTTCAGTTCTTTTGCATCTCAACTTCAGGTTGACTTCAATTTTCTTCAAGTCAAATTTTGGAGTAACTTCAGGGCGACTTCACTTTCCTTCGGTTCAAATTTCAGAGTAATTCCAGAGTGACTTCAGTTTTCTTCAGTTCCCATTTTAGGGTAACTTCAGTTTTCTTGCATTGCAACTTCAGAGCAATTTTAGTTTCAACTTTGGATTAACTTGAATTCTTTTCTCAGTTCAAACTTCAAACTAGCATCACTCCCGACTTCAAGTTGACTTCAAATTTCTCTAGTTTCAACTTTAGACTAATTTCACTTTTCGGTCCAGGAACAACTTCACCATTCTTTAGCTTCAACTTCAGGTTAATTGTAGTTCTTCTCAGCTACAACTTAAGATTCAACTCTAGCTTTTTTCAACTTCAATTTCAAGTTAACTTCCGTTTTCCTTAGGTCGAACTTTAGGCTACTATCAATTTTCTTCAACCACAATTTCAGGTTAAATTCGGGTTTCTTGAGTTTCAACTTCAAGTTAACTTCATTTATATACAGGAACAACTATAAATTACTTCTAGTTTTCTTCAGCTTCAACAACAGGGTAACTTCAGTTTTCGTCAGCTCAAATTCTAGAGCAACTTCAACTACAATTTCAGGTTGGTTGCTTCAGATTCCTCAATTTCAATTTCAGCTCCTTTCAACTGTAACTGCAGGTCAATTTTAGCTTTCCTCAGCTCCAATGTTAGACTAATTGTTGTATTCTTCAAATTAATTTAATTTCAGTTTTCTTCAGCTTCAACTTTAGGCTGACTTCAGTTTACTTGAGCTCAAATTCCAAAGCAAGTTCCATTTCAATTTTAGGTTGGCTTCAGATTTATCAGTTCTAACTTCAGAGCAATTTCAGCTTTGTTCAGCTTCAACTTCAGGTCAATTTCGGCTTTCCTCAGCTCCAATTTTGCACTAATTTTAATTTTCTTCATTTTCTAGTTCAGGTTAACTTCGCTGTTTTGAGTTCAACTTCAAGTTAACTTCAGTTTTCTTCAGGTACAACTTTAGACTAATTTTATTTTTCTTCACCTTCACTTTTAGGTTAACTTCAGTATTCTTCAGCTCAAATTTCAATTGCAACTTCAGATTGACTTCAGTCTTTCTCGTTTCCTATTCCAGAGCAATTTAAGCTTTCCTCAGCTTCAACTTCAGGTTACCTTCAGCTTTCCTCAGCTCCAATTTTAGACCCACTTTAGTTTTCTTCTAATTCAATTTCAGGTTAACTTCAGTTCTCATTAGCTCGAACTTCAGACTATCATCAGTTTTCTTCAACTAGAACTTCAGGTTAAACTCGGGTTTCTTGAGTTTCAACTTCAAATTAACTTCGGTTGTCTACAGGAACAACTTTAAATTACTTCTAGTTTGCTTCAGCGTCAATTTAGGGTTGATTTCAGTTTTCTTCAGCTCAAATTCTACAGCAGCTTCAATTCCAATTTCAGGTTGGCTTTAGATTCTTTAGTTTCAACTTCAGAGCAATTTTAGATTTTTTTAGCTTCAATTTCAGCTCCACTCAGCTCCAATTTTAAACCAATTTTAGTTTTCTATAAACTGAATTCCAGGATAAATTCGCTGTTTGAGTTTCAACTTCAAGTTAACTTCAGTTATTTACAGGTACAACTTTAGATTAATTTCAGTTTTCTTCGGCTTTAATTTCAAATTGATTTCGGTTTTCTTCAGCTCAAATTCCAGCTACACTTCAATTTCAACTTCAGGTTGACTTCAATCTTCTTCAGTTCCTAGTCCAGCGCAATTTCAGCTTTCTTCAGCTTTAATTTCAGTTTCTCACAGCTCTAATTTTAGACCGACTTTAGTTTTCTTGAAATTCAATGTCAGGTTAACTTCGATTTTTGAGTTTCAACTTCAAGTTAACTTCAGTGTTCGTCAGCTACGATTTTAAACTAACTTTAGTTTTTTCAAATTGAATTTCAAGTTAACTTCGTTATTAGAGTTTCAACTTCAAATTAACTTCAGATACAACTTTAGAGTAATTTCAGTTTTCTTCAGCTTCAATTTCAAATTAACCTCAGTTTTCTTCAGCTCAAATTTCAATTTCAACTTCAGGTTGACTTCAGTCTTTCTTAGTCCCTGTCCAGAGCAATTTCAGCTTTCCTCATTTCCAATTTTAGACTCATTTAAGTTTTTTCAAATTTAATTTCAGGTTAACTTCGATTTTTGAGTTTCAACTTCAAGTTAACTTCAATTTGCTTCAGCTACAATTTTAGACCAACTTCAGTATTTTTCAACTTCAATTTCAGGTTGACTTCGCTCTGTTGAGTTTCAACTTCAAATTAACTTCGGTTTCAAGAATTTTCAAAAAAATTAACTGAAGCTTTTTGAACTTTGTTTTCTGAGAATTGCAGCAGTGACTTTCTTGGTAATTTTTACAAATTTCGGTGTGTTTTGATAATTAACTACTTCTAGGTTTTATTTGCGGCTTATTTCATGTAATTTGGAGACAGCGGGCGTGAGGGCGAGTTCATTTTTGATGTGTCCTCTGAAGTCTGCCTGATTGTATAGATCTTGAGAATGAAGAACTCTGATTATTCGCGAAATTTTCAAGGAATTTCTTGGGTCTTTTTAATCAAAATTGTATTTCCTCGAACGACATTACATCTCCCTTAACAATTTTAAAAGTAAGTAAAGGTAAGTCTGTATTACTTACATCAGTAAATCTTCTCTCGACAAAATTATTAATTAAATACGGTAACACGCGTTTCGCTAGCAAGGAGGTTACCATCATCAAACCACACTCTATTAACAATAAGTGCACCGCGAATGTTTTAAATCCTACCTGTCTTTTTGACTACTAAAAAATTATTCACAGGACGGTCATGACGTTCATTTGACGTTGACAAATTGTTCTTGCTAGAAATTCTGGCGAAATAGCGTTCAGATCTCGAATCTTAGGTTGGCTTAACATTTACAATGCCATGCGACTCTACCCTAATAAATCGATCAACACCAAACGACCGAGGGGACCGTCATCTTTGCCTAAGGGTTTCCTATTTTTGTGTGTATGCATTGCTTATGCTTATCAAGTCGTTATTAAGGAAAAAGGGCAACTTTAATTCCGAATTTTTATGATTATTTGGCGTTTCCTCGCGCCATCTTCGCAAAATACATCGAGAAAATCATTTAATTTGTCGGAAACGGGACCTCTCTCGGTTTCGTTGCCAAAGCAGCGAAAAAGGAAAAAACAAGAAAAAACAAGAGGGAAAACGTGGACGAAGAACTACAACAAAAACGGATGAAAGTAGCGCGTGAGATAAAGAGCGAATTTCCCGCGAGACGGTCCATTCTAATTAGGGGCGATAAGAGTCGAAAAAGCGACGGAATAATCGTATAAATTCGAACGAGTTGACGTTTTAACGATGACGAGACACATTCGGCCCCGTTCGCGGAGAAAGCGTCGGAAAATTCGCGAAGGAAAATAGAGAAATTCGAGCTGGAAAGCGGAAAAATTTGGGGCGAAAGAAATGCGACCGACATCATGAAACATTCACGGACGGAAGTGTTAAAAAATTTATAAAGCGAGTCACGGCGTCGAAATTTTGTAATTCCCGCGAGAAACGGGCTCGGAGCTCCTCGGGTGTTACCGTATACTCCTTCGGGAATTTACATTGGGATCGAAGCGTGCCGGTGTAAATTATTTAGTCTTCGATCTTCTGTAATAATTACACCGACACACAAAAAAGTGGTCTGTACTTTTGACCAGACTCACCTACCGATATGTACTTCGATGCGCTGAATCCGAATTTGGGGTCAGTTTGACCCGTACACCCTCAAAATTTCGTAAATTGCAGTTTTTCGCGATTCTTAGCCATTTTGACGGTTTTTGTGCAATTTACTCGTAAAAAATGGTCTGTAATTTTGACCAGACTCACCCACCGATATGTATTTCGATGCGCTGAATCGGAATTTGGGGTCAGTCTGGCCCGTACACCCTCAAAATTTCGTAAATTGCAGTTTTTCGCGATTCTTAGCCATTTTTGACGGTTTTTGTGCAATTTACTCGTAAAAAATGGTCTGCACATTTAACCAGACCCACCTACCGATATGTACTTCGATGCGCTGAATCCGAATTTGGGGTCAGTTTGGCCCGTACACCCTCAAAATTTCGTAAATTGCAGTTTTTCGCGATTCTTAGCCATTTTTTGCGGTTTTTTGCAATTTACTCGTAAAAAATGGTCTGTAATTTTGACCAGACTCACCTACCGATATGTATTTCGATGCGCTGAATCCGAATTTGGGGTCAGTCTGGCCCGTACACCCTAAAAATTTCGTAAAGTGCAGTTTTTCACGATTCTTAGCCATTTTTTGCGGTTTCTTGCAATTTACTCGAAAAAAGTGGGGTGTACATGTGACCAGACCCACCTACCGATTTGTATTTCGATGCGCTGAATCCGAATTTGCGGTTAGTTTGGCCTGTACGCCCTCAGAATTTCGTAAATCTCAAATTTTTCGCGATTCTTAGCCATTTTTTGCGGTTTTTGCAATTTACTCGAAAAATGCCGTGTACATGTGACCAGACCCACCTACTGACTTGTATTTCGATGCGCTGAATTCGAATTTGCGGTTAGTTTGGCCCGTACACCCTCAAAATTTCGTGAATTGCAGTTTTTTCGCGATTCTTAGCCATTTTTGACGGTTTTTGCAATTTACTCGAAATTTCTTAGGGTGTACGCGCCGAACTGACCCCAAATTCGGATTCAGCGCATCGAAATACATATCGGTAGGTGGGTCTGGTCAAATGTATAGACCACTGTTTACTTCGTGTGCCGGTGTTATCGCACTTTGTAGAAAAAATTAGGGAACGTTAAAAAAGTGCGACAAAGTAGACGAAAATCGATAATAATAAGAATCCGTCAGATATTACAGAGTTTTTCGCTTTATTGGCGTAACATCGTCGGAATTCATCGGCTATCATCAGAGCCAAACTCGAAACCATCCTCAGGCATGAAATATTTATTCCCGATTCCAAATTTATAGAAGTTTCGCCCAATTTCCACCCCCTTCCCCAACCGCTTTCGTTCCAACTATAATTAAAATAAATTCGAGCATAAAACCAGATACGACGTCCGCTCTAATATTAATATTTTTAATCACCGGAAACTCCGCCGTCCAAACAATTTCCAACTGTCTACCGAGCGGCCGGTGGTAACTGGAAAGGCGAACTCGCCGGTAATTGAAATACTAAACTTCGCTGATGAAAATCGGATGGGGAAAACGTCGGAAACGTGGCCGGCGTCGTAGCAATGCGCACGGGGAAAACAAACGAAAGTTCGTGGTCGTATGGAATTACAGTGTTTGTTCCTATCTGAGCCACTCTTCAAGCTGATTTCTCTAGTAGTAGGGAAACTGTTGTACTTTTCATCACTTCCTAGTAAATTTGACGAAAATCAACATTTTGTAGGTCCAACGAGAATGTTATGTATTAAGCATATATTTAACTATAACATTCACTCACTAAAACACTTGAACCACAAGCCGAACACATTAAACAATATAATTTTTCAACCTCTGTTAAGTTATCCATGGTACAAGACCATCCTGTACCCTGGATCAAATGCAAAATTCAGTACTTCGTTTATTAAATATCCTAGTCGGATGAATTATATGACAAAAAAGAACAGTAACATTCCCACATATGAATAAGTTTATCGTCAATCAAGAAGAAATATTTCTATTACAAAATCTATTTTATATTGAAAGTCGTAAAATCAACTTCCTACCACAACTCTCCAGCTAATCTTGCTGAACCATTGCACTCCGTTGGTTTAGGAAGTTTAACCAGAATGTCCTCTTCATTTACATCAAATACTTCTTCAGTGACACTAGTGAATTTGCCGGTTGATCCGATACGTTCATAGAACTTCGTCATTAACTCAAATGCACACTGATCTCGAGAAATAATTTTCCCTACGTAATGTTCAATTGGGCCTTTTTTCCTGTTAAAGCCTATCAGAACGTAATCTTCGTTCTGAAAGTTTGGCCTTTCGAATTCAAGTTTCTTCAAGTTCCAGTAGATCGCCTTCGTCATCATTTTCATTATTTGTGAGCATACCAACGTTATGTTCATATTCAGTTTCACTATCAAACTTCAATTGCTTTATTACTTTACCCTTATCAGTTTCGATGTGTTCCTTTTCTAAAGCCTTGCTTGAGTTTATCGTTTATAATCTCTTCTTTTTCTGGACTATCGGTAGCCATCTTGCTTCCGCCGGGCTTTCTTCCCCTTTTTAACATTTTTGTTCCAGCCGCAGTCTTGGTATAAGGTTGTACCTCCTGTTTCGCCCCCAGGAAGGAAGTTCGCTATCATTCAGGGTACCAGCCAGCTAGTCGGCGAGGGAGTGCCTTAAATAAACTCCATATGTTCGATCGCAATTTACGAAAACGAGAAGTATTTTTCCATCATAATCTCTCCAGAAGAAGAAAAAAACTCCGCCGAACAAGGGTCTTAATTGCACCAAGATCTTACACCGAAAACTAGAGATAATCTAACCTAAGTCCCCTCCCCATCCGAAGACGTCAATCGGAAAACGTATATATTAATTTTTCCTCCAAAACAGGCATCAAGGCTCCCTCTATCCGTGAGGATGGAAATCTGTAATTAATCGATAACGTATAGTAAAGTACCGCAATTATCCGCCGTTTTTGGGGCAAAACATTGCGGCAACTTTAAAACGAAAGAAAAGAGGAATATATGACTAATTCTCTAATAATTTGTTCTTTGATATGAAACGAATAAAGCAGAGATATTGGAAATATGGATGGCAATTTTCCGGATAGCATACAATATGGGAAATATATTTATTTAAAACAGAAACAGAAAACAATGAGGAGTATACATATTTATTATAAACTTACATTACATTATTTCTATAACTACGTATAACTATTGTAATGGAGGCGATTGGTAAGGGTTTTCTTTTGTAATCTACGACACTTTTGCAACGCTGCTGGAAATTTGTTTGTGTTTGTATATTTATTATAAATCCACTGGAAAAATTACTTTATTTTTAGTACATAGCCATTATTGTTTTAATACACAATAGACACAATTTATTTTACTAAAAATACTAGGGGAGGCTTAGCCTCGTTAGCCTCCCTGACGAGCCGCTACTGGTTATCACTCTCATGATGTGTTTCTCTGAAAGGAGTCATTTGTAAATATTCAAAATTTCTAGTGGATACAGAAGAATAGCAATTAACAATTTAACAAAATTTTGTTGCTAATTGTAAATGCAAAACACTCAATTGTTTGATAGACTAAAACGTAACATTCCAGAATAAGATTTTTAAATGCGACAATTTTTAAAATATACATATTACCATTTGGGCATTGTTCTTGTTTATCTTCACTTTCTTTGTCCATCTCCACATCTTCGTCGTACACTGTTATTGTCTCTCTAGACGTCTTCTCAAAAGATCTTCAAACGTTTTTCAAACAAATATCAAATAAGTACCTACCCAAACTTTTATAAAACGGTGCAACTTGCACTGGAATTTAGGGAGGTGCATCAGCGGGCAGGGGAAGGTAATTTTGGAACGATTCAGAGCTTACTCCAGTCAAATGGTGCAACCGGTGCAGATGCTTTAGAACAGTTGGTGCTGGTGCTGGTGGTCCGAGTAGCTCTTTTTGTCAAAAGGAAAACGGCTATTGTGATCAAGGTGCAACAGTTTCACGTACTATTTTCTAGCGGGCACGCTTAGGCTTGTCAATCTGGTTTTAATATTTTTGACTGTTAATATTTTGGATTTTGAATTGCCCCTCCCCCTCGCAATGATAAATGCATGACCAGGCTCGACTTAAAAACTGGAGGAAAAGAATCCCACGCCGGTTAGCGCACATTGTGTTATTCATCGACAAGCTTTGGTGTCAAGAACATTGCCACGGAATTGTTGTGCTCAGCAAAAGCTTTTGATCGCAGAGTAACAATCAAGACCACATACTGATTCTGCCCATGGTGCGTCCATAAACTAAACGCAATGATCTTTGATATTGGCTCGAAGGACTAAACACGGCTGAGCTTCACAAGACAAAGACAGACAGACAAAAGGCAGAGTTCAGACATTCGAACGAATAGAAGCTTTCCGAGCCTTCACATCCAGCATCATCCTCTTCAGTTGAATTGCGACTTTTTCGAGTACCGCAAGCAAAATATTACGTGCCGTTAATATCAATTATTTCCTTCTGCGACTTCGCATTCACGTCCCACCTCCGTTATTACCTCGAATGTGATGGAAAATTGCATTTCGCCAACGCGCCATGGCTTGCGCGGCGTTTCGAATTGCGACGAGCGTCGAAGTAAGTTGGCTAACTCGATTTCGAACGCATTCGCCTTACAAAGGCACGAACGGAGTTGGAAACATTTCGCCGCCTGCAACAGCCCCATTGGCATTCCTTTTTACATAGCGCGCGAACGTATGTATTTATGTATACTGTAGTATAGTAACACTCGAATGGTTAAGTACCATTAGAAAATTCATCTTTTATTGCAATTCAATATATCAAAATTTACAGTTTATGTTGGGGTTATGGTTTTCATTTGACACTCGGTTTATCTTGGGGCTCTATTTACACCTTTTCGACACCACGCCCACCACCTTTTGAGCATTTCATTACCCTACGGGTGTTAGCTTCTTATTTTAACTCCAACCAGAGGCGTTTAATGGGAGAGAAAAATGTAACTAGAAATAAAATTATTAATTATTATAAAAAGCCTCGATTAAAAGATAGAAAAGCATTGTAAACATTCAGACACATACACACAATACCCTCACATCACATAAATTCCTAATAACCACTTGATATAAATAACCAAGATACATCGACATTCAATACAGGTTTGTATAACAAGCACGCACGTATCCTTCCCCTAGCTCATCGCCTCTCCGCTCGCACATCGTACTTTCTCTCTTGTTTGTCAAATTTAACACTCTTACGCTTACGTTTGCGCTTACGCTTGGGCTGGTCCGGTCCCCGCTAAGAAGTGTTCATTTCAAAAACTGACACTGAAAGGACACGAAATTGAAACAAATTAAATCGGCGTAGATAAAAAAATTAAAGAAAAATGTAGGATGGAGCAGAGATAGAAAAGAGGAATCCATAAAATTACGGAGAAAACTAATTATCAAGGGCAACTGAAGAAAGTCTAAAGGCCGAAGAACGACAATCTGAAAAGAAAAAACGAGATACGCCGAAGGAGATTGATGAGGATTGAAGAAAACTAACGAAGGCGGAAGAGAAAACCGAACAAAAGCGAAATTATGAAAACTGCTGAAGATATTTCAAAATGGGGGTGGTACCGGTAAGAGCATTTGACTTTGGCGAAGAGTTCAATGAAGAAAAGAAAACCGACATAAATCGTAGAAAATCGACGGAGTCCTGGAAGAAACAAAAGTCAATTCAGGAAACACGGACCCCAACAAATGAAGAAAAGAAAACCAACATAAATCGATGAAAATCGACGGAGTCCTGGAAGAACCAAAAGTCAATTCAGGAAAACATGGACCCCAATTAATGAAGGAAAGAAAACCGACATAAATCGATGAAAATCGACGAAGTCCGGGAAGAAACAAAAATCAATTCAGGAAAACAAGGACCCCAACAAATGAAGGAAAGAAAACCGACATAAATCGATGAAAATCGACGAAGTCCGGGAAGAAACAAAAGTCAATTCCGGAAAGCACGGATCCCAACAAATGAAGAAAAGAAAACCGACATAAATCGAAGAAAATCGACGAAGTCCCGGGAAGAAACAAAAGGCCATTCGGGAAAACACGGACCCCAACAAGTGAAAGGAAGAAAACCGACATAAATCGAAGAAAATCGACGAAGTCTTGGAAGAAACAAAAGTCAATTCGGGAAAACACGGACCCCAACAAATGAAGAAAAGAAAACCGACATAAATCGAAGAAAATTGACGAAGTCCGGGAAGAAAAAAAGTCCATTCGGGAAAACACGGACCCCAACAAGTGAAGGGAGGAAAACCGACATAAATCGAAGAAAATCGACGAAGTCCGGGAAGAAACAAAAGTCAATTCAGGAAAACAAGGACCCCAACAAATGAAGGAAAGAAAACCGACATAAATCGAAGAAAATCGACGAAGTCCGGGAAGAAACAAAAGTCCATTCGGGAAAACACGGACCCCAACAAGTGAAGGGAGGAAAACCGACATAAATCGAAGAAAATCGACGAAGTCCGGGAAGAACCAAAAGTCCATTCAGGAAAACACGGACCCCAACAAATGAAGGGAGGAAAACCGACATAAATCGAAGAAAATCGACGAAGTCCGGGAAGAAACAAAAGTCAATTCCGGAAAACACAGATCCCAACAAATGAAGAAAAGAAAACCGACATAAATCGAAGAAAATCGACGAAGTCCGGGAAGAAAAAAAGTCCATTCGGGAAAACACGGACCCCAACAAGTGAAGGGAGGAAAACCGACATAAATCGAAGAAAATCGACGAAGTCCGGGAAGAGACGAAAGTCAAATCAGGAAAACACGGACCTCAACAAATGCGGGCAAGAAGTGACCTATAGCAGGAATATATAATAGAAGCTATTGAAAGGAAACGAATGGGATTAGTTCGGACCATATACGAAGCAAAGAGATCCAAGAAGAGAAGAAAGGGGATACCCAGGAAGACACGCACCCAACAAATGCGGGAAATAGGAGGAAAGAGAGGAGGAACGACCAGAGAAATGAAGGAACTCGCACAGGATCGGAAACTATGGAGGAAACGGAACAAATAACGTTAAACCAGGGCAGCAGGGGATACTGGGGGAAGACAAAGTATTTTCTGTCTATTGTTAATAAATGATATTTTATTACTCTGGAGTCAACACTCACAACCGTGAGTGTGTGTCACGAAAACTCCCTCTGCAGCTGGTAAAAGATAGCATCCATATTCGTATTCGGATCGATTTTCGGATCTTAACGCCATGAGTGTGGGGGAGGGAGGGGTATAATCTGTGCCCTTCCCATAAAAACTGGCACGAAATCTCTAGATTGAAGCTTTTTAAAGTTACTGTTACAGTAGAAGCTAATTCGCGCGAAATATTCCTCCCTTCATTTTCGGTTTTTTCGGCTTTCACACCGCCCTGTTACTTCGGCAACGAAATAATTTGACACCCTAGGTTTTTTTTTAGAAACTGATTCAATCAGTTGATCGCTTAACGTTTTCTAACCGTTCGACGAGCGTTAACGGTCAGAAAAAGTTCTCAACTCGTCGATCAGCAGGAAACCGTTCACGATACCATCGATTTGAGTTATTTATAACGCCCCCTCCTCGTATTAACTACTCAGAACACGAAGGATTGAAATCTTTGACATACCTCGGAAAGAGACGGATCCTCAAGTGTTAAACGTGCGATTATAAACGGTGCAATTTTTTTAGTCGGATTCCTGCGTTAGGTGTTCAGCGGACTTTGCTAAAAAACGACGAAAGATAAAATACTGAGTCGGGGCAAAAACTACCTGAAGCCAACAGTACGTGGCTGTACATGTTAAGATAAACCTTCCCTCTTTAGAACAGCGATTTTAGATGGATTACACGTAAGATTATTAACACATATTGACACATCTGACACATGTCAATGAATTATCTCGATTTTAGACGAAACGACACCGATGGAGATTATAGAATTAACTTTATTGTAACAATAAGAGGCTACAAATATTATTATACAATGCAACAAATCAGAGAGAGCAAATTATCACAAAAAATCGTTTCGGGACACATCTTAACTATTCAAATCTCTTCAATACACGCGAGCATGCCGTCAAAAATCCGAGCAACAACACCTTAGAACTGGGACTGATTACCGAATTGGCCGATTTGTCGTTACAAAGATCTGTTTTACATTCGGCGCACTTGAAATCAGTGCCTGCAGCTGCTTTCGCCGCTTTCTCAAACACTGGACAGGCTAAGCCTTCGACACCGCAATCCTTCATCGTCGTCGTTACAACTACAATTTTCCAGCTCGCTGTGACGCATACCGCCTCACCTGCAGTCTTCGGGCAGACGGGGGTAGCCGGTTTATCACAATTTCCGGTCAGCGAGTTGCACTGATAGCAAGTTAGTCCGTATGTCGTGCAAAAGAGGTGTAACCATAGGAGACCTGCTAGCATTACTGGACGATGTACAAAACTCATTTGCGAAAATTTTCTGAATTTGTTTGACGTATCCTCGCTGTTTAGATGTTTATTCCGTTTATATTCGCATGTGTTTTTTTCTCAATACTTGCCAGGCATGCTTGTATTATAGAATATAAAATAGATTTCCTAAGTATCTCTGACGTATTATTTCAAACATAAATGTATACATTCAATAAACCGTTCTACCCTTTCGGGTGTCGGCACGTTGATTTTATCTACCCTTACACGAACTATTTTCGTGTCTTTCTATCCTTTCGCCAATCTGGTTGCCTCTTCGCTTTTGATACCTCCCTTTTCCAGATTTTGCCCTGATAGAGTCTTCCCACGTCTTCTTTTGGTCTCCCTCTTCCTCTTTTCCCTCGCCATTTAGCTTCGTATACCTCTTTCACTTGCGCTACTTTATCCATCCTTTGAACGTGTCCCCACCATCCTAGTTGTCGTTCTTCTATGTATTCTTCAATGGTCCCAATTTGAAACTTTTCCAAGTATGCTATGCACATTGTTTTCCTCAGTCCCAAAGTTCTGCTTATTATTGTCTTGAATGTGAATATGTTATCTTGTGATGATTGTGATTTTGTAAGCTTCCCTTCTACTATTCGTCTTAACCTTTTCTCAACGATCTTCTCGTATATTTTGGTTGTAGTCTCGAGTAACGTGATCCGTCTGTAGTTGCTGCACTCTGTTCAATTCCCGGCTTTATAAATTGGCAGTATTTGTCTCTTCCCATTCCTTTGGTATTTCTTCTTCCTTCCATACTCTGTTTAGTGGTTTCCTCAGCATTATCCTCCCTTCTGCGTCAATGTTCTCGAGCATTTCTGATGTTATTTTGTCTATTACTGGTGCTTTTCCATATTTTAGCCCTTTTTATTGTCTCTTCTATCTCCTGGTCTGTTATGTCTTCTATTTCGTTTTTCAGGTCTTTATCCGTTCCGTTGCCTTCTTCTATGTGTGGTTTGTAGTCTTCATTTAGTAGTTCCTCAAAGTATTCCTTCCATCTTTCCATTGCTTCGCCCATACTCTGTTCAGTGGTTTCCTCAGCATTATCATCCCTTCTGCTCCCATGTTCTCGAGCATTTCTAATGTTATTTTATCTATTCCTGGTGCTTTTCCATATTTTAGCCCTTTTATTGTCTCTTCTACCTCCTGGTCTGTTATGTCTTCTATTTCGTTTTTCAGGTCTTTATCCGTTCTGTTGCCTTCTTCTATTATTGGTTTGTAGTCTTCATTTAGTAGTTCCTCAAAGTATTCCTTCCATCTTTCCATTGCTTCGTCCATACTCTGTTTAGTGGTTTCCTCAGCATTATCCTCCCTTCTGCTCCCATGTTCTCGAGCATTTCTGATGTTATTTTGTCTATTACTGGTGCTTTTCCATTTTTTAGCCCTTTGATTGTCTCTTCTACCTCCTGGTCTGTTATGTCTTCTATTTCGTTTTCCAGGTCTTTATCCGTTCTGTTGCCTTCTTCTATGTGTGGTTCGTAGTCTTCATTTAGTAGTTCTTCAAAGTATTCCTTCCATCTTTCCATTGCTTCGCCCATACTCTGTTCAGTGGTTTCCTCAGCATTATCATCCCTTCTGCTCCCATATTCTCGAGCATTTCTAATGTTATTTTATCTATTACTGGTGCTTTTCCATTTTTTAGCCCTTTGATTGTCTCTTCTACCTCCTGGTCTGTTATGTCTTTTATTTCGTTTTTCAGGCCTTTATCCGTTCCGTTGCCTTCTTCTATGTGCGGTTCGTAGTCTTGATTTAGTAGTTCTTCAAAGTATTCCTTCCATCTTTCCATTGTTTCTTCTCCAGTTCTTTAACGTTCTATAGAATATCTTCTGATTGTCGTTTGCGTTTTGTTCAATTTTAGTCCCGAATTCTTCCCAAGTTCTTTGTTTTTCCATTATTACCATTTTCTTTGTTTTTTCTCTTTCTTCCTTGTATTCCTTACAACTACCCGCCGTACGTTTGATTAAGTGTTTTCTCCGTTTCTCCTTCTTTATTTTTATTTTCTTCTTTATATATGTCCATCCAACATCCAACAGCCGGTTTGTTTCTTATACTTATTTCGTCTGCTTGTCCCGCATACCTTTTTTGCTGCTTCTAAAACTATTGTTTTTAATGTTCTCCATTCTTCGTCTATACTCCGTCGTTCTATTGCTTTACTAATTTCTTTTTCGTATTCTTTACCTATTTTTGCTCTTTCAATTTGTATGCTCATATCCCCTCGGTGTACGTTTTCTTTTCGCCTTCCTCTTTTCCTGTTTCCGCTTCTCTTTCTATTTTCGCTACTAACTCCCTATCTCGTAGCCTCTTTTAACTCTCGTATCTCTTATTTTGTCTCTGTTAACTCTTTCTGTTAGAATGTAATCTATTACCCAATCCAAGATATCTGGGTTACATCCCTGGAAATTTACTCAATTCAATAGTAAGGGTCATTTGATTATTTAAAATTTCCCAAGCAGTCAAAGTTTGTAGTGCGTTTACCGATAAAATACTGGTTTTTGCATTGTTAAGAGCTTTTACACTTTCAATTCTTTTTTCAATCATAAGTGAAAAACGAGTAAGTTTACGGGCTGGAAATTTTACATATCGTGCATTCGTTACAATACCTACGTCTTATCGGCGAGCTCTTTTGTAAATTCCTTGTTTGTTGTTGAATCTAACCTTAATTAAGGAATAGAAGAATGACCGTGGGCTTACCGTCATTTTTGTACTTCAAGAAAGCAACGATAACAAAGGAATTTACGAAAAAGCTCACCGATAAGACATAGCTATCGTAACGAATACACGATATACCAAATTTCGAGCCCTTAAACTTACCGGTTCTTCACTTATGATTGAAAAAAATTAAAGCTCTAGAAGCTCTTAACATTGGAAAAACTAGTATTTTATCGTTACACACGCTACTTTTAAAGGTCGGAAATACAATTTTCCAAATGATTTTGGAACCAATAAAAAAAGTTAAGTTTAACCGATCTTGAAAGAAGTACCGAGATGATAAAGATAATATTATACATCAAATCGATCGGACGTTTTCGCCTTGTTTTTGCCGCGATCAAAAGCGATAAAGTCGACATTTGACGCCGTCAATTTTAATCGGGTTTTAGTCGGACGACTCCGAAAGGTGAACGTACCCTCTCGTCGTAATTGGGCGAGCTTAGCCAAGGGGATGGATAGGATGTTCCCCTATCGGAAAGTCGTTAGGCGTAAGTTGGCCGGTGTTTGCCGTTTGAAGTTCAGCGAACCGACAAAACGTCGTTTCCGTCCCGAACGGGAGGGTGACCCGGCGGCGTATCCTCCGGAAAAACGGACATTGTTTCGGCCGCTTTTTATCGCAGGTTTCCGCCCCGAATGAGAATAACTGGCGTTGCAACCCGCTTTTATCGAGCGAAAGGGATAAATTGTCATTTCGCACCGGCACCGGTGAAATGTTGAAATTTGGAGCGAGTTTGAACTCGCTCGGAGAGCTTTACGTTGTCACGTGGGATTCCTGGTGTCCAGAAATAGAAATACAAACTCTATACGGGAAATTGTAACAAATGCAAGCAATTTAGTGCAAGTGCTACCAATTACTTCGTTCCCGATTAAAGATGACAAGTTGGGTTTCCAATTAAACACTTGAAACTTCAATCCTCCACGTCGAGGTAGCAATCGTAGCAACTGCTCCTTACTCAAGAAAATCTACGTCGGTCTAAAACGTTTAGTGGAAGTGCTACCAACTGCTTACTCCAACAACCAAATTCATTGAAAAATGAACCCCATTGAAAAAGTGAGGTTTTAACCTAAACATTTCCAGCATTAATCCCCAGAATCTGAACTGTAGAAACTCCCTCTACTTTGCGTTGTTTTATGTTTAGTGAAAGTGCTACCAACTGCTGGCGCCAAACATCCAATTTCTTCGATCGCTAATGAAGATGATAACTTAGGTTTTCCGTGAATAGGTTGTATTAAGCCTCGTTATCGAGGATATACCCAGGAATTCCACTCTGGGAAGTTTTACATTATGGTTGCGTAAATCTGGAAGTTTCGCTTCCCCAATTTTACTGTTTGAACTATCATTCACGTTGAGGATTTGCTGTTCCCTCGATTGGAGGTGAGTTTTGCTTGTCTCTTTTTGGTAATTACGATGCGTTATCTTTTCTTTCACGTTCTTGTAGGGAACTAGCGTGGGCCGGTATAACTAGGATAGGACTGGTAGAGAGCAGAGATTTATTTTTGAGAACATCTAAGAACTTTCGTGGGAGACTGAAGCTGGTGTCCCGACATCTTCTCATCGGGTGCGAGAAAACCCGCCATCTTGGACAGTTTCCGTCCCGATACCGAGTACCACGCCGTACGAAGTTTGACAACCGCAAAGACGTTACGTTAAGTATCGCCTTTATTTATATTTTTATTTCGTTGAGTTTTGGGAAAAATTCTCTAGAATTATTTATTTAATTCAGCATTAGTAAGTTTATAATTCTAGTTTATCCAGCTATTTAATTGGAATGAATATCTGGCGTTTCGTTAGGTACAATTTCACGCGATTTACGATGTATTCGTCAACCTTTAGAGTAACTGTAAGTGTATCAAAGTGTTCCTTGGTAAAAGAATTTTGATATGCAGGCACTTTTTCCCTGATTCACACGTTTATATGTCACCATTACAGTTTTCTCTTTCGCATATCAGTTTCAAATATTCTGTTACGGCCAATTGTTACAGTTTTCTGTTTTGTTCCTATTAGCCTCTCGTTTCCACTTTTGCCGTAGATGGCGCCCCGCCCCCGGTTTCTGATACAATTCGGGCATATTAGATGCACGCGTTGGCATTCGACTTGTAACGTTTAGTTGGACAGGCCGTTTTCCGTGAATAGGTTATATTAAGCCTCGTTGTCGAGGATATACTCGGGAATTCGACTATTTAATTGGAATGAATATCTGGCGTTTTGGTACAATTTCGCGCGATTTACGATGGATTCTTCAATGTTTAGAGTAACTGTAAGTCTATCAAAACGTTTTGCGATTCAATATAGCAGATTTTACCATTTTCATCTATCCTGGCATGAAGTGTTTAAATCATCTTGTTAATCACATCGATGGAACAAAATCAACGAACGAAACTTACATAAATAATTTACGTCTATTTATCCAAACCGACCTGCACGAAGTGATTTAGTGCCGTCAAAGGAAATTGCAAATTTGTTCCCGTTAATTGCGACCTATCGAAACCCAAACTCCTAAACGTAAATTACCCATTATGGCGTGCCATCAACAGCCGCCTCTTCGCCGTCCTTCTCCCCCGCCTCATCGACCGTCGATTGAGCCGCGACCTACTTTACCGCGTAGGTACGAGAAATATAAATTTCGTGTCGACGAACCGTCGTGAAATAGAACCTAAATTAATTTCCCTTGTTATTTTTGAGTGTTTAATTGCAGCGTCGGTCCCAAAATGAACACCGGAACCGTTTGTAGTGGCAGCGGCGGCGGCGACTACGCCGAATGATCATTATCACAATTTCAAAATTCGCAAATTAGAATTCCGCGTTGAGTTCGTTTGTTTTAAACGTTGCTGATATAAACGGCTACATTAGCTAGTGGAGCGGGTGTTTTTTGTAATTTTATTTGGTTTCGAGGGGGATACGTGAGTTAAAATGTAAATTAGGTAGTGGGTAGGGGACGTTTGTTTTTGTCGTAAATGGTGAATTGGATATAAAATATAAAATGGTGGCGTCGCTGGATGGTGGAGTTTGAAACAAACGGTGCTTTTTTTTTTTTGAGAAAAAACTTGAATTACGATCGTCAAGGAACTGTTACTGGCTTCTAAAGCTTTTGGTGCAATGAAGATGATAAACGGAAAAGTTATCCAATACGTTGGTGATAAAGATGGCCTTCCAGGCCGTGCTAGCCCAATGGAAACGGCATAGATTTAAGTTCGATAAATTAGTAACGAAGCGCCACTCTCCAATTAAAGAACTGGATCACCACTAAGTGTCTGGATTCAGAGGAGCCTTCCAGCTTCTTTCGTAGGTGTAACGAGGTTATCCGAACCGCCTACGGTCTGGATCTCTATCCTGTCGCGCAGCGACCATCAAAACTACTTGAACACCCTATTTAGAAATACCACGAAAAACTAGCTGAGATCTGCCCTGGTGTACCTATCTAGCTCCTAAATAGAATGATCTGGGTAGGCCCATTTATGCCAAAGCATTAACGCAGGACCTAGGACCTATCCAGACTTTCCCATTCAAGCACTTGACAGAAAGAGAGCAAAACTAGCTAAGGCCTAGGCCATGTCTAGTCGCTATTTCCAGACGGGTTATGACGAGTGTTTACCGATTCATATTTTTAGGATTTTCTGTCAAACTGCGAACGTCGATGGGGGTTTGGCGTTCTGATTCGATGTATTTCGGCCAGCAGCGCTCTTTGGGAAAACGATTTTGATATCCGGGCACCTTTGCCCTGATTCACACGTTCGTATATCACCATTATAGTTTTTCTTTGGCATATCAGTTTCAAATATTCCGTTACGGCCAATTATTACAGTTTTCTGTTTTGTTCTTGCTGGTCTCTCGTTTCCGCTTTTGCCGTAGATGGCGCCCCGCTTTTATAGGTTTCTGAAACAGTTCGCGTACATTGGCATTCGTCTTGTAACGTTCAATTGGACAGATCGTTTTCCGCGAATAGGTTATATTAAGCCCCGTTGTCGAGGATATACACGGAAATTCGATTATGGGAAGTTTCACATTATCATTGTGTAAATCTAGGAGTTTCGCGTCCCCAATTTTACTGTTCGAAGCATCATTCACGTTGATCATTTGCTTTTGCATCGATTGGAGGTAGGTCCTCCTTTTTATTGTTTAAAACCCGAATCATGGTGCGTTATTTTCTCTTTCACGTTGTTGTATCAAACTATTGTTGGTGGCTATAACTAGTATAGGACTGGTACACAGCAGAGATTTCTTTTGGGAACATCTAAGTCGTAGGATTCTAGCTTCTAGCTAGCTGGTCTCGCCATCTTGGACAGTTTCCGTCCCGATACCGAATAAACACATCGCGCTAAGTCTCGTCTTTTTAATATTTATTGTCTCATTGAGTTTTGGGGAAAATTCCCTAGAATTACTTATAATCGGGGATTTGTGTTCGAGTGAAGAGGGATTTTGCTATATTACAGTTATCGATTGAGTTAGATATTTGTTGAACGAAACATTCATTTCTTTTAGTATTTTAAGGGGGATTACGTTTAATTGTCACTTGCATATACTTTTTCTCATTACGTTCTGCTAAAGCTGTAACGTGTCTGTCAAGCCTCTGGAATTTCAACGGCTATCGAGACTTGTGTAAACATTATTTAAGAACGAATTTTATCGAGACCCTAAGGGTGCTGTCAGTGACGAATGAAGTGTGGTTAAACGTCAATCTCTTGCCTTCATTCATTTTTATTTCTTTTATGCTATTTTTTAATAGAGTTTTCGAGTAATTTTGTTGGTCGCTTCGCGACCGATTAAAAGAGTCGGTGACGTAGACGGCTCGGATAACCTCGATTCACTTACTGAAGAAGGTGGACGGTCTCTCTCTGACTCGAGGAACTTAGATGTGATCCAGTTCTCTAATTGGAGAATTACGCCTTGTTACTAATAAATTCTCGAACTTTAAGTTACGCCGTTTCCATCGGGCTAGCACTGGCTGGATCTCCATGTTTATCACCAACTAAGTGTGTAATTCGAACTGTAACGTCGAACTTCTGTATCCGACTTTTCCTCGTAGCATTATCATTTTCACCAAAAGTTTTAGAACCCAGTAACGTTTTCCAGCTAAATTTTCAGCCGGGAATTCCAGAAATGTTGATATTTCGGAAATGACTTGTGTTAGCAGTCAGCTTGTTTCACCAGCGAATTTTCTAGATCCATATGCTTCGGATAAGGACATCAGATCATTTCCTACCGCTTTAGTTTGACGACGAATCGCAAAAGTTTGAATCGGCAGATTTCGATTTTTGGGTAAGAAAGATTCACATCTCAGAAACGGTTTGAGGAAACGACGAACTGTTTTCTCCACTGAAATCACACGCGAACTGCTTCGTATGGAAGCATCAAATTATTCCCAAGGGGGATTCGTTTTAGTAGAAAAGGGACGAAATCTTACTTAGCATGCTTTCCTTCTTGAGGAAAAGTCGTCTATATCGCCGAAACGGTTCGTGTAAGTGGTGACATTTTTTTCTAACGAATTTTTCTAGTGATGTTACACCAGAAGTAGATATCGCATTACAATTTGCACCCTCAGTTTTGTACTACAAGCACCCAGAAACTGCTGTACCTTCAGGACGACTTGAGCAAATTTGGACATTTCTATGTACATCGATGCATCAAGTACAAATACGAAGCAATCTCCTCCGTTCTTAACTTACTAAGAAGAATTCATAAAGCTTGGCCAACGTGGCCTAAATCTATCCAAACTTAGAATTTCATCTAAACCTGTCGTAAGCTAATCACCGGTACAACAACGTTGGCGGTCTCAATTCGACGGCGTAAGCTGCACCGGACAAATTACTACGAACTTGTCTCTTAAAAATACCCAAACACCCGACCGGAAACGGAGTCTGTCGCCTACAAACCGAATTTCAAATCAGCAACAGACGTTTCTCATTTCCATAGATCCCTCGGTAAGTCGAAGGGCGGAAATTCCCACCCGTTTGATAAGGGACGAGGAGGTATACCGTACAGTAAAGGGGTCAGTCAGAAACAGTTGACCGGAAACGGACGCTCTCTCGTAATCCGCGGGGCGCCTACGGCGAAGGCACGAAAATCCCGTAATCTCTCAGAAGTTGGAATTATGTATATAGGTCAGAGTTGTGTGTGGACGTGTGTACACACAAGTCGGGAAACCGAGTCGGATTTCGGAATTGATTATTTAAGGCGCAGCCTCTGTTTTCTACAAATTTTAACCCCCCTTCCCTCCCCTCTCCCGCTCCCCGCATCCTCCTACCTTTCCCCCTCTTCCATCATGATTTTCTCGAATCGCACTAACCGTCGCCCTGTCAACTTCATCGAATCCCGATATTAACTGTGATCGGGATAAATCCCAAAATCCGCAACTTTTCTCGACGAGACGAGGTTCAATAATTCTTCGGGGTAAACAACATCTTATCTCACGGCTCGTCTATCGCCAGAAAACAACCGCTTCGACCGCGGATTAATCGCTTCGCAGCGAAGTGTGAATCGATAGAGTCTAGCCCTTATTCTCAACCTCCCTTACCCCCGACGCAGTCCCGACCGATACTATTCTTAGAACACGATATTTTTACCGGCCTTCAATTGCGCCTCACCAGGGCGTATTTACCGCCCGAAGTTCAGCCGGGATTAAGGAATTGCGGCGCGAATTCTCGTGAGGATTGGAAGATTCTCTCTTCGACTGTTTATTGTGGACGTGGTAATCCGCGGGTGTTAATGGATTTCGCGTGCTGTTCACATTATTGGAAAGTTGTACGTAGTAAAGGATGAAGAAAGCCGAAAAAGAAAAAAAAAAATTATTGGAATCTATAAAATTTAAAGGGCACAGGAAAAATCTAATGGAATCAAAGAAAGCTGCAAAAGATACGGAAATAGGGGAACCACAAAGAAACCCAGGGCAAAATAAAGGAGAAAACGGACTGAAAATCGCTGAATCCAGAGAAAAAGTAGAAAACTAAAGAAAATTGGAGAAGTCTTTAGAAAACCAGCGGAAGAATGACGAGCAGCGGAACATAGCAGAGAAACGTAAAAGTAAATCGAAAATTTTACGAAAATCAAGGAAAACAAACGAAACTCAAGGATGAATAAAGAAATCGTAGGAAAACAGGAGGAATGTCAAAAACCGAGGAAAGTACACGGGAAACCAAGATTAACTTAAGGAAAATGTAAGGAAATCGACAAACAAACTAAAGAAAACTAAGAATGTTTAAAACAAAACAAACTCGACGCTCGACGAATATAGACTGACAGGAAAATGAAGAAAATCGAATAAAGAAACGAATATAAATTGATGGATACCAAAAGAGAAGCGAAGTGAATGAAATTCAAGAAAATCAAAGGAAACGCGAACTGAAATCGAAAACGAACCGGGAAAAGCCAACAACGATTAAAGAAAATCGAAAAAAGAAAACCAAGGAGAATAGGAAAATGAAGTGAAGAAAACCATAGATCGAGGAAAACAGAAGTAAACCCATGAATACCAATGTAAACCTAGTGATATCAAAGAAAACTAAAGAAAATGGAGACTAGTGGAAGTAAATCGAAGAAAATTGATGAAAATTAAGAAGAAAATAAAGGAGAAATAAATAAAATCAAGGAAATCGTAGAAAAACAGGAAGAACGACAGAAACCGAGGAAAATACACGAGAAACCAAGATAAGCTCAAAGAAAATGTAAGGAAATCGAGAAACAGATTGAAGAAAACTAGGAACGTCCAAACTCGACGAACATAGACTGACAGATAAAAGAAGAAAATCGAATAAAGAAAGGAATATAAATTGATGGATATCAAACGAGAAGCGGAGTAAATGAAATTAAAGAAAATGAAGGAAAATGTGAAATGAAACCGAAGGAGAACTGCGGAAAACCACTTATTAAAGAAAATCGAAGAAATCCAAGGAAAATAGGAAAAGAATTGAAGAAAACCAGAGATCGAAGAAAACAGACATGAACCCATGAATACCAATGTAAAGTCGGTGTTATCTAAGAACACTAAAGAAAATGGAGATAATTGGAAATAAGTCAAAGAAAATTGAAGAAAAGTAAGAAGAAAATCAAGGATAAATAAAGAAAATCAAAAAATCGGAGAAAAACAGGATGAACGACAGAAATCGAGGAAAGTACACGGGAAACCAAGATGAGCTTAAGGAAATCGAGAAACGAATTGAAGAAAACTAGCAACGTTCAAAAATAAAAATCGACGTGGCTCGGTGAACATAGACTGACAGAAAAATGATGAAAATCGAATAAAGAAACAAATTTAAACTGATGGATACCAAAAGAGGAGCGGAGTAAATGAAATTAAAGAAAATCAAAGGAAACGCGAAGTGGAGCGGGAAAAAACTGAGGAGAACCAATGATCAAAGAGAATCCAAGAAAACCAAGGGAAATAGGAAAAGCAGTGAAGAAAACCAGAAATCGAAGAAAACAGAAGTAAATCCACGAATACCAATGTAAATCTAGTTATATCAAAGAAAACCAAAGAGAATCGAGATAAGTGGTAGTAAATCAAAGAAAATTGGTGAAATGTAAGAAGAAAATCAAGGATAAATAAAGAAAATCAAAGAAATTTAAAGCAAACAGGAAGAACGGCAGAGACCGAGGAAAGTACACGGGAAACCAAGATAAGCTTAAGGAAAATATAAGGAAATTGAGTAACAAGTTGAAGAAAACTAGGAACGTCCAAACAAGAAACAAACGTGGCTCGACGAACATAGACTGAGAGAAAAATGAAGAAAATCGAATAAAGAAGCGAATATAAATCAATGGATGCCAAAACAGAAGTGAAGTGAATGAATTAAAGAAAATCAAAGGAAACGTAAAGCGATACAGAAAAAGAACCGAGGAAAACCAATGATTAAAGAAAATCGAAGAAAACCAAGGAAAATAGGAAAAGAAGTTAAGAAAACCAGAGATCGAACAAAACAGACGTGAACCCATGAATACCAATGCAAATCTTGTGATATCAAAGAAAACCAAAGAAAGAGACAAGTGAAAGTAAATCAAAGTGAATTGATGAAAAATAAGAAGAAAATCAAAGATAAATAAAGAAAATCGAAGACATCGTAGGCAAACAAGAAGAACGACAGAAACAGAGGAAAGTACACGGGAAACGAAGATAAACTTAATGAAATCGAGATACAAATTGAAGAAAACTAGGAACGTCCAAAAAAAATTAAAACAAAGGTGGCTCGACGAACTTAGACTGGAAGAAAAATCAAAAAAATCGAATAGAGAAACGAATATAAGCTGATGGATACCAAAAGAGAACCGGAGTGAATGAAATTAGAGAAAATCAAAGGGAAACGTGAAGCGGAGCGGAAAAAGAACTGAGGGAAAACCAATGACTAAAGAAACTCGCAGAAAACCGAAATCTAGGAAATCGAAGAAAACCAAGGAAAATAGAAATAGAAGTGAAGCAAACCGGAGATCGAAGAAAACGGAAAGTGGAAGTAAATCAAAGAAAATTGATGGAAACTAAGAAAAAGGCGAAAGAAACTGAGAGAAACGAAAGATCACCGGAAGTAATTAAATCTAACGATGAATTATCGCCAATTTTGCAGTTCTTTGTTTCTCTACTGAGGATAGCAACTTAGTTGCCGAAACAATTATTTTGAAGTATACTATTAAGGTTTTCGTAAAATTTCCTGTTTAGAATTTTACGTTTAGTTTGCTTCGATTTCTTTGATTTATCTCTGTATTCCTCTCCTCGATTTTCACTTGTTTCTATAGGCTCCTATTCATTGACATTTAATTTCAAGTATACCATTATGGTTTTCGTAAAATTTCCTGTTTGGAATTTGACGTTTAGTTTGCTTCGATTTCTTTGATTTGCCTATGTTTGTCTCTCCTGGATTTTCTTCGGTTTCCGTAGGCTCTTATTCATTGACCTTTTTTCAGTTTCCTTCAGTTTTGTTCGGTTTTCCCAAGTTTGCTTTAGCTCTCTTTGGTTCCTTTCAATTCCAATGGTTCATCTTGAATTTCTTTTGAATTTTTTTTTCGATTTTCTTAAATTTTCTTCAGTTTTCTTTCCATTAAACATCATACACGAAATTATATTTTTTCCTTTACTTCAATTCAGAAATAATCATTTTGATTTTTCCGCATTTCCCTCTCGCCCTCGTCATCTTTCTCTCTAGCCCAAACGCATACTACATAAATCTCCAACTCCCTCTCCCCTCTCAAGTTCATTCTTCATCCGCCTTTTCTTTTTCGACCGACCTATTACGCGAAATGTCAACTTCTTTCTCGTTCCGTCAATGTCCCCTAATTCTTCGCGAAACTTCAACGTTTCTCTCGGATTGTTTAGATATAAACTTTCCACGCCTTCTGCGGTCCTCCTACGCCCTCCCCTCCTCCAGTCCACCCCTTCTACCCGCTCCAGAACACTTCGGGAGAAAATCGTAATGGATTGATGGACGATTCTAGTTCCGTTTCCAGCTTACTGGTGGCGAACTTGCAATTAAGTCGTTTCGTGAAGAGTTCATTTTTAGTGTTAAGAATACAAAAACTGATTTAACATCAGCTACTCTAAATCTAACGTAAGACCTCGTTGGTATTCCGTACCGTCTGTCCGGTCTACGACGTAACGAGCCATAAATCGAAGTCGAAATCCCTACGGGCCGAAATGGATAAAGTTCCCGCTGCGAGAGAGTAACTAACGGCGGCCCTGATTGCCGTTTGGTTAGAGTAACGACAATTCCATCTGCGAGAGCGGAATATTTAGTTAATTACGAAGTCTCGGCGCAAGTTAAGGTGGCCGGGTGTAGTTTGTGCTACTTCGATCGTGCGGCTCGACCGGCTTGGTAAATGATATCCGAACGGAGATGGAAGAAAATCAAAAGGAAACGAAAAGAAAACTGAAGAGAAGCAAAAGTGACATGAAAGAAAATGCATCAGAACTAAAAGTAAATAACGAAAACCGAAAGGGACTAAAGAAAACTGAAGAAAATTAAAATAGGCCAATAAATATTTAAGAAAACCGAAGAAACTGATGAAAGGCAAAAATTGAAAAAAGAAGGAAGAATCAAAGGAAACCGACGAATATCCTATGGAAAACGCATTCGGTTCACGTCGTTTTGCCTTCGGTTCGAATCGTGCTACGCTCGACATATGTCGTTTGGCGTTCGGGTCGATCTGCGATAGTTTCGGTAAAAGTCGTTTTCTCCTCGGTACGTGTCGTTTTCCGAATGATACAGCGTTGGTGCAGATCTGAAAATGCATTATAACTAAAGGTTACTAAAGAAAACTCAAAAGGGACTAAAGAAAACTAAACTAATCATCGAAGAATGTTTAAGAAAACTGCTCACGTTGGCCTTAGTTCGAATGGTATTGGATTCGGTTCAGATCGGAAAATGCATTAGGCCTAAATGTAATTAGCAGAAACCGAAAGGGGTCAAAGGAAACTAAAATAAACCAATAAATATTTAAGAAAATCGAAGAAGGCTTAAGAAAACTGTCGGAAATGATAAGAAACTGAAGAAAGTCAAAGTTTAAAGAAAATCAAAGTTAACCGTCTTGTAACAAAACGAAGCATGAAAGAAAGAATCAAAAGGAGACTGACGAAAATCACATGGAAAACGCATTCGATTCATGTCGAATTGCCTTCGGTTTGAATCGCGCTGTGTTCGAGATGTATCGTTTGGCTTTCGGGTCCATCCGTTTTGGTTTCGGTGAAGGTCGTTTTGTCCTCGGTACTTGTCGTTTTGCCCTCGGTTCGTATGATACTGGATTCGGTATAGATCGGTTAGCATTCGAGTCGACTTGTTTTGGTTTCGGTTAGGTCATTTGCCCTTAGTTAGAACGGTATAGCATTAGGTACAGATCTGAAAGCACATTAGGACTAAAGGTAATTAACGGAAACCGAAAGGGACCAAAGAAAACTAAAAAAATACAATAAATATTTAAGAAAATCGAAAAAAGCTTAAGAAAAATGTCAGAAATGAATGCTTGAATGAATGCATGAATGGTTTATTAATCACCAATTCCTCCATCATAACAAACTGAAGGAAATCAAAGTTAACCGTATTGTAACAAAATGAAAATTAAAAAAAAAAAAAAAGAAATCACTATGAAAAACGCATTCAGTTCACGTCGTTTTGCCTTCGATTCGAATCGTATTACGTTACGTTGACGTATGTCGTTTGGCCTTCGGGTCGACTGGTCTTGGTCCCGGTAAAGGTTGTTTTGCCCTCGGTAGGTGTCGTGTTGCCTTCGGTACGAATAGTGTAACGTTCGGTACATATCGGTTAACCTTCGGGTCGCTTGTTTTGCTTTCGGTTCACGTCGTCTCACCTTCGGTACGTATCGTTTTGCCCTCGGTTTGGATCGTCCTGCGTTCGGTACGTATCGTTTAGTATCTTTTATCAGTAGAAGCATTACGAACATTTAGACTCCAAGAATCGTGTGTTCCGAGCATTTTCGGATTAAAACGTCGGGACTTTTGTAAGAAGTGGTTTGAGAGATATAAGATAATGGCACTAACAGGCCTATATATAACTGTGAGTGTGTAATGTTTGTTAGAAAGATGTAAGACATATTTGAAAATCACCTTCATCACCATACGTACAACACTCGTGGAGAGAAGTCATCTCACTTGATTCTCATACAAACCACAAGGGCTATGGTTGACTGAAGTACAGTTCGGCAGATTGTGAAGGTAGATAATCACTTGCCAATATATAATTTAATTATAATTTGGTGTGCATCGTTTTAAGTTCGTACGAGTTATGTACGTAAGAACTACAGTCAACAAACGTCGTCGTTTAATATTTTTATAAGATTCTAAGGCGATTTTCAGAGCTTTCGATTTTCCGTGCACATGTATGTCAAAAATTAAACCGTCATAAATTTCAATGACGTAAAAAAATTTGCCGGTAAACACATCTAATCTTTATCGCATCATTATACCCCTCGGAGAATTTCGACGTCTTTATCCCGAGTTGTAAGACGTGAACGTACCTCGAAAAAGATGAAAAACAGATCCGCCTTTATATTCTAATCCTCGTCTTTTAAGTCGAGCCGCGCCTAGCGCCCGAAACGACCGAAAGTAATTAGGATATCACGTTCCCGCCGAATTTTGCGCGTCATCCTATAAAAACAGCTTCGTCGAGCTTTTCCCTTTTGAAAATTGCCGGCAACCGACGACGTAAACCGCCCGAAAGGGGGCGCACGAAAAAGCGATGATGAATGGTTTACCGAAGACCGACGCCCGGAGGCGCCCGTCGCTATTGTATGTGGTAGTAGTAGGTTCGGCGCCCCGACGCGTATGACTGATGATCCTTTGAGGTCAACACTCACTTCCTATCCCGGCAGGATACGGCCGCACGTAATTTAAATTTCAATGGGGCGCGCGAAGATATGACAGTTTTTCGCTCCGGCGCTTGTATGTATGTATGTATGTATTTTTCATGCAACCGGGGGATCGTATTTGAATATTGAACGGTGCAAGGATCGTCATCGAGACGCGTACGCTTTCCTAGTATCGATTCGATGCTCCGTCTTCGAAAGACGTAACCAATAAGAAGTGGTCTATTTGGATTCGAGATGGAATATCTAAAATTGAGATAAATAGATAAAAATGATGACGCGCGTCGAAGAACGTACATATCTGCAAATTCGGGCAAAAATGGTGAAATTTAAGAGATTACTAAACTCATCAACTAAGAAGAATCGTTTAGAACAGAGAGGATAGACAGAGAGAGGAATTAGGGAAAGCCAAGGCAATCGAAGAAAACCGAAGAACATAAAATTGAAGTAGACTAGAAACAGCGAAGGTCAAAGGAAGCCAATGAAAAGCAGAAAGACACAAAAAGTAGAAGAAGAAGAAATAGAAAACCAGAGAAATATGAAGAAAACCCAAGAAAATAAAACTGAAGTACACAAAAGACCACCAAGGTCAAAGGAAACAAATGAAAAGCAGAAAGAGACATAAAGAAGAAGAAGAGAAAAAAGATGAAACACATCCAGAACTAGCGAAAGCCAATGATAATCGACAAAAATCAGATAAATACGAAGATATCTGATGAAAACCGGAGAAATATGAAGAAAACCCAACAAAATAAAATTGATGTAGATAAAAAACAGCGAAGGTCAAAGGAAACCGATAAAAAGCAGAAAGACGCATAAAGAAGAAGAAGACTAAATAGGAAACGTATTCAGAACCAGCGAAAACCAATGATAATCGACGAAAATCAGATAAATACGAAGATATCTGATGAAAACCAGAGAAATATGAAGAAAACCCTAGAAAATAAAATTGATGTAGATAAAAAACAGCGAAGGTCAAAGGAAGCTGATGAAAAGCAGAAAGACACACAAAGGAAGAAGAAGAGAAAATAGGAAAACATCCAGAACCAGCGAAAGCCAATGATAATCGATGAAAATCAGATAAATACCAAGATATCTGAAGAAAACCCAAGAAAAGAAAACTGAAGTCGACAAAAAACAGCGAAGATCAAAGGAAGCCGATGAAAAGCAGAAAGACACACAAAGAAGAAGAAGAGAAAATAGGAAACGTATTCAGAGCCAGCGAAAGCCAATGATAATCGATGAAAATCAGATAAATACCAAGATATCTGATGAAAACCAGAGAAATATGAAGAAAACCCAAGAAAATAAAATTGATGTAGATAAAAAGCAGCGAAGGTCAAAGGAGGCCGATAAAAAGCAGAAAGACGCATAAAGAAGAAGACGAGAGAATGGGAAACACATCTAGGACCAGTGAAAGAAAATGATAATCGACGAAAATCAGATAAATAAGAAGAAATCTGATGGAAACCAGAGAAGTATAAAGAAAACTAGAATGAAGGAAAGTAAATCAGTGAAGATTAAGGAAAACCAATGAAGTACAGAAAAACATAAGGAAGCGTTGAAACTTGGTATAGAACAAGAATTCAAATTTAAAGGGAGCACAAGACAATCGAAGAAAATCAGTCGAAAATAAAGAAAACTAACGCAATAGGGAAGAAGAAGATTGAAGTTGTGCGTGTTGCGTTTGTACTACTTTAAATAATACAAGAGTTGCTGTTAGTTTAGTCGTTTATTTTGGCAGCACTGGCACATATTTTACTTATAAACAAGTCTCTTTTATTCATTACGTCATGTCTCTCTGTTGGTAGTGTAGAGCTCTGCCCGTTGCCAACTTAACATAATAATTTAAGATATAACAGTGCGGATAAAACCAATTTAGATCAAACGAAATCAACGAGAAATAGGACAAAATGGAGAAAACTAGAAACAACGAAGTCAAAAGATAATTGAAGGAAAGATAGAAAATAAAGAAAAACAAAAAATCCGAAGAAAACCAACCTTATGAGGATCAGTCAAAGTCCGAAAAATTTGAGAAACCGAAGGTACCTGGAAAATGTACAGAAAATGTAAGCGAATGACAACTAAAAACAATTGGGGAGGATCAAACGCAAAAGAAAATCTAATAATCTGAAAGAAACTAGAGAATCGACAAACGAAACTAAATAAAATGGAAGGAAATCCACGAAATATAAAGAAAAGAAGAACGAAGCAGACAAAAGAACATCGGAAAGAAACTAAAGTAGACCCAAACCAGATCGGCCAGGATCAAGCGAGGGAGATAAAACGAAGATCGCCTCGAATTGCATACTATTTCAATTGAATCAGCTGTTGATCTCGTACGCCATTTTGTAATTGCTAAATCATCTGACCGCGACATACGCCATATTGCGGCTCCCAAATAAGTTGATTGTCCTCTGCGTCAGATTGTGACATCTAAATCGGCTGTGTCATATTGTGACGCATGAATCAGCTGATCGTTTAGTAAGCCATATTGCGACACGAATCAACTGATTATCTCTTACGCAATATTATGTCTCTCAAATCAGCTGACTGTCCTGTGCGTCATATTGTGATATCCGCATCAGCTGATCGTCTAATGCGCTATATCGTAGTCTTTGAATAAATTGACTCTCATACGCCATACCATGACTCGCAAATCATCGGATTGTCATGTGCGTCATATTGTGACGTACATATCAGCTGATCGCCTAATACGCTATATTGTAGTGTTTGAATCAATTAATTCTCATAAGCCATATTGTAAGTTCCAAATCAGTTGATTGCCCTGTGCGTCATATTGTGACGCACGTATCAGCTAATTGTCTAATACGTTATATTGTGGTGTTTGGATCAATTGATCTTCATCCGCCATTTTGTGAGTCACAAATCAGTTGATTGTGCTGTGCGTCAATTGTGACGCCTAAATCAGGTGGTTGTTTAGTACGCTATATTGTGGTGCTTTAAGCAATTGATTGTCATACGCCATTTTGTGAGTCCCAATTCAGTTGATTGCCCTGTGACGCCTAAATCACCTACTTCTTTAGTACGCCATATTGTGGTGTGTGAATCAATTAATTCTTATACGCCACGTTGTGAGCTTCAAATCAGTTGAGTGCCCTGTGCGTCATATTGTGATGGCTAAATTAGCTAGTTGTTTAGTACGCTGTATTGTGGTGTTTGAATCAATTGATTCTCATACGCCTCATTGTGAGTCCCAAATCAGTCGACTACTACCTGCGTCGCAATATGACGCCTAAACCACCTAATTATTTTTACGCCATATTGTGGTGTTTGAATCAATTGATTCTCAGACCCCATATTGTGAGTCCCAAATCGGTTAATTGCCCTGTGCGTCAATTGTGACACCTAAAAGATGATATGATTGTTTAGTACGCTATATTATAGTGCTTGAATGCATAAATTCTTATTCGCCATATTGTGACACCTGAATCAATGGATCAGTACCTCACATTGTGTCTCCTAAATCATATATATATATATATATATATATATATATATATATATATATATAGAAATGGAGGGTATTTATCGACCGATAAATAGTTAGGAATCCGTATGTTTTATATCAGGGATTTCGGTCACAAATTGCTTTGTTACCGAAATCCCTGATATAAAACATACGGATTCCTATATATATATATATATATATATATATATATATATATATTGCATATTGTTTGGCCAACAATGATAGTAAGAATAAAAATAATAATTCCAGTTTTTATTTCCAACATCATATTAAATAAAATTCGCAAGAGATAAAACGAAATAAAGCGCCCTTTCCATTACTAATTACTTACACTGAACTTCCCTTCGCAATCGACAAAATAAATTCAATTAGGAAGCGTAGAATGTTATTTAAATAAGACGAAGAAGATAATATATTTCCGCGGACGAAAGCTATCGGCCTCCGCCCGGTGTTTCCGCCTCGAGAGAGTTCCGAAGCTTACATTGTATTCGAAAACAGCTTTATTAAATATTCCGCTCTCTCTAAATTTGAATTAAACATAAAGCGACGGACGGTTAAAAGCGAGCCTCGAATTATTCGCTAATTAACGGGGTGGAGGAGGAAATGGGAAGGGCGAATTTCTCCCGAAACGAAAACCGAGGGAAAAATGAAATATCGATGGAAATCGGGGAAAGGACAAAACCGACTCGCAATACTTTAGTCCGTGCGGTACTCCAGAGTCGATGTTTTAAATATAAATGCCGTTCCGAGGACAAGGAAGTCGTAACAGAATGGGGAAACGCTATGGGGCCTAACTTCGATCCTTGAAGTACTCCAAAATCGGAAGTTAATTTACTGGATATAAACTTTTGTACTTAGCACGACAGTAATAATAGTATAGAGCCTACCTTAGGTCAATGAAGACCTCCAAAATAATAAACTGATTCATTTCCTGGTAATTCTTGTGATGGTTGGATAATTGTTGTACTTCGAGTTATCGCGAAAAAAATAGCGTGAAAAATTGGCGTGTACTCACTTCTCATGGGATCCATCTGCAACAAACAAAGAAAAATTGCTTGAAGTCGTACGATTATGACAAATTTGACATTGTTATCTCCATTAGTACGTATTAAAATATTTTTTCCTCTTTTCCCAATTTTCTTAGATTCATAGTTTAAATCTTGTCTTAGCTTCTTTTTGCTGATATCTCATATACTTGCTGAGTTATTGAATCAATCAGCGAACTTAGAGCTCTTTAGATTGGGCGGCTAAGAAAGTTATAGTTGTTTTTACACTATTATTATTATTGCCTTATTGTGGCCCCCAATCAGCTGGTCATCCCGTGCGTCATATTGTGACAACTGACTCAGTTGATTGCATCTTGTGTCACATTGTGACTTCTAGATCAGATGATTATCTTGTGGGTCATATTGTGATTTGCAGATCAGAAGATTATCTTGTGCGTCATATTGTGACAACAGAGTCAGCTGATCGCATTATGCGTCATAGTAATTTCTAGATCAGATAACTATCTTGTGGGAGCTATTGAAACTTCTAGATTAGATGATGATGTCGTGCGTCATATTGTGACACCTGACTCATCTAATCGCCACATGTATCAGATTGTGACTTCTAGAACAGATGATTACCTTGTGGATCGTATTGTTACTTAAGCATCAGATGATTTTCTCGTATACCATACTGTGATAATTGGCCCACCTGATCCCCTCCTGCGTCACATTGTGACTTCTAGATCAGATAATTATCTTGTCGATAAGATTGTGACTTTCAGATCAGATGATTATCTCGTGCGTCATATTGTGCCATCGGACTCATCTGATTGCCCCATGTCTCAAATTGTGGCTTTTAGAACAGTTGATTACCTTGTGAGCCGTATTGTTATTTAAGCATCAGATGATTTGCTGTAACAATTGACTCACCTGATCCCCTTCTGTGTCACATTGTGACTTCTAGATCAGATAATTATCTTGTCGCTAAGATTTTGACTTCCAGATCAGATGAATATCTCGTGCGTCATATTGTGACATCTGACTGATCTGATCGCCTCATGTCTCAGATTGTGGCGTCTGAAACAGATGATTACTTGTTATTTAAGCATCAGATGATTTTCTCGTGCACCATACTGTGACAATTGACTCATCTGATGTCCTCCTGTGTTAGATTGTGACTTCTAGATCAGATAATTATCTTGCCACTAAGATTTTGACTTCCAGATCAGATGATTATCTCGTGCGTCATATTGCGAGAGCAGACTCAGCGGATCGCAATCTCATAGTGATTTCTAGACCAGATCATTATGTTGTGACTTCTAGAACAGGCGATTATCTCGTGAGTCATATTGTTACAAATAATCCAGCGGTCCCGTCATGTGTCATATTGTGACTTCTAGATCAGATAATTATTTTGTGCATGTTGTTGTGACTTCCAGATTAGATGACTATTTCGTGCGTCATATTGTGACAGCAGACTCAGCTGATCGCATTGCGTCATAGTGATTTCTAGATCAGATGATTATATTGTGCGCCATGTTGTGACTTCTAGATCAGGCGATTATCTCGTACGTTATATTGTCATAAGTAGCCCAGCTGTCGCATCGTGTGTCATATTGTGACTTCTAGATCAGATGGTTATCTTCTAGTTCATCTTGTGACTTTCAGATCAAGATGATTATCTCGTGTGTCATATTATGATAGTTGGATCAGCTGATCGTGTCGTACGGCGTATTGACTTTTAAATCGATTCTAGGTATAAATGTAGGTCAAGTGGGGTTCAATGTAGAAATTTCAAAATTTGTTGCATATCCACGCAGTCCTCGAAAATCTGTAGTTACTTTAAAGTTTTGGAATGCTATAAGTTGTTTTCTCTCCTTTGTCATTAATCACTTACTAAAATTCGTTCTTATTAAGAACCTGTTTTATCCGGTTATGTTCTATTTTTATCTTTATTGTATTTATTTCTCCATCCCGCTATCACCCGGTTATTTGTCACAATCCCTTATATCCCTCACAATTCTATTTAAGATCATATTTTCCCAAAAATTACGATCGAAAATAAAACACGGCAATATTTGTACACATATTACCATTTCCGTCGTAAAATTTCGATATTAACTGCATAAAAACGGGCCGTATTCGTCTTAATATCCTCTCGTTAACTTTATCGCCTCTCTTCGGAACTACTACTGAATTTTAGGGTAGCCGCGGGACGTCCGGATTTTCGACGTCTAAAACGATTTAAGCGCGGAAATTCGACCGTCTCGTAAAATTCGGAAAATCTGCACGAACTTGCTTTATTGCCCCTCACCTTACACGCAATTTACCTGTGTTTACTGGCGGACGGCGCGAGCCGTTCGGATACGAAACGATCGAAAGGTACCTGGAGAATCGGGGCTATTCATTGGAAAGTTGATTAGAAGTTAAGTCAAATATAATTTTCGTCTAGGTTAATCACGAACTCCTTCAAATTTTAACAAAATTTTTCAAACCATCACCTCTTTCGCCTTTTCTAGTTCCTGTATTTTTCGCGAATTTTCCATTTTACCCCGCCCCCTCTCCCAATTGTGCACCCCCTCTCCCCGGTCGGTTGTGCTTCCCACATTAGATGTGCTCTTCCCCCTCCGTAGCAAGGTTTCGCCCCAATACCACCAATTCGCCGTTTCCACAAGAGATTCTCGTGGAGGTAAATTCGTTCATCGCTTTTCTTGTGGGTGATATTGCGACTTACAAATCAGATGATTATCTCGTGAGTCATATTGTGACAACTGAGTAAGCTGTTCGCATTATGTGTCATAGTAATTTCCAGCGTAGATAGTTATCTTGTGGGGGATATTGAAACTTTCAGATAAGAAAATGATGTCGTGCGTCATATTGTGACACCTGACACATCTGATCGTCTCATGTCTCAGATTGTGACTTCTAGATCAGATGTTTATCTGAGTCGTATTGTGACTTAGTGATTAGATGATCTTCTCGTGCCCCATACTGTGATGTGTGACTCGACTGTGAGTAAGATTGTGGCTTCCAGATGGGATGATTATCTCGTGCGTCACATTGTGACAACTAACTCAGCTGATCGCATTGTGTGTCGTACTGCTTTCTAGATTAAATAATTATCTTGTGGGCGGTATTGAAACTTCCAGATCAGATGATTATCCCGTGCGTCATATTGTGATAGCTGACCCATCTGATCGCCTCATGTGTCAGATTGTGACTTCTCGATCAGATTATCTTGTGAGTCGTATGGTTACAATTTCTCAAACTATCACCTCTTTCGCCATTTCCCGAAATTTAAAATTTAGAATTTCAGAACAATCCCTCCTTCATTGGTTGCACGCCGTCCCCTCCCTCCCCTGCTCAGCGGGGATTTTCCCGCAATACCGCCATCGCCGTTTACGCGCGCGATTCTCGGGGAAACTATCGTTATTCCCCTGTATTGTGGCTTCCAGATGGGATGATTATCTCGTGCGTCATATTGTGACAACTGAGTCAGCTGCTCGCATTATGTGTTATAGTAGTTTCTAGCTTAGATAGTTATCTTGTGGGAGGTATAGAAACTTCCAGATGAGATGATTATCTCGCGCGTCATATTGTGACACCTGACAGATCTGATCGCCTCGTGTGTCAGATTGTAACTTCTCGATCAGATTATCTTGTGAGTCGTATTGTTACTTAACGATTAGATGATTATCTCGTGCACCGTACTGTGATGCGCCTTATTGCGAAAACTGAATGAGTTGATCACCATGCGCGTCCTATCGTGCCCCCTAAATCAGCTGATCATCTCGTGCGTCATATTGTGAGAACTAACTCAGGTGATCGCATCATATATTATACTGTGACTTTTAGATCAGATAATTATCTTGTGGGTAACATTGTGACGTCCAGATTAGATAATTATCTCGTGCGTCATATTGTGACAACCGAGTAAGCTAATCACATGATGTGTCAGTAATTTCTAGCTTAGATACTCATCTTGTGGGGGATATTGAAACTTGTAGACGAGATGATGATGTCGTGCGTCATATTGTGATACCTGAGGCAACTGATAGCCTCGTGCTTCAGATTGTGACTCCTAGATCAGATTATCTTCTGAGTCGTATTGTTACAATTCTTCAAACTACCATCTCCTCCGTCATTTCTAGTTCCCGCAATTTTTCGCAAATTTATAATTTTAGAATAAATCTGCACGCCCTCGGTCGTACATCCCTCCCCTTCCTGGGGGTTCTTCCCCACAATACCGCCAATTCGCCGTTCCCGCGCGCGATTCTCGCGAGGTAATTTCGTTCATCGCCTCTCCTAACATTGCGGTCGGAGTTAATGAAGCGCCCTCTCGCGTTATTGTCGATGGTGACGAATTACAGCGACTTTATTGCCCGCGCTAACCGCCGTCGAAATGACGGCGGCGACGAGTAATTGTAGAGCTCGTAGAAGCGCGAAGACGAAGGTTTGTCGACGAGGTAAGCGACTCGCACGTGGCCTCTCGGTTATTTGTTTAATGGGTACGATTTTATGATCGAGACGAGTCGAATTGGGGAGATCGTTACTGTCGAAGACGAGAGCTTGTAAATTGGATAGATACGTCGTACGGGGCGTGTTTAATTGGCGCTTTAAAATTTACGATGGATTCGGAATTAGATCGGAACGGGGGTGAGCGCGGGTGCGGGTGAGGTGGGTTTGGACGATCGCCATACCACATGATTTTCGGGATGGATGGGGATGATTTGAGGTCATAATAATCACCTTGTCTAGGTATGTACATATTTCGCCATCTTAGTTGCCATCCTCAATTAATAATAGCGGGAAAAATTAGCTTGTTGTTTTATAAGATATTTGGAGGGATTCCGGGCTTGTGTAACATCCTATATAATTGAATATTGCTTTTATTCATTGGTTGTTACTTACTCGAAATCTTCGAGAGAGATGCGGTACCTACCAGTTTTTGAAATTGAAAAATTGACCAAAGTATTAAGAACAACAGACTAAGCATCGTCCAATAACCGGACGAAGTGTTAAGTGTGATCTAGTCGGGTGTTGGTTCGTTTGCTCAGTGATCATTCATTCACTGTGTGTGATTATGGCTGCGCGATATTTAGTGCGGTGCTCGAGCAAGAATTAGCGATAAACCATCAAACATAACACACTGAATACTTATATAAGCGCCAAATGAAATGTTCATTGTAATGTACTTCGCTACCGCTACGTGTGCTGTCATTTGTACAGTTATCGGTATTCATTCAACGATGGTCACGTGTTATTTGTAAACCTGGATGCAATCCAGCTCTGAACAGCTGACCCTGAACTCCCTGCGGTGATCGCATGGTACGTTAAGACCATGTGGAGTTCTGTTCGTTCACTGTTCACTAATTGCCGATCTGTGCCTGATGTTCACTGCGACTTTCTGGCAAGAATGAGTATCCAGCTTCGTCCAATGATCGGGCCATCAAGTGTTGAGATTGCATGTGGTGAAAATTGCGCAGTGATCACTGTTCATTTTACAGTGCCCGGGTGTGTGGTGCTCCAGCAAGAAGTGCGCCCGCTACATATGAACATAATCGTACTATTCGGCAATGGTTCAATAAACAAGGGCATTCGAGTACCAGCCAATAGCGGCTTCAAGCGTTAAAGCTGCATAGTGCAGTGCAGAGTTTTGGTTGCGTAGTGACCGATGTTCACTGGACAGTGATATGTGAACAATACACGAATTTTGGTTGAACACTGCGCGTTGGATATCGTACAATAACCGCACGAAATATGAACTATAGGTATGATTTGGTTCACTACACCCGGGTGCTCTGTTACTTGTGCAGCGATCGATGTTCACATGTTGAAAGCCGCACCGAAGATCTCGCACCCAACTCCGTGTAATGATCACATGAAATATTCAGACCATATGGAATTCATTTGTTCATGCTAATTTCCTGTTCATTTTACGGTGTTCAAATTGGTCCTCCATGCAGTGTTCTAGCAACGATTAGCGCGTTGAACATGAACCCTTGCTGTGATGTTCGACGGTGGTTCCAATTGAACACAACGCGCCTAACGATCATGCAACGGCCGTATAAAGCTCTAAAACTGTAATGACATTAATGTTCACCGGACAGTGTTCAGTGTCTCTCTTTCCAAACATGGCAGTGAACATAATGTTTCCAATATCATATATTAGTCCTACGTAGTATTAAACGTGATCGGATCGAGTGCGTTGGTGGTGTTCAGTGTACTGTTCGAGAGGAGTGTTCATGCGTTTCCCAAATATCCCACTGACCGAGTTGATCACAGAGTGAAAATTACAATTTCGTTGTGGAAAATCCTATTTTTCAATAAATCGGTGCTGTTTTATTTAAGCAAGGGATATTCGCCAAAAAGCCTTTCTAATTTGGAAGTGCCCTTTCACAATATTTCAATTCAAAATTGATGAACCGATAATATCGTGCAAACTGATTGAAAAAACGTTATGTTGGGAAAAATTGTACACTCTCCTGGTGTGGAGTGGAGTCCTTTAGAAAGATAAATGGAAGCAGTCAAGAGGAGAACGTTCGAAAATTACATTTTAGAGTTCACCACGCCGATATAACGTAGTCAATAGAGAAGCACCCTAACAAACGACGAATTCGACGTACATTTTTCACTCGTGACGAGCGTCCCGTTCACGCACACGCAATTTCTTCTTTGATCGCGCGAATCTCGCCGACAGGAAATACTTTTCGAGGGCAATTAGCTCGGCGCGCGTATAAAACCAATTAAGCTAATGGCTTCGGCGGAATCGCGAACGGTTTGCGGTGTTTGCGACGTCGCATCGACGACGGCCGCAATTCGATCAGGGTTGTTGGCGGTGGAACGATGACGATGAGGAAAGCTCTCTTTGGATTTTCGAACCGGTCCAGGCGCTGTCGACGATTACGAAAACGAGACACTTTGAGTTTTATCATTCTCCATTCGAAAAACTTCCGCCTATGACTTACGAATTACTCTGGGTCCAGGGATTGTTTTCGAATATTGCTTGAAAACTTTTAAATCTTCTAAGAAAGTTTCTGATCGATCCCTATCCGTTTGTGAGAGGATCTCCATATGAGTTCCAAGCAAAGAGACAAAGGTGAAAGATTCTTCCTTTTTTTTCACCCGTTTCTCGAGAAGATATAGAACGACGTATCATTAAGTTAGTAAAATCTACACAATATCTCAAACAATTTAATTAAAAAAATCGAATTCCAAGTTTCAGTGCCTTTAATGTATATTCTGAACCAATCGTTTGGGGAAAATTGCTTCCAAGCGGTACTAAAACATATTCAAGTGATACCAATTCACCGTCCAATCTCCTCGGTATCTGGTTTTCTTAAGCTCATCGAAAGTGTTGTGGTTCTTGCTTTTCTAACACGATATAATGTTTTGCAGCCCTTCCAACATGACTTCATATCCGGTAAAAGTGTCAATAGAGCCTTAGAAAAATATATCCAAACAACTATGTCGGCGTTAGAGAGGAAGCTCGTACCAATGGACTTTAGTAAAACATTTGACACCGTAAATAATGAAATTCTCTTAAATAAATTAGAAATTTACGGAATTAGGGAGTCAAACATGATTGGTTCAGATCTTATCTCACTGGTAGAACTCAATACGTGGAAGCGAATCTTCACAATGGAACCGCATTTATATCCGTCGCTCGAGAACGTAAACATTCACTTATATCCTCCCAGGAGGATTCCACCCCTGCTACCCGGCGGAGGAAATTGGCGCGCTACGCGCCGATTGGCTTATTTGAACAGAGACACTACGTCTGATTGGTCCATGTTAGTCAGGAGGTGTGCGAGTGGGGGATACCGAGCGGATATAAGTGAATGCTACAGCGAGAGGATATAAATGAGGGCGGCTATAAATGCGATTCCAATGTATTTAAAAACATGATAAAAGAACAATTAATTTTTTGAATTTTCCAGGTGAGAATATATGTTTGAAAATTTGTATAATATTTTATATTATTTAACGTATTAAGTATTTATTATTTGAAGAAAAGGTAGAAAAATAAAATCTACATAACTCTCACATAAATAACCTCACTGAGGCTTATTTATTTGGCCACTTCCACGGCTGCAGTCCGCGATAAACAAAGCACGATTCCCTCCGTAGATAATTATTGGTATATGCAATGGAGGCTGCAGTGCAGTCCTTGCACAACTTTTCTGCGAAAGTTGCCGAATAAATAAGCCTCAGTGAGGTTATTTATGCGGGAGTTATGCAGATTTTATTTTTCTACTTTTTCTTCGCATCGTAACTCTCTCCACACTCTTGAAACTATTTTTCTAAATATTTATTATTTTATCTATTTAAATGTTCATTTATCCTATCTATGCTTTCTTGTTTGTAATATATTCTTTTACTATGCTTTGCATATATACATATATTGTGAATGAATAACGTAATAATATTGACTATAATTCAAAAATAGTGTTGATCGCGATTGTTTTTTGAGAAAAATAAAGATTATTATTATTAATATTCCTAAATATACGAGGGCGGTTTTCCGGTACGAAAAGATAATTTTTGTGTTTAACTCTACACACTTAGCCAGGTAAGTTCCCAATTTTTTCAAACCATGCAAAAAGTAATCTTTTTTTTTTTTAGTAGAAATCCAATGTTTCGACTATATTGTTCTTTCTGGAGTATAATGGTATATCCAAGTTTCATCTATTGTGACATATCGACGGAAAAATTCCCTCGAATTACGTTTGAGGATGAACCAAACATTATTCGGAATTTTTAATGCGAGCGCGCATTTGATCGGCGTTAAGCAAACGCGGCACCTACCTCGCGGATAGATTTTTCATATTTAAATGTTCATGAAAAATATCGCATATTCGTTCGGTGGAAATATTTATTTCGTTAGATATCTCACGTACTGTCCCGGACGTTCTGCATCATCCGCGCCCATATTTTTACTTTTAAAAGCAGAAAAACGCTTACACGTCATTGCATGGGGCGGAGCACATTAACGATAATATCCATGTAACTATTCCTCCGTTTCTTTAATTGTTTTACCAAGTAAGAAATAGTGTTTAATTAAGTCTCAAAATTACTCTTTTGCATATTTACACAACGGCGATAAAATTTTTTTTTAAAAATGATTATGAAACATAACCTGCGATGTATGTGATTATTATGTAAGTATGTATGGACGTATGTATGTTAATACTTGAGCTCTATGTTTTATACTACGGACATACAGACACCGAGTTGACAAGAGCAGTAACACACAACGTAACATACACTTTAATAATAATAAAAGCTACTGATAACAGATTAAAGTACGGTGTTTAGTTCCATCCAATCGTCCTTACCCAGGGAACAACCAACAATACAGTCTGTCAGACTGTCTGTCTGTCAGATTTGTGTGAAATTTTGACACAGTAGACGTCAGAAATATGGCGAAAGCCAAGCACATAATCACCGTAACGAAAGTGTTGCCAACCTTTGAAAAGTCATTCTTCCCTCAAAGCGCCCTCGTATTTTATAATTTTTTCGCGAAAATCGCCAGTTCTATACGTTTTTTCATCAACATCTACGACATCGGGGTTAAATAAGGAAATGCTCAGTTCTGAATGTGGGCTTGGTATTCCGCACTTCCGGGATTAAACCTACCTCCGAGTAACGCACCGATCGATTTCCACGCTCGATTATCTCGATTAGAGGTCTCTCAGGACAGAGGCGTGCACAACGTGTAGTTACGGTGCACCAACGTAAACACCCAATACCCGCCCATCGGGTTCAGTTAACAGGATCAATCGGCGTTAATAATAGTCGCATTATGCACGCTGCTCGGCGGAGCGTGTTTGGCGATTTAAAACGGATTGTGCGTCGATTTACGCGCGAATAATGGATCTCGTGGTAATATTTTAGAAATTTCAGACTTTTTCGTGCTTCGAATGTTTACGAATTTCCTCAAATTCTAGAGATATCGTCCAAGCGATGTAAGATGTAAATGCAACTGTAAAAAGAAACCGTACCTTCCTGCGGTTAACCATTCCGGATTAATCGTGCTTTAAATATATTTTTAGAATATTCTGCAATCGATTCCACACGTCAGACTATGATGTTTATCGTCTAACACATGAATTCTCTCTAGAGATAACTGAAATAAACGTCAGAAGTTCCTGAATTTAACATATTAAATGCCCGTGTACTGTTTTCGGTGCACGCATATACCTAATTTTCTATCGAAATTATATTTTGTCCTTAGTAGTAAGAGTTCCATAAACGCAAGTGTTGTAACCTGCAAAGATATGTTTACAGCACTTCACAAGCCGTGCACCGAAAACGGCACACCCATCTAAACAATGAGCTTTCCCTTACGATTATAGTCCTGTCAAATATTGTTATTTACGTTATTTATATCATGTCTCTTAGGTCTTTGCTGCATTATTATTGTTATACGATTTTTCGTTGTCGAGAAATTGTGCCTTAAGGAAAGTGCTTTTTTGTTTTTAGCCTTAGCGCCGAAATTATTGAAGACGTCCACCTACATTTTTTCCCGGTCGATTGTAGGCGCCAGTTTTCATTAAAAAAATCACCGTACCTACCAATCGATACCAAAATTAATTGCAAATAAGTAAAGAATATTCGCATATTTCTCAACAAACTTCGTTTATACAATATCAACGTAACCGCTGGAAAAGATAAATTTCTTAAAGCACCGATTTCGGAAACCTTTCAGCCAATCTGTTCTCACGATAGGGCGAATCTTTTCCTTAAATTATTAAGCGATTTCGGTCCGCGGAGGTTACCGACAGCGTAAAATATAAATTTTAAGTATTGACGTCTCGCAGTTCAGGAGGATTTGAGCCGATAGGATCTCGTTAACGACATGTGATGAACTGGTAATTTCTCGCTCCCTCCATATTCGCAGGATATGTCGCCTTTTTATAACCGATCTGTCGATTCGGATTAGTTTTGGACGAGAATTGGCAAATCGTGCGACGGAGAACGAATTTAACAACAACGGCGATGGAGAACCGACGTGATTTGGCAGTATGGACACAAGTAGAGGGAGATGGTCGGGTCTTACACCACTTTCCCATCTCCCAAGTAGTCAACACCCCGAGCATGTGTGCTGGAAGGTAGTCAACACCCGGGCCATGGATGTTTGGAAGTTAGTCACAACGCTCCAAACCGGAATTGTGACTACCTTCCAAACATCCATCCCCGGGTGTAAGACAACCTTCTAGCATATATGCTCAAGGTGTTGACTATTTTTTCGGAGGTGGAGAGGTGGTGTAAGAACCGGCCATCTCCCTCTACTGAAGATGAACTACAATGCCGAAGGTCGGACTTCGACAAAAAAGGGTTTCGGCCTTACCTTCCCTAGGAACTGAGCCCTCCCCGCCTCCACACGTTTCACATACGTAAGGTCTGTCGTCAAAGTATTGTTAATTAAAGTATCATAATAATATCATAGGTGCTGAGCAGTTTCACCTACTTCGCTACAAGAATCCGCATTCAGATTCATTGGTGCGCCTGATTTTACAAAGATGATCATTGACCAACCAATGACCGGTAACGACACTGGTTATGGCCCCTGTATTGACTTCTCTTTAGTTTTAGAAGGTTTATGGTGTCAAACCAAGGGCACTTCTATGAAGGTCCTTGATTACTTGAGCCTAATCTACTCTTGCCATATGAAACGTAATTAGGCTCCAAATCAAGCCCTGTAAGGATAGGGCTACAACGCTCTCAAGTTAACTTAGCTATCCCCTCAGTACCTATTAAGAAAGATATTTAGTAGGTGTCACACCTAACGTCAACCCAACCGTTGACCTCTTAGTCATAGGGCTAATACGAAGGTTACGCCCCATAAGAGGAATCCTACTGCTCTCTCAAGCCAAATTATCTGCTCTCTCATTTCCTAAGGCTAAGATGTCTAGTAGGTGTCACAAATAACTCCAAGCCAACCATGCATTCCTTAGTGATATGGCTGATGGGAAGATCACGCCCCGTAACGAGAGAGGTATTGCTCTCTAAAGCCGAATTATCTGCTCTCTCATTGCCTAAGGCTAAGATGTCTAGTATCTAGCAGGTAGTCTAGTAGGTGTCTCACCTAACTTCAACCTAACCACGGATTCCTTAGTGACAGGGCTAATGTAAGGGGAGTGCTAGTGCACTCTGAAGCTAAATTATCTGCTCTCTCATTGCCTAATGGTAAGATATTTAGTATTTGGTAGGTGTCACACCTAACTTCAACCCAACCATGGATTCCTTAGTGATATGTGTAATAGGAAGGTCACGCCCTGTAAGGGGGAGCTACTGCTCTCTGAAGCCGAATTATATGCTATCTCATTGCCTAAAGTAAGATGTCTAGTATCTGGTAGGTGTCTCACCTAACCTCAACCCAACTATGGATTCCTGGGTGCTAAGGCTAATAGGAAGGTCAAGCTACGTAAGGGGAGTGTTACTGCTCTCTCAAGGCAAATTATCTGCTCTCTCATTAACCTAAGGCTAAGATGTCTAGTATTTGCTAGGTGTCACACCCAACTTCAATCCAACCATAGATTCCTTGGTGATATGGGGAATAGGAAGGTCAAGCTCCGTAAGGGGAGTGCTACTGCTCTATTAGGGTCAAATTATCTGTTCTTTCATTGCCTAATGCTAAGATTCTAGTCAGTGCCACACCTAACTTCAACCCAACCATGGATTTCTTAGTGGTAGGGTGAATACAAAGGTGCTGAATTGCTTGACCCTTGTCTGTGCTGCCCGTTCTGACCGGAATTATCTTTGATATTAACCCCTGGTTGCTAAATCATCGCTTCAACGGTGACTTTGACAATTGCGGGACCAGGTTTAAGCCTTGTGAAGATATAGTTTCTATCCTCCCTAGTTTACTCGTCTGCCCTTTCATTGTGCCTAAGTCCTCGATCAACTGGTACTCAAATTACCCTAGTAGACTAGTAGTCGTTTTAGGGTTCCATAAAGTCAAGAGTGGCTTAGGAGTCAACTACTGCCCATCGTGTGGCAACAATGATTTTATAATGTCTCGAAGGGCTGACAACGGCAAGGATCGCATTCCTTCTCAGCGGTAGGGAGTCACCCCTATCGCTTTCAGCCAGACCCGAGTGTGTCTACGACCTCAGCGCATACCAGCCGATCTGTCCCCACAATTCAAACGAATCGCTATTGGCTGCAACTGGCAACTTACGTAGCCTCATCCTCCTCCACCAATTTGAAGGAGTAACTTCCAAAATGGCCTCTTGTCTTCAATTGGTCCTAATAAAAGGAACCGATTTCGAATGATAGCGGGGGAAAAATTCAAATTCGTAACGTCATTCGTAACGTCATTTACATCAACGTACATATACATACATACATGATACATACGTCAAATTTGAAGTTTTCGCCGAAACGGAATTAGTTACCCCGCTGTATTATCGATGCTACTCCTACCGTTTCTGCTACTTCTGCGATTATTTTGGATATCGAACGCGTTGACTTGTTACGTTTGCGACACGGACATACCGGAACTTCCTTGTACGGAATCATCATCGGAGGACTGCGCATCCGTTACCGGTTCGCAGCCGGGCGTCTGCATCAAATTGACCGGAAGGACGCCCCAACGCGCGGACAAGATACTCACGGCTTGCTCCAAGGAAAAGCAGAAGGGAAAATTGGCGTGCGATAGCTTCGTCGATCTGTACACCACCAAGGGCTACACACGCTTGAAGTGTGTGTCGTGCTCGGCCGATCTTTGTAACTCGGCGTTCGATCCGAACGGTAAAGCGCTCGTAATCGGAATTTCGATAACGTGTTTGTACGTATTCAACTTATTCTAGTTGTTATGTGTGCCGTTTTAGTATTAGAATAAAAAATATAAATATGCGGTAAGTCTTGTTAGGTTCATTTCTTTGGTTACAATTTAATAGTGAACAACCATTATCTGATACATACTGTATTCATCTACTTCATGATCCATGAGGAACCTGGAAGAAGTTCAGGTTAAGATCGACATCTGCGTTTAATGTCCATCAGGAAGAAGTGCCAAGTTGAATTTAAATATATGTTCAAGGTTCGTCCATTTGGTCCTAACTTCGTGGGGCTTATCAGCTTCGCAGGATGGAGAACACCAATTTCCTCACCAGGAGTTCTTCAAAGGTCTCTACTTGGCAAAAACATCGTTAAAGGAGAAGGAAACGTCATTGAACAACAAGGACGCACCGCAGCTCGAGAAAATCATCAGTTATACTCAGTGGGGGAATGGTTTATGGGATGGAGCAAACCTACCGAGTCACCCAGGCAATGTTCGCGCGGAGAACCGATTAGGTGTTGATTTCAGACGTCGCACAATCGGGCGCTTTGTCTGGACGGCGGAGCGGGCATGATTCATCCCATAAACCATTCGCTCACCGGTTATAGGTGATGATCCTGGCAAGTTACGATGCGTCTTAGTGAGGACACCGTCGTCCACCCACACCAAACTTTTCCTGCTAAACCTGCTACGGCGTGCTCCGCATAAGTTTCTGACCGATGGCGATTTGTCACTGACGAATCCATATACGTCGCAGTAGAAGTCTCGAGAAACAAGAAACCTTCGGGAGGCAGGAACCACGTCGCCGAAACGGAAGTTCCGACCTAAAACATCGATATCAGTTTCAACCAGAGGTTCCCAAGAAGTTCTGAAAATTTCGGTTGATTAAAAGGAAAAAGTTCCAGTGGATGAAAAGCCCTTGATTGTATTTTCAGATTTCATAGACTTCTGCTACTGCTTTCTCAAGCCAAATTATCTGCTCTATCATTGGCCTAATGCTAAAATACCTAGTATCTAGTAAATGTTACACCTAACTTCAACCCAACCATGGATTCCTTAGTGATAGGGCTAATTGGAAGATCACGTCCAGTAAAGGGAGTGCTACTGCTCTCTCAAGCCGAATTATCTGCTATCTAAATGCCTGAAGTAAGATGTCTAGTTTCTGATAGGTGTCTCACCTAACCTCAACCCAACCATGGATTCCTTAGTGATATGGATAATAGAAAGCTCACGCTCAGTGCTACTGCTCTCTCAACCCAAATTATCTGCTCTTTCATTGCTTAATGCTAAGATGTGTAATATCTAGTAGGTGTCTCACCTAAGTTCAACCCAATCATGAATTTCTTGGTTATAGGGCCATTCATAGACTTCCAAACTTCTCTTACTAATTCCACAAACTGACATTTACAAAGACGTCCTGATTCCCTTCTTTCAAGTTGTATTTTTTTGCAAAAACTACTATACTGTTTTTTCCAATGATCTTTTACTGGCTTAAAAACCGATTTATCAAGTGGCTGCAGTCTATCAGATAAGTGTGCTGGAAGTTTTAAAAACTGGATGTTATTGTCCAATGCAGCTTCTATGATTCTATAACTGATATGGGTTTTATGTCCGTCAAAGATCAAAAGGGCAGCTTGTTCAGGCATATTTTCCTGAACCGGCAGATGCAGAACATGTGGTACCAATGAGATGTTTAACCCCTCAAAGAATACTGGTTCTTCCATCCATCCGTTAGAAGATGCTGTGTGCAATGTTACAGGGTATGCTTCACTCGATGTCCACCGAGCTTGTACTGCAGCACCTTTGAAAATAGTGAGAGGTGGAAGACATTGACGGTCAGCTGAAATGGTAGCTAGAACTGAGCTAGAGTCAAGTTCAGATCCTCCCGAAACTCTTGTTAATGGAACACCTTTCTCTCCAATAACTTTCAGCCTTTGGGGATCAGCACAGAATTCCGTCTCGTCAGCATTAAATATGAATGATGATTTTTCTGGAAATGTTATTTCACATTCCTTCAGGACCTTTTGTAAATCGTCATAAAAATCATAAATAATTTCAGGCTTTAGCGCATCTTTTCTTGCCTACTGCAAATGTTTCGGTTTCTTAAAGGATGACCTTGAATGTCTCTTCATGAAACCGTAATACCAGTCGTTTCCTGGTTTGGTGTTTCTAAATTATCCCTCCTTACATATTCAGCCACGATCTCTTTCACATCGTCTTTATTATAAGGGCCACCGATTCTTGCTTTTGCTTTGATGTAATTCTCTATTCTGCTTCAACTTCAACAGAGATCGTTGGGCGCCTTCCAGCGCCTATATTAGCAATGTCAATTTTGCGTCCTTTAATTCGGTGGAATTCCATTAAATTCTTCAGCTTGTCTCAATTACCCCGATTTTACAGCAAAAATTGTGAATAGCGATTGTACGCCTATGTCAAATGTTAGTATACATATCATAAACCTATGAACACAAAAATCCCCAGATTGAAAAAATTACTGGTCACGTAGTGGATTATTCTTATTAGTATTATTACGAAAAAGGAAGTTTCCATCTTGCACATGTCGCATTGCTAATCACACCATTCATCGTGAAAACGAACGAAACAAAATCGATATCGGAAGAAGTTTGCGCGCGAAGTAGCGCTAATGAATTAATCACCTTTTCGAGAGCGTCAGTTACCGATTGGAGGGCGACGTTTTGAACGCGAAGTTGCGCCTGCCCTTTTCAGGAGAAAACGGCTGAAAGTGTCAGTTGTCTGCGATCTGCGCTATCTCGAGCTATCTCGCGCGTGTACGCGTCGTCGTCGTCGTCGTTTCGTATCGAAGTTCGAGTTCCGTCCGAAAATTCCGATACGTTTCGTGTGTTCCTGATGGTGGCTGTTATCCGAGAATTTCTAGCGCTCGCCGAACTTTAACGTTTGTGCTTCGCGAAGCGGTACTTCGAACACACAAAAACGAATTTATCAATTCCGATATGTTTCATTATCGTTTTTATTGGGGTTTTAAAGAGAAATAATTTGTTTAACTTGAAGGTCAATTCGTGTAGCTTTTTTAACCTCTATATGTCCTTGAAAATTAACCTTGAAATCGAAATAAGAGAAAATTTCCCTTCAGATTTTCAAGTCGCGAAGGCGGCTTCGATACTTGATACCCAATTCCAAATTCCAAAAATTAAGCTGCGCAAGTGACCTTCATATCTTGCAAAATTATCGTTGGCATTGAAGTATGAAATCATCATCTGATCATAACATTCTGATCTTCAAACCGCACCCTTCCGGGCAAAATTCACTGGAGTGATCCGATTTGAAGATATAAGCTTAAAAGTAACCCGGTATGAAGGTCCAATTGGTATCAAGATACCAACTATAATCTTTGGTTTGGGACGACTCGATTTCAACGTACACTTAACAAGGTTCCCTTTCGACTGAAACGACCAATTCTGTCTCAGTTGAAGGTCAATTCAGCAGGCGCAAGGAAGTTTTAAAGGATTATCTTGCTTAGGGGGCGGTTTCAAATTCCCATCCTCACCTTCGATTTGGAGGTTTCAACTTTGAAGGTTAGATAATAGATATTTCGATTCAAAGGTCAATTTTCGGCCAGTATGAAGGTCATTTTTAAAGAGATGGCTCGATTTTAGAGGTTTATAAATCGAATTATTTAAAATTTTAAGACCATAATCGGCGGACTGGGTTCATTTTTAGATATTTCGATTTAAAGGTTTAGGCTCTTGGAACGTGAAGGTCCTTTCGAGTTCGATTTCGAGTTCGAATTCGTTGTAACGAACAACGAATTGATTCATCTAAGTTTCTAGAGACGGCGATTGATATGGTTTGAAGCTCGGGACCGTAAATCTTTCGATATTTCGATTCGAAGGTCCATTCTGGGTCTGTATGAAGGTCGCTTTTAAAGAGATGGCTCGATTTTAAAAGTCGGTAAATCAAATTATTTTAGTTTCGAGAGAAATTTTCGATAGGAGTGATCTAACTAGACGATTAGGGACGATTTCTCGATAATCCGCTTTGAAGGTGAATATTCTGAGGAAGGCCGATCATCGTGTACGTTAGTTTTAAAGCGGTTACTCAAATTTAGGGATAAACCAACCGAATTATTTTGGAATTGTTCGATTTGAAGGTCAGAAGGATGCAGTTTCGGCACCTACATTTGAAGTTCACTTCATTACTTACATTTCGAGGATGCAGTACGATTTAAAAGGCCAGAGAATTGGACAGTTTACACTGTCCAAATGATATTTAGTCGAAATAGCCTGATTTATTGGGTGAAGGCGCAATTCTTCTTTATTTCAATTTGAAGGTAAATTTATTCAGGATATGAAGGTTATTTCAGGGCACGATTTCAGTATACATGAAATCCAAGTTATTTAAATTTTCGGGACCATCGTTTGGGGTAGTGGTCCAGTTTTGAAAGTCTAAATCTCAGCTTCCTCATATTTTGATTTGAAGGTCGGTTTGAGAGGATGACTTTTTGTAGCCGGTAAATATATCGAATTATTCAACTTCTCCGAACGATGTTCGGTGAAAGCTGTCCCCATTGAAGGTCTTCAATAGGGGTGATCTAAATTCAAGATTAGAGACAATTTCTCGATAATCCGCTTTGAAGGTGAATATTCTGAGGAAAGTCGCTCATCGTGTAAGTTATTTTTTAAGCGGTTACCCAAATTTAGAGAGCAATCAACCGAATTATTTTGGATTTCTTCGGTTTGAAGGTCATAACAATAAATTTTCGATAGCTGCATTTGAAGGTCACTTTTATGGTCAATTATTTCAATATTAGGGTTAGTGCGGAGGGCATGGTTTGATTAATATATTTAATAAAACCAATTTTCAAGATATGAAAATATTAAAGTCGGTTTTTCAATATTTCGATTTGAGGAGGATCCGACATGAAGGTTGAGGATGTAACTGGATTTTAGAAATCAATCAAGTTAAATACTTATTTAAGGTTACTGAATAATCTTCGATGGGAATAATATAGTTTCAAGGTAAAGACGGCTATTCTTCGACATTTGATTTTGTCGGTCAATTCCAATTCAAAGGCAGGTGAGGGTATGAAGGTCGTTTCATGGATGTAGTACGATTTGAAAGGCCAAGAAATTGGGCAATCTACACTGTCCAAATGATATTTAGTCGAAACAACCTGGTTTATTGGACGAAAGCGCTATTCTTTTTATTTCAATTTGAAGGTGACTTTTTCAGGATATGAAGGTTATTTCACGTCACGACTTTAGTATGCATGAAGTCTAAGTTATTTAAATTTTCGGGACCATCATCTGAGGTAGTGGTCCGATTTTGAAGGTCAAAAGCTCAACTTCTTCGAACAATGTTCGGTGAAAGCGATCCGCATTCAAGGTCAAAAGTTCAATTCTGCGTTACTTCAAATTGAGCGAGTTAATTCGTCGTGCAGGTTATTTCGAGGGAGGTAGTTTGATTCTCCAAACTACTTAGTCGAATAATTAATTCTCGGGGCGATCTTCGTTTGGGTGTGGTTTAGTTTGAAGGTCCAAGTTTGAATATATCCATATTTCATTTTGATAATTTTTTTTTTGAGAAAATGTGATTTTGGAACTGAGTCGATCGATTTAGATATTGTTGGGATAGGGCAATAACTAAAAATTAATAGCAATTATTAAAGGAAGTTCTTTCGTTGTATACCAACTCGCACTCGGGAAAAATACGACCGCTTATCAGAGCGATATACAACAGACTCATGCAAAGGTACTTAACCCATTAACATCCGAAGACTGTGTCTTAAATGCAACGTTACTCCTCACCCTTATGCCAGACCAGACCCTTTCAAGTACATAATTTACTACGGGCCTCTCTGTTTAGGTACCAATTCATCTTTGACGTGTGTTATCGGTACGCGTCGTTCGACTCGCGTTTGAGATCGTGAGAATATCATTATTCCACAGCAGTTTTCCAACAGATACCAAGCATTAAAAGAAATTATCCCCCAAGCCACATAAAGGAAGTAAATTACAAAACTTTATTCTACTCTCGCCATTTGTATACGTAACGTTTCACGGTTATATCGATCCTGAGCACGGCTTTGTGAGAGATGTAATTTTCGTATACAAATTTTCATGTATATATACTAAGACTATTGATGTTCGTAGGTACGAACATCAATAAAGGTAGTAATTGTGACGTCATCAGTTTCACATTTTATCTCTCGCTCGTCCCGTTTTTTCCATTTTTTAAAAATTCAGATCTACGCGACCGAAGCTAATTTATTGAAAATACTCTCCCGGCTCGCGGGCGGATACGGGAACGAAGCATCTGATCCGTTTCCCACGCGCGCGAGCTTCGCGAGCCTTCATTTATTTGTCGGTCGAAGGGGAGAAAAAATACTCGTTCGCACGCGGGGAGAACAGCAGCACGTAACCTAGCAGCGATCTCTTGTTTTTTTTTTTGTTGCTAATAAAAGGAAAGTGGCACTCCCGCTTCTGAAGATACGCACAAAGTCACCACTCCACCGAAAGGTCTACCTTGGAACGCTCCTGGACTCCGTCCCGTCGCAATAAAATAAAGAAGACGTAGACGTAGAATTTCATTTAGTTAATAGGACACTTACGAACCGGAGAGCTTCTAATAAAGATATGGGTCGACGTTGGGCATTATTCGGAAAGTGCGGCTGGAGGAGGGGGAACACTAAAAGGAGGTTTCGAGAGAAAATATGGATAATCGATGAAATTCCTTACTACTTCTGAGTTTCCAATTCGGTCGTGTGGGGTGGCTGTACGGCCTTAGGAAACCTTTTTCGAGAGGGAGGGTGACGGGGAGGAGATCTGCGGGGGATTGAGGTAGAATGCTAATCTCCAAGGTGTGATCAAAAAATTATCGGAATTCCTCACTAACTTATGTATTAATTAAAAAATTACAAATGTAATGTGGGTAGCCTTAGAAGTGACTCCCCTGGGCACCAAGGCACCGTTGGAACCATTTCTTCCAGTCCGCAAAGCACGCGAAAAACGCCGTGGACGAAATCCTCATGCGATTCTGATATTATTACCCCCTTGTCGCAAAATGTCGCCTTTACAGTTGCAACTTCGTCCAAGGTAATAGGAAGAAGTCGGCTGGGGACAGGTCTGTAAGGTACGAAAGTTGCGAGACAATTGGAAGGTTGTTACCAGCGAGAAACTATCGAATACGAAGTTCAATATATGGCCCTGTGTTGCCGTGATGCACTAGCCAGTTCTTGCGCTGCGATAACGCCGGTCGTTTTCGTCCAAAGTCTACCCTCAGGCGCCGTGATACCCCTTCGTAGCATACTGGGTTTACTACCACCCCTTGCAGCACATATTCGTGATAAACTACATACACCTTTGTCATCGGAAAATGCGATCAACACAACCCTCTGACCTGACAAGGGGACGATCCTATTACGTGTGTAAGTGTTCTGTGAGACCTCATGAGAAAAACCCTCTGAGCGCGTATCCAATTGGATTGTCGTTTTGGAGATATCAAATTCCTAAGAATGAAGTGCGCAAACCACACGAGTAAGTACCGAATCGCGTGAATGGAGTTGAACAGGCCGGGATGATCGAACGGACAAGGTGACGTACTGGAACGGTGGAGGTTCTGGTTTCGAATCTTATTGACTTCAATTTTTTCTTTTTTTCTCTCTCATTGCAAACATCCGTGTTATTGAAATCAATAATTAAAAACAATCGAAACCCATTTTTGCTTCGTTTCATAAACTTTCATTCAGGGATAGAAAAGCAAAACAAGAATGTTTCCCTCATCATAAACATCAGTGCTGATCGAAGCATGTCTACCAACTTAATTCCTGCGCTATTATAGACAACGTTGCGTCTAAGAGAAAAAATACTCGTGTTAAATTTCCTTAAGATGACACCAGAGGGCGATAGTTCACCACGTGTTGTACATCTTAAGACGACACCAATTGAATTTATTTAAAATAGCACCAGATGGCTACAGTTCACCACGTTTTCTGCACCATTATAAAATTGAACATTTTTGGAAAGCAGAGGCAGAAATCATGAGTTTCAATTTCATACATGGTTACCAAACCATCATTTTCAACAGGAACTGCATTTCATGTTGCCAACCGCTCAAAGTGTTGCTAAATTCGTAGTGACAACAAACATGCCTACCAACTTAAATCCCATATTATTACAGACAATGTTGCGTAGAGGGAGGGAAGTACGCAAACGCGTGCGTGTGTGTGTGTGCGAGCGAGAAAGAACTAATGAAAGAAGAAGGATAGAAGAAAAGCGTCTATCTGACGATTTCGGGCGTCTCACTTTTTCCCAGTTAACTCTCGCCGCAGAACCTCCCTCAAAGAGCTTCTGATTGGCCGAAATCAGACAAGCGAATTTTCCATACACATTATTTCTCCTTTGCTTCACTTTCGTTGGAAATAACTGGAGTTGAACATTGAAGGTGAATGTACCGTATGAAGCCCTCTGTATTCGCAGAGCGCAATGTTATTATTCTGGTACAGTCGTTTCAGATAGTTGTCGTACTATTGGCGCAAATTGAGCAACTCTATTCATAACAATACTGACAAATGGTTGCATACGAATACGCCTCGCTACGCGGGAGGTCATTAAATATTTACCGCCCGTTCTCGTATTTCCTGAAGATACAACCGTTGCGGCGACTAAAATATTTAACAACCACTCCATTAGTATAATGATAGGTAGGTAGTATTGCCGAGGAATACTTTATCGAACTGTCCACAAAGCAAGGAGGAAAATTGCCCGTTTCCTGGGAGGGGGAACGAGGAAGGGGAGGTGTATCGGATTAAATTGACATATTCTCGACGGAAATCGGTGTTTAACGTCGGAAAGGAATTAACCGAGCGTATTTCCTTTTCGTTTAATCCCCACGATTTCATTAAAAGGGGGTTTAGAACAAAAGAGGAAATTTAAACGGTGAATTCGGCGGTGGTTAGGTGTGAAGTGGTACGGTGGATTTCTTTTGTCGTTCAGAAGTCGACATTCGAACGAGACGAATACATAAATCAAATGCGTTTTTGTTCCACAAAATGAATGCCCAAACTCCACAATTTTTTCCCCAATTAAATCTGAAACAGAGAAATCAACGAGAACGAAGTACCTCCATTATATCATTAATGTCGAAAATCGACGCCTTCTTCCTGACTAGTTCTGAAGCCACGACATCTCTTGGGCACTTTAAGAACTTCAAGAGAAGAAGCTGGAGCCATCAAAATTTACGTTATATCCTCGAAAATCAAAACATATTTTTGGGAACATCGAGAACTCAACAAGAACTGAATGGTTCCACTACATTGTCAATCTCCAAAATCCACGCCATTCTCCTGATTAATTCTGAAACAAAGACATCTTTTGGGGATATAGAAAACTGGGAAAGAGGGGACTAGAAGTTTCAAAATCTACGTCATTCACCCTAGAAATAATTCCGAAATCGAAACATATTCTGGAAAGATGGAGGAATCAACAAGAACAGGATGACTCCATTATATTATCGATCTACAAACTCCCGCCATTCTCCCGATTAATTCTGAAGCCAAGACATCTTTTGGGGATATAGAAAACTCAAAAAAAAAAGAGGTAACTTGAAGTTTCAAAATCTACATCACTTCACCCCGAAAATAATTCTGAAATCGAAACATATTTTGGAAATATGGAGGAATCAACAAGAACGGAATGGTTCCATTTTATTATCAATCTGCAAAATCCTCGATATTCTCCTGATTAATTCTGAAGCCAAGACATCTTTCGGGGATATAGAAAACTTGGAAAGAGGGGACTTGAACCTTCAAAATCTACGTCATTCCCCCACGAAAATAATTCAAAAATCGAAACATGTTCTGGAAAGATGGAGCAATCAACAAGAACGGGATGGTTCCATTATATTTTCAATCCCCAAAATCCACGCCATCCTCCTGATTAATTCTGAAGTTAAAACATCTTTTGGGGACATTGAGAACTTGAAAACAAGAAGCTGGGACCATCCAAATCTACGTCATCTCCGCGAAAATAATTTTGAAAGCAAAACATATTTTTGGGAACACTAAGAAATTAACAAGAACGGGATGATTCCAGTTTATTGTTAATCTCCAAAATCCACGCCAATCACCAAACAATTCTGAAGTAAAGGGTAGGATGCACAGATTGTATATTGTATCCTAGACCATAAACTGGAAGCACTCTCGAGTTGCTTCTGAAGTACCAAATAGAAAAAAAAGAAGAAAATCGCATAACCGTGACAGGATCGTGACGCGACTACGATGGAGGTGTGACGCGGTTGGCGTGATGATGACTTGTAGTAATCTTAAGTTAGAAAATAACGGAGGACACGAATTAGCTCGTAATCATGAGAAGATCGCGACGTGACTGCGGCGTGAACGTTACCTAATGAGGAAATGAAGTCGCACGATCGAGATTGTTTCAAGTAAAACTAAAAGTAAACGATAAGGATGGAAAGAATCGCCATGTTATCATGGCGATAAGGAAATCATGACGTGGACGTATCTGCTGCCATGACGTCGACGTGCCTGTTGGCATGACCTCAACGTGACTGTTGATATGACGTATATATGCCTGTTGATACGACGTAGACGTGACTGTGATATACCGCAGACGTGCCTGTTTCCACGATATCGACGTGCCTGTTGGCATGACCTCAACGTGACTGTTGATATGACGTATATATGCCTGTTGATACGACGTGGACGTGACTGTGATATAACGCAGACGTGCCTGTTGCCATGACATCGACGTGCCTGTTTGCATGACCTGAAAGTGACTGTTGATATGACGTATATATGCCTGTTGATACGACGTGGACGTGACTGTGATATACCGCAGACGTGCCTGTTGCCATGACATCGACGTGCCTGTTTGCATGACCTGAACGTGACTGTTGATATGACGTATATACGCCTGTTGATATGACATGGACGTGACTGTGATATAACGCAGACGTGCCTGTTTCCATGACATCGACGTGCCTGTTTGCATGACCTCAACGTGACTGTTGATATGACGTATATATGCCTGTTGATACGACGTGGACGTGACTGCGATATAACGCAGACGTGTCTGTTGCCATGACATCGACGTGCCTGTTGGCATGACCTGAAAGTGACTGTTGACATGACGCATATATGCCTGTTGATATGACATGGACGTGACTGTGATATAACGCAGACGTGCCTGTTGCCATGACTTCGACGTGCCTGTTTGCATGACCTCAACGTGACTGTTGATATGACGTATATATGCCTGTTGATACGACGTGGATGTGAGTGTGATATAACGCAGACGTGCCTGTTGCCATGACTTCGACGTGCCTGTTTGCATGACCTCAACGTGACTGTTGATATGACGTATATATGCCTGTTGATACGACGTGGATGTGACTGTGATATAACGCAGATGTTCCTGTTGCTATGACATCGACGTGCTTGTTAGCATGACGTCGAAGTGCATGACGTCGAAGTGCCTGACCGTGACGAGCTTTTACCTTGAAGTAGTATATACAGATTGAACATTTTATCCTACACCATAACCTGGAAATACTTTCGAGTTGCTTAGGAAGTACCAAATAGAAAAAGGAAGAAAATCGCATCTTGAAACCGTGACGGAATTGTGGCGCGAGTGTGATGATTTATGCTAAAGTTGGGAACAATGAGAACTTCAAAAGAAGAAGCAGGAACCATCAAAATCTACGTCATCTCCCCAAAAATAATTTTCAAATCAAAACATACCCTTGGGAACATCGAGAACTTAATCAGACGCCATTTTCTTAATTAATTCTGTAGCCAAAAATCCTTTGGGGGACGCCAAAAATTCGAAAAGAAAGAGTTCTAAGCTTCAAAACCTAGGCCATGCCATCAAAATAATTCAGAAATCGAAATGTACCTTGGGAAGTCCTTAATCCCAAGATACATTTCGAAGTAATCGAAATGGCTCCATCATATCGATCTCAAAAGATCATACCCATTTCCAAATTAATGTAGAAAGCGAGATATCTTTTAGGCGGATGGAGAAGTCGATTTGGAATCCGAACCTGCAAAATCTACCCCATTCTCACGCTCCCTAAATTTAATTCTGAAAGGAAGACATCTTTCGGGAAGATCGAAAACTCAACTAGGACGAAGACACCCCGCCAGCGCGTTTCGTAATAAACCCTTTGGTGATTCGACGAAGGATGGCAATATTTCCTTTCGCTTCGCCGAATCGTGTAGCTCATTTTTCTGTTCGTCGGTGCGTTAAAAATGGCGCGGAAAGGTCCGTGTAAAGGGCACGCTGGCTCGGACTAACTTAATCATAATTAACTTTATACGTGCGTTATTAACACGACCCTCATTTACGTTCTCTTGCCCAGTACAGTATATAAATATGGAAATTCGTCGAAATGTCGGTGGGTGTGTTTGTGTTTATTTTAACGTTCTTGAAATGGAGAGATTTTGAAACGGGAGTGCGATGTAACATCTAGAAAATGATGATGATGATTTGAAAGCTGATGAAAGGTTTCGACCATAAATATTTAATGTTTGCGGGTATCGATGATTCTCTCTGTGTCTCCTAATTTCGCGTTTTGATAATGGAAGTTGTCGTTGAAACTGTCGTTTGGCTGCGCTGAATACTATGGCTGGGGTAAATTCCAGCTTCAGCTTAATACCACTTTGGAAATATTAATCCATATAGCCTTTAGAAAATCCCGCTTGCTTGTAGTATCGCACCCATTTATTTTTATTGGTTCACCTCATCTACATCTTTGCCGATGGCACTTCTCTGATCTAGTCAATTTTGACTCATTTAGTCTTCATCTTTTGATATTTGGTAATTATGTAGTAGATCATTTTGGTCGTTCAGTAGATCTTCACCTTCGTCCTCGTCTACCTCGTAATCTTCATTAGTTCACCTTTTACAACAAGGAAGCATCATCTACATCTTTGAAGGTGGAACTTCTTCGTCTCTTTTGGCTGCTTTCGTTCTTTCTGATTGGGTTTTCCTTTGATTTTCGCCTGATCCAATCAATTCTGACGCATTTAGTCTTCATCTTTTGATATTTGGCATGTAGGCTATGTAGTAGATAATTTTGGTCGTCCAGTAGATTTTCGCCTCCACTTTAGTCTACCATATAATCTTCATTAGTTCACCTTTTACAACAATCAAGCATCACCTACACCTTTGAAGCTGGAATTTCTTCGCCTTTATTGGCTGGTCGACTTAACCTTTATGCATTTAGTCTGCATCTTTTGATATTTGCTAACTATGTAGGAGATCATTTTGGTCTTCACCTTCGTCTTCGTCTACTTCGTAATCTTCATTAGTTCACTTTCTACATTTTTGAAAGTGGGACTTCTTCTCCTCTTTCGGCTGGTTTCGGTCTTTTCGTTCAATTTTCGCCTAATCAACGCAACCCTGACTCATTTAGTCTTCATCTTTTGATATTTGGTAACCATGTAGTGGATCATTTTCGTCGTTCAGTAGATCTACACCTTCATCCTCGTCTACCTCGTAATCTTCATTAGTTTACCTTTTACAACAATGAAGCATCATCTACATCTTTGAGGGTGGAACTTCTTCGTCTCTTTTAGCTGGTTTCGTTCTTTCTGATTGGGTTTTCCTTTGATTTTCGCCTGATCGAATCGACCTTTGCGCATTTAGTCTCCATCTTTTGATATTTGGTGAGTATGTAGTACATCATTTTGGTCCTTTAGTAGATCTTCACCTACGTCTTCGTCTACCTTTTAATCTTCATTACTTCACCTTTTTCAACGACAAGGCATCATCTGAATCTTTGGGGGTGGAACTTCTTCATCTCTTTCGGCTGGTTTCATTTTTTGTGACTGGATTTTCCAACTTTCTTTCGCCTGATCTATTCAACCTTTACGCATTCAGTCTCCATATTTTGATATCTGGTAGCTACATCTGTAGTACGTAGATCTTAGATGACCGTTTGTCCATTCAGCCAAATTTATTTTGGGCTTTCCTTATTTAAAGCTTATTACCTACAACTACGACTGGATGTTTAATTCTGTTTCGATATCTCCACCTATTTGGGTCTCCCTCGACTATTTACACATGATGAGTTTGTTCCATAGTTCCTGCGAAAATATTTTATTTTAATTTTTTGTTAGATCGAACAAAACGTATCTTCACTCTTCAATCTTTATGCATGGATTAAGAAAGGCTTAACAACTTTGTCAAGACCTAAGTGATTAACGCGGTTGTCCTTCCAAATTTACGCCCAAAATTTTGTAGACGTGCATTTTTCTGTGGTGACAAACGCGTATACAGTTTAGTTCCCAAAGAATTTCTTTTAAATATCTCAAAGCCTAAAAATCCTTACTGATACGGAGCCATTCTATTCGAGATGAAAGCACAATGAATAGCACACGAATTTCGTTATATATAATATTTTGATTCTCTTGCTTTATATCTATTATGAGTAGAAACCCGACGAAGCACAAACGTTATTATCGAAGAGTTAACACGCCCAGGAACAAGCGCTAATTACTCATTTCTCCGCTGGTTTAAGGTTTTACTCGCCAGGAGACGACACGACGGCGGAGAACAAAGAAAAGCACACAATTGGGCGGCTTGACTAAAATGATCTCGAACATGTTCGGATTTAGCCTGAAGGTAAAAGCTTGTTGGCGCGAACAAAATACGCTGTTTTTTGCTAATTTTCGTTGAAATCTCTTGGATTTTTGATAAAGCTATGAAAATCTTTGAGAATTTTTCTGTTGGATTTTTGACAAAGTTATGAACCAGCCAACAACTTTTCTGAAATTTTGGGCAATTTTCTGGGGTGGGCGATTGGTGAAGGTGTGAAAGCTGAAGGAAATTGCCAAAGCTATGGGGAAGTATTTTGAATATTTGGAAAAGTTGTCAAAACTCTAAGTATCTTCCCTAAATTTTGAGAAGAAGTAACGAAAGCTTTGAGAGGTTACCTGAACTTCGAAAAGCGATAATTCTGAGATTTTTTTATTTTTGACAAAATTAAGGAGAATCTGGTGACCTGTATAAATTTTTGGTAAAGTTTCTTTACATAATAGCAAGGCTTCAAAAATTTTAGATATCGAAAATTAAAGTGCTGTCATCAGCATTTAGGCAGAATTAGAGTGTAAATTACAGGAAAATCGCAGGTTCGCGTTTGGAAATTCTTCCATTCAACGTAAAATCTTTGAAGAAATTTTCTAAAATAGTGGGAAAGTTGTTAGAAGATTTGTGAACTTTACCACAAGATGGTTTAATAACTTTTTAAAAAGTTTCTTGCAATGCTGTCAATATCTCTGAGTAACGTTTTCAATTTTTAAGAAAATTGTGAAGGATTATGAAGGATCATGAAGATTGTGAAAATTCTAATGATAATTTTTATACACTCAGAAATGACTTCTGAGAAGTATCCTCCGATATTGAAGACGAAGCTGGGAAAACTCTGATGTTGAAAGGATTTCGACCTTTAACAGAGCCATGAGAAGTTTGAGGAATTTTTTGGGACTTTCCACGAAGTTGCGAAAACTGTGAGAAATGCTTCCAATACTTAAGAAAGTTATGAAAATTTCTGAGAAACTGTCCGAAATTTTGGTAGTTAGAAAAGCTTCGAGAAGTTGTCCCTAACTTCGACTTTAATAAAGTGAAGTGTCTTGGATTTTTGACAAAAGCTATGAAAATCTTGGAGGACTTTTCTGGTCTTTATTTGGTAAAGTTGTGAATATCCTTAGAAATGTGTTGGATTTTTGACAAGGTTATCAACTAACTAACCATTTTTCTGAAATTTTGGGCAATTTTCTGGGATGGGTGATTGACGAAGGTGTGAAAGCTGAGAGACGTTGCCAAAGCTATGGGGAAGTGTTTTGAATATTCGAGAAAGTTGTCAAAACTCTGAGTATCCTTCCGAAATTTTGAGGAGAAGTAATGAAAGCTTTGAGAGGTTACCTGAATTTCGAAAAGTGATAATGCTGAGAAATGATTTTGATTTTTGGAGTTCTTTTGGTGCTTTCCACGAAGTTGTGAAAACTGTGAGAAAAGCTTCCAATACTTAAGAAAGTTATGAAAATTTCTGAGAAACTTTCCGAAATTTTGCTAGTTAGGAAAGCTCCGAGAAGTTGCCCTAACTTCGACTTTAATAAAGTGAGGTGTCTTGGACTTTTGAGAAAGCTATGAAAATTTTTAGGAATTTTTCTTGTTTTTTTGACAAAGTTGTGAATATTCTCAAAAATGATTTGGATTTCTTGACACCGTTATGAACCAAGTAACAGTGTTTCTGAAATTTTGAGTTATTTTCTGGTATGGGTGATTGATGAAGCTGTAGAAGCTGAGAGAAGTTGCCAAAGCTATGGGGAAGTGTTTTGAATATTCGAAAAAGTTGTCGAAACTCTGAGTATCTTTCGGAAATTTTGAGGAGAAGTAAGGAAAGGTTTGGACGGTTACCCGAAGTTCGAAAAGTAATAATTCTGAGATATTTTTTTCGATTTTTGACAAAATTAGGGAGAATCTGGTGACCTGTCCAAATTTTTGATAAAGTTCCTTTCGTTCTTAGCAAGGCTGCGAAAATTTTAGATATTGAAAATTTTGAGTAAGCTTCCGGGGTGAGTTACCCCTGAAGTTATGAAAGTTATGAGAAGTTGCCAAATCTATGGGGAAGTGTTTTGAATATTCGAAGAAAGTTGTCGAAACTTTGAGTATTTTTCTGAAATTTTGAGGAGAAGTAACGAAAGCTTTGAGAAAAGTGATAATTCTGAGAAATGTTTCTGATTTTGGACAATATTAAGGAGAACCTGGGGGTGTCAAGCCTTCGGACCCTTACACTTTCGTATAATTTGTCCATCCCCGGTACCTTCATCGTCTTTAACCGAAACTTTTTAATGAATTCATTCCCGAAAGAGGGACCTTCGTTAAATTTTAACGAACGCCTCGGTTTCGTAAATATTTTGCTCATAAAATCTCCAATTTCGTCAAACTTTCCGAAAAAAAGGAAAACACCCAACCGGTATCAAAGTCGAAACATTAGCATTAAATACCAATCGTCCTTCATTAAGAACTCGCCGGGAAACCGCTTGAATCCCTCGAATATTACCCGTTCCCGTTTAAGATTATTACCATCATCGTCGCCGACGCGCCGCGCTTCCGTTCCCCAAACCGTAAAAATACCTACCAGCCGCTTTACGCCCCATAAACTTTTATTATCGGCCACCAAGCAACGAATGAAGGAACGAACGAACGAACGATCGTCATATTTCACTTAACCCTTTTCTCGAAAAGCCCCAAAATTATTTACCCCGGCGCGAGTACATCCAGTACGTAGCATCTAAAGAACTTACAGCGCGCGACCGAGTACTTTAAGAGGATTACTTGCTCGCTGCGAAATTTCCCTACTTTGCCACTGGGTCAACGGAAAAAGTTGAAGTCGAAGCCGAAGTCGAAACGGGGGAATCGTGTGGGCGAGGGGATTCCCGTTTACGAGGGCGGAAATTTGGTTAGAGCATTTTTCATTTAAAGTCGGGATTAATTACGGAATGGACTCCATGGGGGAGATGAGAATTTCGCCGTGACTAACTTTTCTCTTGTATATATAAAAATGGATCGTGGTTTGTTCGGATACTTAAAATTTGAAAACGACTTGACCAAATTGGATATTTCCTTCTGCGGGTGTGTTCGTAATTGCTGCGCGAAGGTTCAGGAAAAGAGAAAAGTCGAAAAAATTTTGGGCAAAACGAAGTTTGCCGGGTCACCCAGTCATTTATATAAATAATCATTATTCGTTACTTGCTAAGCAAGCGTAGTGTTTATTGCATCACCTTCGTTAGTTTCTTATTGCTTAGGTAACTGCATGCTTGCGAATTCTCTCCATTCCTTCTTGTTTTTCGAGAGTTTTCGGGCTTCCCTGTAAGGATAGTTCTTTTTCAATGCCCCCTCCATATTTTGCTGCTATATTTTCTTCGGTCTTCCTCTGTGCATCTTCCTCTCCACCCTTGCTTCCCAGATCATTTCTACTGGCCTTTGTGTTTCCATTCTTGTTATGTGTCCCCGTCATGCCAATTGTTTCTTTTCGATCTAATCATGTATTGGGTTTATTTTCAAGTCCTCCCTTATTTTGTCGTTTCTGATTTTCTCTCTCAACGTCACTCCTCTCATCCTCCTTAGAAATCCAATTACGGCTGCTTCTATTTTTCCCTTGTCTCTCTTCCCTATGTTCCACGATTCACGTCCATATGTTAGATTACTTGAGGTGGCACTGATGCCTGTTCCACTGCGACCTTTCCAGGTCTATTGTGGTCCTCATGCCTCCTTAGAGTACGTTCTCTAGCTTTATTCCTTTAATTAGACTTGACAGCTTTGAGAGCGGTTCTTCCGCACACACATATACTTTTAAAAGCTGACTTGAAGCTCTTGCTCCGTAATGCTGTTATATGCCTCCATAATAGAGTCCTGGTCTGCCTTAAGCTTTGCCGGCTCCATCTGGGTGGCTGGATAGTCGTTGCATACTACCGCGATCCTCTCCAAAGCAGCCTCTTTGAAGGTAAAGCCTTCTGGCCCCTTGCTTTTGGAAGACCTAAGGGAGTACTGCCCTCCGACCTCGCCTTTTTGGAGTTCCGTCCTTTCTTTACGTTTAGTAGCCTCGTTGAGATCTAACTTCCTTATCTAGACTAACCTGGCCCTTTGTGCATGCCTAGTGAAGTTGGCCTTGATTATGGCTCTTTTAGCCTGTATGAAATCTTGGCCGTTTCACAAGCTTTTGCACTTTAGCCTTGGAAATTTTAGATAGCGTAGCTATACGAGGAGTAGCCAGGGAAGCATCTGTCCGCCCGATCAGAGCCCCGCTTGATCGGGTAAGCCTAATTACAAGGGGGTTTCGCCTGGTGCCCCCAGGGGAACGTTAAATACCGCACAACCGTGGGACCACGCAACTCTCGGCACGTTACCTTGCACCTTAGTTTGCGTTTTAGCTCGGGTAGCTCGGGAGCGCTAAATTCCCGAACTCACTTGTTAAACTTGTTAACAGTGGGCCCCTGAGGGCCATATGTTAGTACTGGTCTATACGTTGTTTTAAAAACGTTCATCTTCATTTCCCCCGATATTTCTTTTCCGTTCACCCAATTTCCGGTTATTGAGAAAAATAGTTTGTTCTTCATCGCTTCCCTTTTCATCTATTACTACTCTCAGGTATTTGAACTCCTTCACTTTTTCAATTTTCTTACCGTCTATTTTTATTTACATCTCCGTCTTCTCTCCTATTTCCATTATCTTGGTTTCTTCTAGGTTCATAGATATCTCTACATTGTTTTAATGTATCTTTCCATATCTTCATGTTATTTTGTAGGTCTCTTCCGTTTCCCGCCAAAATCACTATATCGTCGGCATATCCACATTCTGATATTTTTATAGGTATCAATTCTCTGTATTCTAGTTGCAATGGCTTCACTTAACACCTTCATCTCTTTTTCCGTTATTTCGTCCATGACGATTTAGGAACAATATTGTGCTCTTTGCTCCCCCTTCATTTGTTGCCAACATTTCAGATTTTTGGCTTCTAGTTATCATGTTAGTGAGAGCGAGCTTATTAGGATTTTGTCAATTTTTCCACAAGATTTTACTGCGGAAAATGACTTAATACCAAGCATACTTGTTCGTGATACAAGGTTTGCTGTAGTCGAACCACTAGCATTCGTCATAAATCTCTCATTGAAAAGTGCATATTTTCCTTATCGATGGCGCCGCGCAAGAATTAGCCCAATTTTTAAGAAGGGCGATAAAGCCTGTGTTGAAAATTATCGACCAACATCTATTCTCTGTAACTTTGCAAAAGTTTACGAAAATGTAATCTATTCATCAATACATTTTAATACTAAATCCTTTATATCTCCATGTCAACATAGGTCCCTTGCGTGGTCGATCAACCGTCACTAATTTGATATCAATAACTTAAGCTTATTTCTCAAGAATTGGACGTTGTTTATACTGATTTTAGTCGCGCCTTTGATACGATCGATCATGATGTCCTGCTTGGAAAGCTTCCTACTTTCGGATTCAGCCCATCTTTACTTCAGCTGTCACATTCTTATTTGACTGATAGATGCAATTATGTTTTTTACAACGGTTTTAGATCTCGTGAGTTTTGTCCTTCTTCTGGGGTTCCGCAAGGTTCCAAGTTAGGACCATTGCTTTTCCATTTTATTTCTTTACGAACTACTTGATTCCTTGACGTGTCCTATTCTGGCATACGCCGACGATCTTAAAATCTACAATCCAATAAAGTCCTGGAATGATGTATTCTGCCTTCAACGTAACTTAAATATCTTGTCTCAATGGTGTTCTAACTGTAACTTAAAGTTAAATATTGAGAAGTGTTGTTATACGTCTTTCATGCGGAAATTTAACTTCGAGCACCTCGGGTTTTGTTATGCGTTGCTGCAAGTTCTTCAGCGACTCTTTACTTTTGAAGACTTTATATTTCAGTCTTGTCGTCAGTAAGTTAGAGTATGGGTCAAAAGTTTGGTCTCCACAATATACATACCTACAGCTCCCAACTGAAAAAGTTCAGCGGCGATTTTTGAAGTACCTCTCCTTCAGAATTGCAGGAACTGTTACACTTCGTTAACTAAAATAATTTCCTCGTCATTTTAAATACGCGATTAAATTATTATTTTTTTCTTAATATTGTAGCCAATATCTGTGTTCCGTTCAGTTGAAGGAAAGTTATTTAAAATTACTTTTGCAATTTCGTGTTTGCGAGTATGCGTTCGTATCCTTTTTCCAACCCTCGGTCATCTAGTAGGTAAAAAAAGGCCTGCATATTCTTCGTAAACTGACCACCCCAACTTTCTAATTTCGTCGCTTACCGTTAGTAACCCCTCACACCCTTCGGCGATGTTTAAATACAAATAGCGCGAATTTTTCGAGTCACAGTAAGTCACTTGCTGACACCCACACACTCAACGCTTCACTTAGTGCCTCTAAGTAAGTGCTCATACACTAACACACGCGACTACCATCGGAGCCCCCATCTCCGCCATTCTTCGAACTCAGGTACCACGCCGTGAGTTAGCCCTATCGTTCTAATTTACCTAATTTATCGTTCATATTATTACTCAACACCACTCATTCACCCATTCACGCACAAACGTACGACTACGCATTTGATTGTCGCTTTTTTGCTTTAATTATTTAACGATTTAATTAATACAATTAATATACGTTCTCAAAGGACATTGTTCGTTTTATTTACCAAGCAAATAAATAAGTGTTTTATTTTTGTTAACCCTTTGCACTTTCCACGTTCACCTTCACCAAAATCATTAATGTTATTACGTAAGGGAGGTGTCAAGCTAGCCGCTCAATCAATTATCAATTAATTATCAACAACAATCATTTTTGTTTTACAAATCAAACACCCAACAAACACACCACCCCCTCATTCTCATTCTCTAATCAACCCCCAATCACACTCCCCTGTAATTAACAGAACTTATTCTCAACATGGCGTTGACTACACATCATTATTGGAAATTTATGGCCCACAGTCACTAACATACCGGCGTGATGTGCATGGTGCCAGATTTGTATGGAAGCTTACCGATGGACTGATTGACTGCCCCTGCCTCCTTTCGTCCCTTCATTTTATTACTCCAAGCTTATCCTCTCCCTTCTCTTCCATATTTCTAGTTCCTTTTTCCAGAACAAACCTACTCCATGGATCACACCTCTTTAGAATGTGTCGTTTCGCCAACTTCCTTTATGAGGATACCATTTTCAGTCGCTGTTAACAGTGTCTTTTTTATTATTATTATTATTATTTTTCGTAAATATATATATGTACCTTTGTCATATAAATGTTAAACGTTGGATAAATAAATTATATTATTATTATTATCACATAGTTAACATTATCCTCGTACAAGCTTCTTATATATAGTAATAGTCCTCCAAATCCTCTATTTTACAAGCTTTTCCGTACTCTTCCCTTCTAACTCGGTCAAAAACTTTCCCCAGGTCTATAAATGCCATGCATGTTGTTCCCTTCTTATCGTTGGTCTTCTGAGCGATTTGTTTTTGTGTGAATATGTGGTCTTGTGCACTTCTCCCCTTCCTGAATCCACTTTGTGCTTCATGTAGTGTTTTTCTGTAATTTTTCGCATTCTTCTTTCTAATATGCATTGCCAGCTTCCATTGCATTTTTATACTCCTTCCGGTCTCCTTTCTTTTCAAGATTGCTATTATTGCTCCCACTTTCTAATTTTGGGGTATTATCTTCATTTTCCATTCAAGAATAGTTTCCTGCCCTCCTCACTCATCATTTTTAACATTTTCGTGGTTATTTTATCACGTGCTGGAGCTCTACCATCGTTCACCGACCCAATTGTTTCTACCATCTCGCCCTCCTAAATTCCTTCCTCCTTTTCTATATCTCCCGATTTCTATTTCATCTTCTCTCGTTTCGATTGCCGATAATGTGGTACCGTTTTCATTCAGCAGCTCTTCCAAATAAGCTCTTCATCTATACATTATTTCTGCTTTTCTTTCGGTAAAAATCTCACCTTCCTGGTTTTTGATTATTCCAGTTTGTATAATGCTCTTTTTTCTCATTGATGGTCCAAAATTGATGACCGACCCTAAAAATGAATGATTGAAGGGAAGGCACGGCTACGCATGATTTGAACGTTTTCAGGCGGGTTCCAGTCCATCGTGGAAATGATGGCGTAGGCTCCCAAACTTCCTCCGAAGATCGTAGCCTTTTAACTTCGTTCACCATCACTTCAAAGAAACCGAAATTATCAGTATGGAACCATCTTCAAAGTACCGTCCTTCGAAGTCGGCACCATTTTCGAACGAAGCGACAGGTCAAATTATCTCCGCGTTCCATTTATATATTTACTACCACATCTCCTCCTGCATGTAGGCGAGATCAATACGTACCTCCGCACATACGCAACAACAAGAAACGTCCTTTAAGTCGGGGAGAACGACGGCGCAACTTCGTGAAATATGACGAACTTTAGGCGCAAAGTTTCCGCGAACCGCTTTTCTTATTAAGTTGAGCGAAAAACGAGATTTCCCGTTACCGTTCCGTGCGGTAACGGCGATGAAGGGGGAATGATGAGAGGAGGAGGGGGGCGGTGTCACTCGCAGGTCGAGGCCTAGGGCGGTCTGTTTTTTTTGCGTTTTGTTTTGCGCGAAGGAAGGAAGGGGGAAAAAAGGACCAAGGGGGATGGAAAGCGCTGAATAAAATTCCGATTTTTCGAAAACGTCGGTGATAATGTTTATGCGTTGGACTTCATTCTTCTAGCGCGATAGGGGGAAAGTTGGGGTGCGTTATGGAAATCGCACGAAAATCGGAGACGTCGTAAAAATCCGGGAAATCGTACGGATCCTAAAGATTCCTGGAAGTCTAAAAATTCAGGCCTAGGATATACCAAAGAATGCTAAGATCTACAAAGTCTCTCACAATTCTAACACGTCGTGGATTCAAGCAATACAAGGAATTGTAAAAAAGATTCTAAACAGTATTCCAAGAACCGACGTGGTACGGCAAAAATTATTGGACACACCTCCGTTCGTTGTAAACAAGGGGTAACAACGCGGTCTTTATAACGCGTGATGCTAATCACAACATCGCGTATCATTTCGGAATGGGTCACTGCGCGACATCCGTGTGTGAAAGCGAAGATACGGGCTCTTTCGTGGGGTTCGCCATTATTATATTAACCGTTCCGAAAACGAAATTTAATTGAATTACAAACGTACAGGAAGTGGTGAGAATTGTGGAAATCTAAGGAATTCCTGGAATAGGAAAGTAATAGTTAATTGAGAGAGTCGAAATTACAGTTTTATTTTATTTTATAACTAGGTGACCCGACAAACTTCGTTTCGCCCAAAATAGATTTTTATTCAATTAATTTCGAGCGTTCACGATTCCACCCGAAATTTGTTGTTTCTATCGGAAATTGCTAATCACTTTATATAAATCGCGCTGAAAGTTTTTACTAATCAATAATTTACCTTTGAACTGGCCAAAATAACGAAAGCAAACGAACGAAAAAGACGCAATTGAAATTTGGAAAACAACTGAAATCGATAAATAGTATCACTCAGAAAGTGATAATCCACAGATTGGCAACGATATATTTCGTAAATGTAAACTATTTCACTCGAAAAATCAATAAAAAATTATAAAAATATCGGAAAATCATTTAGCCGTGACCACACATCTCAAATTATCCAATCAGAAAGAACATATGCTAAGCTGTCAAATGGAATGACCGGCTACAGCGCCACCTGTTGAGAATTTTTCGATTTTTCTTTTCCTAAACTTTCGCGTAGCAATTACGATCAAACCCGCAAAGGGGAAGTATCCAATTTGGTCCAGTCGTTTTCAAGTTATAAGCATCCGAACAAACCACCATCCATTTTTATATATTGATGATGATGATGATGATGATGATGATGATGATGATGATCATGTACTCTTTGTTTCTATTGTATTCTGATTAAAGTGTACACGATCTATGTATAGGAATGCCTAATTTTGGTTGTTAAATTGTTAGGCATAAGAAAGATTTTCATTTATTTATTTAAAGGAGTAAACAAGTAGAACATCTACATACTTCTCCAATGAACTACTTATCACTAGAGTTGCTCACTAGCGCCAACGAGCAGTGGCGGCGGTTCGATACAATCTTCAGTATAAGTACGAGTCTCAATGAGATCTGTTGTTATTGACAACAGAAGGAAAAGCAAAGGCACAAGGCGATCGACTGTTCGAACAGAAAAATTGGGGAAGCGTAACTCCCAGATTCACACAACGATACTATTAAACTTCTCCGAGTCGAATTAGCGTGCAGATCCTTGAGAAACGAAATTTTAAGGCGAGAACGGAATAACCTATTCACGGGAAACTTTTGTGTATACATGTACGCTGCCGTAAATACTATTTCGCAGGTTTCTGGGTGCGTTTTAAAAGTGTTGCCTACGTCGCGAAAACGACCAATGTTTAATCTTATGTGTAAAGTTTTATGCGTCCGCCGCTGGCTATTGGCGCGAATTGAGCATGTCTACCTATCATTGAGGTTCGTAAGTGGGAAACTCTCATAGAAAGTTGTGCAATGACTGGACTAATAAGGACGAAACTAGTCTCCGGCTGCAGTCTACGATTAATAAAGCATGATTCCCTCCGTCACTACGATTGGTATATGTAATGTAGTCCTGCAGTGCAGCCATTGCACGACTTCCCCTGATAGTTGCCTAACAAACGAGCCTCAGTGTTACGTCGTTCATTGGAGAGTTATGTAGATTGTTATAATAATAATAATAATTAATTTTTCATTTTATAATAGAAACCGTAAAAATTCGTCAATGTATATAATTATAGAAATTTAAAAAAAACAAATCATATACGCCACACACACATGACGCAACAAACATAACAAATAAATATTTAGCAGTCATTCATTGAAACATTCTTCTAATGGGTAGAAGGCTTTTTAAATAAGTATGTATTCAATACAGTTTTAAATTTGATGTTTGGTGGTGTTTTAAATACAGCTGTATTTACGGCCAATTGTCACAGTTCTGGTTTATCACAGTGTTACGGTCAATTTGTCACAGTTCCGGTTTTGTTACTTGTGACTTCTCGCTTCAACTTTTGACGTGTTAAGCATTCGGCTTCTGACGTTCGGTCGAACAGATCGTTTCCCGTGAATAAGTTATTCCGTTTTCGCTTTTTAAACTCGTTTGCCGAAGATATACACGGGAATTCGACCCTGGGAAGTTCAAAAATCATCATTATTATTATCAAATAATTTACATTATCCTCGTACAAGCTTCTTATTGCTGCTGTGAATAGTCCTCCAAATCCTCTATTTTACAAGTTTTTCCGTACTCTCCCCTTCTAACTCGGTCAAAAACTTTCCCCAGGTCTATAAATGCCATGCATGTTGTTCCCTTCTTATCGTTGGTCTTCTGGGCGATTTGTTTTTGTGTGAATATATGGTCTTGTGCACTTCTACCCTTCCTGACTCCACTTTGTGCTTCATGTAGTGTTTTTCCTGTAATTTTTCGCATTCTTCTTTCTAATATCCATTGCCAGCTTCCATTGCATTGTTCAGTAGTGTTATACCTCGGCAATTTTTATACTCCTTTGGGTCTCCTTTCTTTTCAAGATCGCTATTATTGCTCCCACTTTCTAATTTTGGGGTATTATCTTCCTTTTCCATTCAAGAATAATTTCCTGCCCCCTCGTGTTTTAAATACAGCTGTATTTACAGCCAATTGTCACAGTGTTACGGTCAATTTGTCACTGTTCCGGTTTGTTACTTGTGACTTCTCGCTTCAACTTTTGACGTGTTAAGCATTCGGCTTCTGTCGTTCGGTCGAACAGGTCGTTTTCCGTGAATAAGTTATTCCGTTTTCGCTTTTTAAACTCGTTTGCCGAGGATATATACGGAAATTCGACTCAGGGAAGTTAAAATATCATCGTTGTGTGAATTTGGGAGTTACGCTTCCCCAACTTTGCTGTTCGAAGTACCGTTCGCGTTGTGTTTTTACCTCAATTGGAGTGAGCTAGTATAGATTAATGTGATCTGGTACAAACTAGCGGGGAACAACTTTAAACAAGTATACACTAGTATAAACTCTCGTAATGGTGTCACTTTTCCACCAAGAGTTTTGAGGCCGGACAAGATCTTCTATTTCTTTTATTCATTTAGAATTCATGAAATACTGGAAATTTCGAAAATCCCAGAACTTCAGCTGATACCTTGATGGATGTTACGACATGGCGTTGGAGACGATCAGTTGATTGAGTTGCCACGGTATAATACCATTATCATCATGATTATCATTTGCTTCATTCGTTCTCAATGAAAGTGATTAAAAATTTATTCAAAAAATAGTCAAGGACTGATAGCTCGATTAATAGGCGATTCGACCGAGCGTGCATAATTAAAATACTACCGGGCGAACAAATGCTGAAAATAACTGAAAACAACCTTCATTAAATCTCCGGGCATTAGCGATCGATTTCCACCTATTTTTCTTCCATCGACGTCTCAGACGGTTCAAGGTCGTTCTCGTCATCGAACTAACCCTCTCCGATCGCCGTCGGCGCACCCCGAACCCCTCCTCCCCCTCCCGCAAGAAACACGTACGTACCTATCGTACAATTTCGACATACACATATAAATGGAAAACCTTTCGAAACTCGACGGGAACTAACCGAGTAACGAAATTTTCGTTACTCCGATGACGGCGGACGGAGTTATATGAAGGGAGGAAGGGGGCCAGGGAGATTGAGAGGGAGTTAAGGTGGAAAATTAGAAACGTAGAGATGAGGGAGAGGGATGAGATATCGCGGAAAATCGATGGAATGAATTTCAGGACTCCCGAGAGGGCACGAATTTATTCCTGTAATTCCGTATTTCTCTTGTTATGCTCGCCGCCGCCGCTTGCTTCGCTTTTTGCGCGCTTTTTAAAAGGTGGGAGGTCGGTTTTTATTGCGTCGTACCTCGTAATAACGACGCCATCTGCGTGAAGATAATTATATCGAACTGGCGAGCGGGGTGGTGTTTTCTTTTTTCGAGCGGGCTTTTACACGGAATGCGAAATGGTGATATCAAAAGGATACTTAGGAGCCGTTTAAGGAGAAAAAAGAATTCTTTAGTGTGTTTCTCTTCGATTGTAATGATTGACATCATTGATTAGTACGTGTTAATACGGATGGATGAACGCTACGTGAGTTGGCAATGATTACAAGGATCGAAGATCTTGGTCCCGTTAACCAGCGAAACACGTGTCCTGAAATGAATCGATAGCTATCGAGATATATCCATCGTTAGAGTTGAATAATTTGCGCGTAAAAGTTTACACATAACATATGTGCACATAGCATTGGTCGTTTTCGCCACGTAGGCATGATTTTAAAAACAAACGTAGAACTACGAAATAGTATTTACGGCAGCGTACATGCATACACAACAGTTTCAGACAACAGAATAGGTTGTTCCGTTCTCGCTTTAAAATTTCGTTTGTCGGGGATATACACGCGAATTCGACTCTGGGAAATTTAATACTATCGTTGTGTGAATCTGGGAGTCACGCTTCCTCAATTTTACTGTTCGAACTATCACTCACGTAGTGCGTTTGTTTTTCCCTCTACACACCCCCTTTTCAACAAACCAAAACTATTTTCACCTAGCTCCTACATTTCAACTCGCTCAACCTGAAATTCTGTAAAATTTCAGTTAACAGAAGCAGTCTAAAACAGACCAGCTGATCGTTACCAACGCCATATTGCGATAAGTGTTAACTGATCAGTTGTGGCAAGTTGATGGTACTATATCGCATTGACAATCGAGACAACTGATTGTCTGGGACGCTGATCGTATCGTACGCTACATTCTTAGGGCTTGAATCAGCTGATTGTCTTGTGTTCAATTATGACATCTGTCACCTATCAGCTAATCATGTACACCGCGTCATATTGTGACAATTTAACCAGCTGATCGTCTTCTGCGCCATATTCTAACAATCTAATCAGCGGATTGTCTCGTACGATTACGTTGTAAAAACGGAATTAGGCGATCGTTACCAGCATCGTATTCTGACAGCTGTAAACTATCAGCTGATCGCGTGCAGCGCGTCATATTGTGACAATTTAATCAGCTGATCGTTTTGTGCGCCACATTCTAACAATCTAATCAGCCGATTGTCTCGTACGATCACGTTATAAAAACGGAATTAGGCAATCGTTACCAGCATCGTATTTTGACAGCCTTCAACTATCAGCTGATCACGTGCAGGGCACCATATTGTGACCGATTTGATCAGCCGATCGCCTTGTGTGCCATATTCTAATAATCTTATCAGCCGATTGTCTCGTACGATCACGTTGTAAAAACGGAATTAGGCGATCGTTACCAGCATCGTACTTTGACAGCCCTCAACTATCAGCTGATCACGTGCAGCGCGCCATATTGTGACCGATTTAATCAGCTGATCGTCTTGTACGCCACATTCTTACAATCTAATCAGCCGATTGTCTCCTACGATCACGTTGTAAAAACGGAATTAGGCGATCGTTACCAGCATCGTACTTTGACAGGCCTCAACTATCAGCTGATCACGTGCAGCGCGCCATATTGTGACCGATTTGATCACCCGATCGCCTTGTGTGCCACATTCTAATAATCTTATCAGCCGATTGTCTCCTACGATTACGTTGTAAAAACGGAATTAGGCGATCGTTACCAGCATCGTACTTTGACAGCCCTCAACTATCAGCTGATCACGTGCAGCGCGCCATATTGTGACCGATTTAATCAGCCGATCGCCTTGTGTGCCACATTCTTACAATCTAATCAGCCGATTGTCTCCTACGATCACGTTGTAAAAATGGAATTAGGCGATCGTCACCAGCAGCGTATTGTGACAGCTGTCAACTGTCAGTTGATCACGTATAGCGCCATATTCTGACATCTGTCGACTGATCAACTTACTATTTCGTATGTTGAATTGACTGAAGACAATCCTTCAGAGCTTATTGTCTTCTGCGCCATATTGTTACTAACTCAAGCCACCATCTTATAAAACACTGTTTTGACAACAACAATAATAATTGTTACTATTGTGAACTTAATTTAAGGTTGTATTTGACTTTAATTCGTTTTATTCCGATAAACGTTACAAGTAAGTAAAATATTTCTAATGTCAACGTTGACGATTTTCGCGCTTCAAACTAGGGCGACCTACTCATTGACAATTATTATTATTATTATTATTTTAGAATCGATTAACAAGTTTCTATACATTTACTCAAACAAACCTTTTCACTTTTCGTCTACTTTTGCGCCAGTTTCTCCCTCTCTCTGCTAATTTTCTCTTACGACGAAAACCCACGCAGTTAACGCTATCCGTCAGACGTAACGAGGGCCGAGGGTTGATCCCACCGTAAAAATTTATCGTGCCTAAATTCGCCCCGGACGGGGGAAAAATTGCGTTTTCGAAGCCGGCAAGTACCGAATAGAATGACCTCGTCTGAAGTGAAAAGTGAGAGTTCCCAAAAAAAAAAAAAAAGAAAACGTCGCCAAAAAGTTATAAATTAGCAGTTCTAGTAGCCCCGGAATTCTCGTTCTTCCCCTCTGGGGGATTCGAGAGAAAAAAATTATCCTTCATATACAGGGTGGTAAACCCTGTATACAAATCGAAGTGATCGAAGAAAGAGTTACTGTGTATATTAAATGACCTATAAATTCCTCCATACGAAGCTAAATTTTTCTTGTAAAATTTCGACTTCTCCGTTCTGTTTCAGATCGATCCGCCCAACGAAACGCAAAAAGACGCCGGGGAAGGTATAGGACAGGGAACGGGAGCTGACGATGCCAGTTCCGACGATGCCCGCACCTCCCTGCAATCGCCCAGATCGCAAAACACCAGCAGGGAGGAGGACGAATCGTCCAACGCAAACGAATCAGATACGAAAAGTCCGAACCAAAGGTATTTGGTCACAGTTCTCGTAACTCAAGGCACCGACAAAAAAAAACAGTGGGTGGTTTTCGACGCCACCTTTTTTTTGCGTAGAGAGGTATTTCGTACCCCTTAGAGAGTAATGTTGCGATGTATATACACGTACGTACGATAGTCCCCTTGCACTTTTCGACCTCCCTTACTTTTAGGCACGGCAATCAGACGATTCTTTTTACGATGCATAGGATTTTTGAGTATTTGAAAGTTTTGAGTTTTCCGTTTGTGGGATTTGAGGTTTGTCAAAATGATTTTTGAATAGGGCTTTGAGATATGTTTTGATTTACTTTTTATGGATTTTGTTGAAGTGTGGTGTTTCAGAAATGAAACAAAAGGATGCTGAATTGACTGCAATTTGGTCCTTGACTTCGCCGGTCCTATAAATTCAAATCTAGTCAACTTTTTGATTTTGAACCGACGCACCGCGCAAAAGCTCTAGAATGTTCCTCAGTAGCTCGCTAAGAATTTTAGGAATATTATACATAAAAATTCGGATTTCGTTGAAAATCGGAAGAAATTTCGAATAAATCGCTGTCGCATCTTTAGTCATGGCTCAATTGTGATCGAATACACCTTCTTAGAAGCAGATTTTGGCTACGAATCGAATGGAATAAGAAAGAACACGGTGTCTCTAATACTTTTCGCGCTAGAGCAAAATTATGCTAATATCATATCCGAATTTTCAAACTTTAAAGCACCATCATTCCAGAACGGCTGGTCGTAGAAATCTGCGATTTGTTTTGTTTCAATCAGCTCCTCGAGTACTTTCAGTTGATCAGGGTTGAATGTTAATTTTTCATCGACTGTACAAAATTTCGTTGCAAACTCAAATTTTCATTTTAGGAGAAATTTCAAATAAATCGCTGTCGCACCTTAATTTATGCCCCGATTGTGATCGAGTAGATCTTCCTGAGAGTAGATTTTGGCTATGAATCGAATGAAACAAAAATGAACGTCCTATCTCTAATAGTTTTCGTGCTAGAACAAAATTATGCCAATATTATGCCCGAATTTTCAAACTTTATAGCCCCATATTTCCGGAACGGCTGGTTGTAGAGACCTACGGTTTGTTTCGTTTCGATCAGCTTCTGGAGTACTTTCAGGTTATCAAGATTGAACTCAAATTTTCGTTGACTGTAGAAAATTTCGTTGCAAAGCGAGATTTTCGTTTTGAAAGAAATTTCGAATAATCGCTATCGCACCTTTAGTCATGGCTTAATTGTGATCGAGTAGACCTTCCCGGGTGCAGATTTTGGCTACGAATCGAATGGAATGAAAACGAACGCAATGTCTCTAATAGTTTTCGCGCTAGAACACAATATTTTCAAACTTCAAAATCCTATAACTTCCGTTTATAGTATAAAACTCTCCTAAGAATGGCAGATGGGGAGAGGAGCGTACTCAAATGCCTACGAATTCGTATTTCTGAAACACCGCACCGAACGAAATCCTCACCACAAGAAAGCACGAGATTGTATTCGAACGACTTTTTGTCTTTGTTATAATTTCTTTGTTTTCAAATTAATCGCACCGTCTTGCTAGTTATTTGATTCACACACTAACCTTCAAAAAACAGAACCACGAACACGTTTCTCGCAAATATTTTCCACCCACCCCCAATGTTAGCAAACTACCGCGGGATATTACGAGTAACAACCGTAACGACAAAACAACGCAAAATTTTGGGCTGATTTGGTTATTTTTAGTTTGAAACGTTTTTATATTAAGTAATTTAACATTAGTGTTTAATATTTTATGAATTTCCAATCACAACCTCATAGATATTTGTCGTCAAAACTCTCCGGTACACTCCTCACCACAATTAATCACTCCTCAATCACATCTAGTTGAAGATTTGCATGGTAATGAGTAGTAAGGTTCGACAAACGAGGGCACGATAAGTAGTGTAAACCGCACTGACGCTGTCACTCCATCCCTTGTCCCCACTTACGTGCAAGGCGCGAAATTGAAAATTCGGAGGGGTGACAGCGCCCGGTTTATACGTTTTATCGTACACTCGTTTGTCGAACCTTACTAATGAGTGTTACTTATACACAGAAAAGTCGTGTCTCCGTCAACTGAAAAAACGCTAACAAAAAATTATTATCCATCCAATTTTCAAGGCCCATTTTGTAGTTTTAGCAACAGCGGTAAAAGACTTCAAGGTCTACCAGAAACTAGAAGCCTAGAAGACCTTTTAGACTCGAGAGCCGAAATATGAATTCGAAGAAGAATCTAGATGACTCAGCGTGATTGGTCAGCTCGAAAAGTACCTGTGAAATGACTTACTAAGCAAGGACAACAACCGCGCGGTTGCGGTCCGTGGTTACTAACCGTACGATTGTTGTCTTTCCTTAGTAACTCATTGCACATCTACTTTGCGAGTTGTAGTAACCCTAATTCCCTTTGTGGTAATTATTGGCTTATGCGATTTGTACTTGCTTAGTAAGCTATTGCACAGCTACTTTGCAGGCGCGTTTTGTCATCCAGATTCTTCTTCGAATTCCGATTGTCATAGTTCATGATGTCTTCTGAGATTCTTGGAGATCTCGTAGAGTCGAGTTTGATCAATTAAAATTTATGACCTTCTTTTCTTGGGAGTGGAGGGGATTTGACATATTCAGAACATTGTAAGCGGAAGGCGTTGGTGGAGGAAAGCGATTTTTCTGCGGAAATTACCACAAGACCAGCACGAACATGTGAACATTTCGAACCGTCTCTTATAATTTCAACCCGTTTCGATCCTAACCAGCATCAACCGTAACCGTTTCCTTCGCCCGAAACCAAAAAACTTTAATGAAAATACCGACCAAACGAAAAGAAACCATTAACGTAGCCAAAAATTAGCCGCATTAGTGTGACTTGTGATCCGAGAAGAAATAGAACTGTTGCTAATGTATTGCAGAACGGAGCGCAGAAGGGAATACCAACAAAGGTCCGGGGAATCGACGAAGGTGGCAACGCAAAGCTGGAAGAATCTACGCGCCGTCATGGCCTACTACAACACCCTGCGCAAGATCAAGAGGTTCTAGTTCCTATATATCATTTCTAAAGTCGTTTCTTGCAGTTGCAACCTCTATTCGATGTTTGGTGGCCTCCTTCAATATTAATTAGTATTATTATTATTATTATCATTATTATCATTATTATCGTTATTATTATTATTATTATTAAACACAAGCTCTATCGTTGTCGTTATTGTTATTTATCATTATCGTTGTTATTATCGTTATTAGCGTTTTCGACTCTAAAACAAAGGAGAAAAATCGATTTAATGGAACTAACCTGCTGCGCTGTTGTGATCCGGAATAGTTCCTGTGGATCGGTTTGGATCTATTTTTCTTTTTCTTTTTCTTTTCCGCTGCGTGTTTTTCTTTTTCCTTTTACTTTTCCGGTGGTGGATCCGAGTCAAGGATTGCTTTTGGAAATCAACTTATCTGTTTCAACCATTAAAAACAAATGTTTGAACCTCAACTCCTCAATTCCTCAAATCCTTAAGAAACTAGCTCACAATTATGATAGAAACTTCTTTCGGATTTCGGACTGCATCCGATTGACTTCCGATTTAATGACATTCTTCCCATACAATTTCCCAAGAAGGGGGTGGTATACACAGCGAAACTTCGATGTTAACTAAAGGCACGATCCGAAACAAGTTTGTACGGGGATATAAACCGCGAAGGCCCAAGAAAGATATGTTTGTGCCTTGGCGAAGTTTGAATACCAGCCTGTATATGTTTCGGCCAACTTGTTTCCTATCTTCACTAAAAAGCGAAGCAGAGTTCTAACGCAACAGACCAATTGGTAATTCGAACATGAATTTTTCGTCAAATGACCAAAATTCGGTTAAAAATCGTGATTTTCACTTTTGGGCCGAATTTCAAATCGCTCTCGCCGCTTTATTTATTGCTCGATCCCGATCAAGTAGAGCTTCCTAGAAGTAGATTTTCCCTGGGAATCGAATGAAATAAGAACGAGTGCGCTATCTCTAATAGTTTTCACGCTAGAGCAAAATTAAGCTAACATCATGTCTAAATTTTCAAAATTTAAAACCCCATATTTCCGGAACGGCTGGTCGTAGAGACCTGCGGTTTGTTTCGTTTCAATCAGCTCCTCGAGTACTTTCAGTTTATCAAGTTTGAACCCCAATTTTTGTCGACTGTAGAAACTTTCGTTGCAAACCGAGATTTTCATTTTGGAAGAGATTTCGAATAAATCGCAATCGCACCTTTAGTTATTGCTCAATTGTAATCGAGTAGACCTTCCCGGGTGCAGATTTTGGCTACGAATCGAATAAAATAAGAACGAACTCGGCATCTCCAATACTTTTTGCGCTAGAACAAAATTATGCAAATATTATGCCCGAATTTTCAAACTTTATAGATCCATATTTCCGGAACGGCTGGTTGTAGAGACCTACGGTTTGTTTCGTTTCGATCAGCTTCTGGAGTACTTTCAGGTTATCAAATTTGAACTCAAATTTTTTGTTTACTGTAGAAAATTTCGTTGTAAACCTAGATTTTCATATTGGAAGAAATTTCAAATAAATTGCTATCGCATCTTTAGTTGTGTTGGAATAGATCTTGCTAGAAGCAGATTTTTCCTAAGAATCGAAAGGAACAAGAACGAACGTGCTATCTCTAATAGTTTTCGCGAAATTATGGGAAATTCTTGGTTAAGAATTTTGTTCAAACTTCAAAGTAACGTATCTCCAAAACGGTAAGACTTAGTGATCTCCGGTTTGTTTCATCTAAATCACCTCATCGAGTACTTTAAGCCTACCGAGATTGAACTCGCTAGCTCTATAGGAAATATGCTATCTCGAAAAACTGACAAAATTTCTATGCTTGGACATTTCGACAAAAATATTTTTTGCGTCCAATCGCGTTCAAAATATGCCCGTCCGGTAAATTTTGTCCCATAGATTCCAAATCTTACATCCCCGACGACGTGTCTTTCATCGTGTTCGTCCGGTTAAGAATAAAAGTGCTCGTTAACCAAAGTCGTGTCCCCAAATTTGGTTCCCTACGTAACTTTTCTGCTGTGGATAGTGATTCGCCCTCCGAAACACGTATGCAAATTGGTATAGTATTTTAGCGTATTGTACTATACTTTGTTGAAACAAAAGAGCACTTGTGGTTAAGTGCTCGAACCCAAAAGGGGACATTATTTCCGGAATGGGACAAATGCTTCCTGGATTCAAAGTTTAGAGAAACACAATTCAATTATTTGCAAATCTAGTTATATAAATAATAAACTTTGAAACTCCCATATGTTTGGAAAACATTAGTCCCAGCATCTGTCCCGTGATTCAGTTCCCAAAAGCGGAAGTTCCTTACTATATCAAACGTTTGAAATGTCCACTAACATCCGTGTAAATTTTATTGAAATTGGGATTAAAATGTCCCATCCTAGAGTAGTGTATCAGAAATATACGGTCATTTCCCGAATGGGACACTTTCTTCCCAAATTCCAAGTTTCAAGAATTAGAAGATTAGAAGATCTGATGCTATACCCCAAAAATTTACAGCGTTGACTAACATCCCTGTGAGTTTCACCGGAAATCGAAGTGGGACATTTCTTCTCACCGGAGTTGCTCAATTTGCGCCAACAGTACTACAACTATCATAAACGACTGTACTAGAATAACAAAATTACGCTATACTAATACGAATATTGTTGGCGCAAATTGAGTGCCTCTGTTTATTACTAGAGCTTCTTAAAAAGATGGATGACGTGTCATCATTATCAGTAGTGTAAATCGGATTGACGTTGTTGCTTCTTCGACATTTATTATTCAATGATAATTTATCAATGACAACGTATCATTGGAAAATAAAATTCGGAGGAGTGACAGCGTCAATCCGATTTACACTACTTAATAATAAGACGTCATCCACCTGCTTAATAAACTCTATTTGTTACCCTAAGAACGTCTCATCTTCACAAAACGCATGGGACAGAAATGTGTTAAGGGTTCTTATCAACTAAATCGGTTCCAAATCTAAGGGATGTTACCGAAAATTTGATTTGCGAGCTGTAGGTTTTGTGCCCTCCACAATTCTGGGATATGGGACAAATTAATCCCAGCACTTATAACGGGGAGTTTCATGAGAAAATGAGGTAAAATCTGATGGCGCTGGAAAAAATTTCGAAATTCGAGCTGGGACATTTCTCATTACCTCAACAACTCCATATCTTTAAGAAAGTACGGGACAAGAATTGACCGCCACCATTGGAATGAGCGAAATCTTTCCCAAATTTGATACCCCGAGAATTTGATTGATACTTATAGATGGTACACCTTCCATAGTTGCAAGAAACGTTCGTCCCGGTATATGTCCCGGGACAAAAACTAATAGGGAAAGAATTAGGGCGAATTCTAAAAGCAATCTTTAATTCGTACCACCTCGTTGCGTTAAAATGAAAACGAATTCCATACACACGCCTTTCCTTTCTAGATTCTTTTGTTTTGAGATTGTTTTTTCTTTTTGATATGAACTTCTATAGTCTTTCCTTTTGTTTTTTGAGACTTTTGCTGTGTATCATAGGTTTTTTTTCTTTCTTGTTAACAACGCGAGATTTCGTCGATGTTTCCCCATTCGAATTTCCCCCGAACGTGTTGATGAGATCGGTAACACCGAAACACGTGTCCTAACAAAAAATCTTTTTCCGTTGATTTTTTTGGGGGAAAACAGCGATGATCTCTCAAACTAGTATCGTTACGTATACATACTACTACTATTACTACTACTACTAACTAGATCTTACTACTTAGAACTTACTCGATAGTGCGCATTACTGTTGTTTTGGTGACACTCGTATTTACCTACCGTTTCTTTGTAATGTATCATATTGTTTTTTGGAAGTTTAGTGGTTGAGAGTTACTATTAGAGTTTGGAAAGGTAATGAAGTTTGCTCGGGCATCCCGAACGGCGCGCTGGTTTTTCTCACGGAAGAACGGTCACTCTTTCTTCTTCCAGAACCAAATCGAACCAGAGATGGATGAAACTGAGGACCACCGTTCAAATATCGTCTGCGATGCAGAAGGTAAGAAATACGATGTTTTTCTTTCCCGTTCATTTCCTCCATTTTCCTTTCCCCGAAAAAAAAGAGAAAAAGGAGAAAGAAACGTTACCGCCATCTATTTAGCTCGTCCTTTACACGAAAACTTTCGCGAAACGCAAACGACTCCCGAAAACACAATGGAAAATGAAAATGTTTTCCCCCGAATCAAAGTCGGGGATCCGTTTGAACCTCGTTCTATTGATTATCCGTCGTCTCTCCGCTTCCGGGCAACTTTCTTAATACTGACGACGGGCATCTGAATGAGCGAAGTAGGAGCAGGAGGAGGGGGAGGAGGAGGAAGAAGACGCCTTTATCGAGATCCTAAAACCATCGCTAAAATCCTCACTTCGGCGACAGATTACATCGAGATCCGACCCGATTCTCACAAAAGGAGTTCTTGAAGATCAGAGGAAGACGTTTACTTCGCTAAGGACGAGGAAGTTCGCTAAATTTGTCTTTGCTGTCGCGACATCGACGGGATATTAGTAGCTCAAGGGCTTTTCATGTACTGGGCGATCGCGAAAATGAAAAGAAGTTGCGATATTTCCGAGCGTTCGTTTGACATGTAACTAATTTGAAAGTAGGTGTGAAAACCAATCACCCTGTGTACATGGGGAAGCCGGTGCACTGGGAAACTTCAATTTTTTTGGTCAAGTCAGAAATATGTATTTCAAATTCAATACGCATATCGTGTACTATCAATATCTACAAATTCGGGAATTTTACAAGTTGCGTCCAGGAATTCCGATACCGCCGCAGGCCAAAATCGAAGAGGAACTTACGATACAATTAGTATACCGTCATCCTTATTCATGCGATTGATGATGGTCAACTTAATAGGATTGATAAGGAATAAACTACGGCAAGCTGTAATAATTTTTGCTCCTTGGTCATCCTCCAGAATCTAGTTTGTAAACAAATCGCATCAAGTTTCGACAATTATCAACGATATCGTCCTGAAGGATGTTAGACAGAGTTACTCTCTGTAGTTGACGTAATAATGAAGGTTTGATAAAAGTGTGGATCGTTATATAGTGTAAACCGTACTCCCTTCTATAAATTCTATTATTCAATGATAGCTTATCATTGGTCATTAGTAATTGTGGTAATTTTTCCAACAAATTATACTGTTTTCTGTATCGAAAACGTGTCGACAATGAAATCGCCTACATTTAACACATCGTCGTCGCACAACTCTGGCAGCTTTTCATCACTGACATCGGTAGTTCAATCCGATAAGCTCATTTCCATTTCACTGTCACTTTCGAATGAACTTCAAATATGTCTTGTCTTTTTTCTTATGTCAAATTTCACTTTCGTGGATACTTATTTTTCTTCGAGATTTCTTCTCTAAGCGATATCCTCTAATCTTGCCTTTTCTGGTGTTGTGGTGTAAGCCGAGACTTTCCTTGCCTCTGCCTAGCTGTTCGCTTCATCGGCTGCCCTTTAGGAAATGGCTTAGTCTGTTCGGGAGGTACCAATTTGATAAGTGATAATCTTTTAGAGCTATCAACAATTTCACTGCTGGCTGTTATTGAAGAGGTTGAAGGTGTGGACAGTAGCTTAGCATTGGTTCTGTTGAGATACCGTCATATTTTCGTTCTTACCGATTTCGTCTCGGGAAGGAAGTTTGCTATCACCCAGGGTGCCAGCCAGCTAGTCGGCGAGGGAGTGGGGTAAATAAATCCAAAGAGCTATATATTAAAGGCGCCACCTATTTTACACTTACCCTTCTTCGCTAATTTACGAATTTAGTGATGCGTAAACGCCAAATACGTTTTCAATAATATCTGTCTTAAACCGAAAGCCCCCGAATAATACATCCATCGGAAAACGTATAGTAATTTCGCCACAAAACAGGCACGAAGGCTCCCTCTATCCGTGAGAAAGGAAATCGATAATCAATCCGCAAAAAAGACATCCGTCAATTTTCAAGTTTGAGCCTACACGAGCAATCTACCAGGGACGTACTAGGACAGCTCGCCGTACTCCCTGTAGATCAAACTCATTATCATTGGTAGAAACGAAACTATATCCGTCAAGTTCTTCATTTCACACTCCGAAAACACCACATGTACGTCAGGATATTTTGCGAATTCGACCCGTCGAAATAATTCGAAAAGAAAAAAAATGGGGCTATTTATATGCCGCCCTCGATGCCGATGGTTCCGATCCGATCGGCTGTGCTCCTCATCCTCCATTTTGTCGCGGCTGATATACCTTGACTTGTCATAAAATATCGCCGAAACGCGTCATATACGAAGCGATGGCGATGGCGTCCGCCTCGCATGTAATATGTATTGCGAAATATAAATGGAGATGGGATTCGAATTTTGGGGGGCGGAGGAAGGTGGGGCAGGAAATCGGTTACGCGCTCCAATAATCACGAATGGGGCAGCTCGCGTTATTGTGTTGGTAACGTCGAATCGGTAATCCGCAGGTAATTCGAGATAATTTCCAGAGCTTATCAAATTTAGATGTAAGAAGACTGCGGCCAATGTGTCTCCAATTAGATAAATTTTGATGAAAGGACATGGGACAAAATTGTCCCGGTATTTTCGGTGTAATGCGTGTGAGACGACGAATTTTTAGATATTGCGAAACGATGAGTTCAAAATTAGTCTCAAATTTATGCTTTCGGAAGAAAATGCGGGACAAAAGTGTCTCAGTAGTGTTAGTATGGAGCAAAAGTTTCCCGATATATTCCGTACAAAAAGAAAATCATCCTTGTCGATTACTAAGCAAAAATTTAATTGAACAATGCGTGTCCAAGATGATTTAAGAGTATGCAGTTTCATCTGCGATCTGGGACATTTATATCGCACTAGAATCGAAGATTTGGGACATTTATGTATACCCTATCAGAATTGCGAAGCTTTGAAATTCCAAATTGTACAAAGAACATTTAGGCCCCGCATATTTCGGAATTTTGACGTTTTATTCGGGACATTTGTGTCCCAGTAAAGTTCTTAAGCTGAAACAATAAAGTTTTGGGGACCTAGAAATTATGTCGGGAACATTTACATTTGAGTATAATCAACGCCAAAGTCTTGAAATTTTACAAATTTATCTGGGACAACTACATTTATATCCCAATAGAATCGAAGAGTTGGGACATTTATATCCTAGCTGAATCGAAGATTTGGGATATTTATATCCCAATAGAATCGAAGATTTGGCACATTCATGTATATCTTCCACAGAGTTACGAGGCTTTGGAATTCCAAATTTTACAAAGAATATTTGCGCCTCGTTTAGTTTGGAATTTTGGCGTTTTATTCGGGACATTTGTGTCCCAGTAAAATTAAAAAATTTAACAATACGGTTTTGAGGTCTTAGATATTATATCGGGAACATTTACGTTTGAGTAGAATCAACGCCAAAGCCTTGAAATTTTTCGAATTTATCTGGGACAACTACATTTATATTCCAAGAGAATCGAAGATTTGGGACATTTATGTATATCGTCTCCAAAATTGCGAAGCTTTGGAATTCTAAATTTTACAAAGAACATTTACGCCTCGAATGCTTTAGAATTTTGATGTATTATTCAGAACATTTGTGTCCCAATAAAATTAAAAAGGTGAAAAAGTTAGAATATGAAATAACCTGACTGAGATCTTAGAGTTTCTATCCCGGGACACTGGAGATGATAAAGCTTTTTATCTTTGTTTGGGACATTTATGTGAGATTTAAGAAAATTATTTTGGAAATTTTGTCCCAATAAGATTCAGAAGATAAAACATAGGAAGTCCAAAATTCTCAAATTTTACCAAGCACATTTATGTCCCCGTAGTATGGGAAAAACTAAATAGCTAGAAGTTTGGAAAATTGGATATACGCCAGGGACATTTATGGCCCGTTAAAATTGATAGCATTACATAACAATACTTTGAAATTTAATAATTCGATCTGGGACATGTACGTCTTAGCAGAATTCAAACGTTAAAAAAATGGAACTTTAACCTATCTGTGATACTTACGTCCTCGTAGTACTGGGAACGAGATGATAAAAATCTTTTGTTTTTGCTTGGGACATTTATGTGAGATTTTGGAAATTTATTTTTGGAAGTATTGTCCCAATAGGGTTCAGGAGATAAATAGCATAGGAAGTCCAAAATTCTCAAATTTGACCAAGGACATTTATGTCCCCGTAGTATTGGGAAGACCAAACAGGCTAAAAGTCTGGGACATTTATGTCCCGTTAAAATTGAGAGAATTGCATAATGAGACTTTGGAATTTTATAATTCGACCTGGGACATGTACGTCTTAGCAGAATTGAAACGTGTGAAAAATGAAACTTTAAACTATCTGGGAAATTTCCGTCCCAGTATAGTTGGGACGATGAAATAGCGGAATATATATATATATATATATATATATATATATAATTCTAGATTTTTATCTGGAAAGTGTATGTCTCGTCGGAATTGAGCAGTTTAGACGGCAAGATTTCGACATCTTCAAATTCGCATGGGACATTTACAAACCAGTAAGGTTGAAATAATTGAATAGCGAGGGTTTAGGAGCTTTTAAGTTTAATCTGGAACGTTCACCGCAGAGAAGGGATTAAGCGGGGTAAACTCGGCTGGGATATTTATGTCTCAATAGTCTTTAGTCCAGAATATATTGGTTCCAAGTTTAGAAAATGATGTCCCGGTAATTATCTTTTAACCGTGGGATTATTGCACTCATGTTAGGTATCTACGTATAATTAGCTCTTTATGTAAGGAAAATGTCATTTCCTGGTTTGGGAAGCATATGTCCCGCCAAGATGGAGGAAGAAACTTTAATTTCTTTGGTGGGACAGTTCCATCCAAGAATAAACCGCACCTAACAAACTTTAATGCAATACGAAGTTTCTCTTTTTCGTGTCTCCAGGGACATCAAAGAAACGTGATGCTACCCCCTCCTACGCACAAACATGAATTACGACTTTCCTCCCTCCCCCGGATGCCAAGGTAAAAAACGCACCCTTTTACGAGGAAACCGCCACGGAACTTGCTTAAATCGCGCTTTATCTTTCTGCCACCGACATCATATTCGTCGCCCCCCGTCGCTCCCCAAAAATGGAAGGAAAAAATCGCGTCATTTGTTCGCGCGCTTATTTCTAATTCCCCGTCCCGTCTCGCGCGCGCGTTCCTGAAAACTAACTAGGACGAAATTCCGAAACGTCGACCCGGATTTAGCAAGATGTATGGACGGAAAGGAAGATAAATCGCGTCGATGCCGCCGCCACCGCCTCCGGCGTATCCTCCTTTCTCGTTTATCGCCGTCCTCCGAGAGCGTGGCCTCCTTTGATAACCGCGGGCGCATAATATTTAGACCAAATATATACAATTTGACGGGGTGTGTTTGTTGTTACGTAATTTGTATCTTCGTCGAAATGCGAGAGATGTTTCGGAAACGTCGCGCGTGTCGGTTGATAATTTTGACGAATTGGAAAGCGGGTGAAGGGGGGGGACGAGCGGATTGTTTTGTGAATTGTTTTGATTTTCTCGTCGAAATCGGAGGCACGGTTTGAAGCGTGAAAATCGATAATATGCGTTTTCGCTGGTCGAAAATTTGATTGTAGCGAATGCGATAAAACGTATATAGGACAGTGTAGACGAGCGATAGCTACACGATTTAAAGGATATGTGGGACATGACCGCTTCGGGAGAATAGATTCGTCGAGTGTAGCGAAGCACGTTTGCGACACGGAACACGACATTAAAATCGAAAATTTAAAATGGATAACACTTTGGGGTGATACACACACGTAAAAACACAAATTTTAAATAATTCTTAGATTATCTCAAATAATCTTAGCTCAACCTAGCATATACTAGGTCCTACTAGCACTCCACTAGCACTTTACTAACGCTTCACAACAACGCGAAAAAGAAAATAACGGCATCGTAATTAACAGAAAGAAAAACTCACCTCCAATAGAGGGGAAAAAACAAACGCACGACGTGGCTGGTAGTTTGAATAGTAAAATTGGGGAAGAGTAACTCCCAAATTCACACAATAATAATGTGAAACTTTCCAAGGTCGAATTGGCATGCACATCCTCGACACGCGAGTTTTTATAGCGAAAACGGCCACAAGCAGGATGCTAACACGTGCCTCCAAAAGGGGCGAGTTGTATCAGAAACCTAGGAAAGAGGGGCGCCATCTACACGTCAAAAGTGGAAGCGAGAGGCCAAAAGTGACAAAGTCGAACACTGTGATGTAGTTTAAAGATCCTGTCAGCTTCACTTATAAAAGTTTTCGAATTCTGTCAGCAATGGACACGTGTATACTGTACTGTATACACAGTTTCATCTGCCACACTACTACTTCTCGTACGTTTTAGCAACGAGTACGTAGACAGCTTCTTTTATCGCAGACCTTTTAAAGGTCCAGGCAGCTCCAGTTTTCAAACTTCTCGAACTCTGTCGGCAATGGAGACGTGTACAGTTTCATGTACGAAACAACTACTACTCGTTCTTTTTAGAAACGATTGCGTAGACAGTTTCTTTTACCGTAGACAGACCGTTTAAAAATATGTGCGGGCATATAAGCACTTTAACTTAGTAAACTTCCCGAACTCTGTTGACGATGGACACGTGTACAATTTCATCTCCCAAACAACTACTTCCCGTACCTTTTAGAAATGAGTACGTAGACAGTTCCTTTTACCGTAACCCGTTTAAAAGTCCAGGCAGCTCCACTTATCACACTTTCCGAACTCTGAAGGCAATGGATACCCGTTTACAGTTTCATCTACGAAACAACTACTACTCGTACTTTTTAGAAACCAGTACGTAGACAGTCTCTTTTACCGTACTCAGACCTTTTAAAGATATGTATGGGTATACAAGCACTTTCACTTACCAAACTTTCCGAACTCTGCCAGCAATGGACACGTGCACAGTTTCATCTGCCAAACAACTATTTCCCGTACCTTTTTAGAAATGAGTACGTAGACGGTTTTGTTTTACCTTAGATCCTTTAAAGATCCAGGCAGTTCTACTTATGAAACTTTTCGAACTATGTCAGCAATGGACACGTGAACAGTTTCATCTACCAAACAACTACTTCTCCTCCTACTTAATAACTTAATAACTTTTTCGGACTCTTTTCGAACTTCCTCAACTTCGTTAGAGATTAATAGGTATAAAGTTTGATCTATCGAACAGCTTTTTCCCGTACCTTCTAGAGATTAGAATTCATACAGGAAAATTTCCAGGCTCGGACGTGCATCTTCATCTCTCGTGATCTCTCAAAGGAACGTTATTTTTACGAGATATAAAGAAGCGCCTTTCGTAACAAATTTATATCGTTACGTTCCGGAAACATCGCTTCTCGTACGCGATTCATTTGTCAGCCGTTGAGACAATAGCTAGCGCTCTATGTCATCTCCCGTCATATATCTTTTCAATTCTCTCCGACTAAAAGAGGAGTAGGAAACGCCGTATCGTATCGTACGCGATGTATCCGGTTTTATTGGGTATAAATTCTGGGCGAGGCCCGCCCCGTTGTCGATAACATCGGGCGAACTCGAGACGGCGATTTACGTGTGTATACGTATTTCGTCTTTCTTGGAAATTTTATTGGCGCGAAACGGAATTGTCGCGTTTTCTAACGTGACATCGCGAAGCATATTTTTACGTTCCGTTTATTTAAATCGAATGCATGCGTCGTCCGAAGTAACGTTGCACGTCGAGTGGAGCTGAAGAACGCGGTGGATGCGGGGAAAAAAGCAAATTCCCGGATCCGAAACGGCGCAAACTTGGCGCGCGTGTTTGCGTGTTTGCTACGAATGGAATTGGACTCAATGATTTGTTTTGTCGTTTTCTCCTGAAACATGATTTGTTTCAGATTTTAACGCTCCAACAATTTCGACGATGGAAGAGATTTAAGTTCATGCGAGTTTAATTTAGTTGAACGTTGTCATCTTCAGGGATAAGCTGAGATTCGCGGAAAGGAAACGAGGTCGGATGCATATGCGCGTAGGAAAGTTTCCTGAATAGTCTAAAATGCGGAAAATATGCACCAACTCCCCTCCCTCCGTCTTAAACTACCGGAAATTTTTCCCCAAAACTCAACGAGTCAAAATATAAATAAAAGCTGGACTTAAAGTAACGTATTTCCTGTTGTCGACTTCCGCACGGCGTGGTAATTGGTGTAGGGACGGAAACTATCCAAGATGGCCGATTTTTCGCACGTGATAAAAAATGTCGGAAAAGCAGCTTATGCCTCCTTACGATAGTTCTCACATGTTCCCAAAAATAAATTTTAGCTCTCTCCTAGTCCTATACTCATATATACTAGTTCTATAATAAAGGTGATTGCAAGGACTGTTGTATAATTTATTGACACTATATCACATCGGTAAACTCCTCACCACACAATTGTTTTAAAATAAAGGAGTTTACCGATGTGATATGGTGTCAGTTCTCTAATAGATTATACTAGCTTACACTAGTCCCCTTACGACAACGTGAAAGAGAAAATAAGGCATCGCGATTAGCAAGAAAAAAAAAAGGAAAACTCACCTCCAAATAGGGAAAAGCAAATGTCCAACGTGGACGATAGTTCCAACAGTAAAATGGGGAAAGCGGAACTTCCAGGTCTATGCAACGATAATGCACAACGTACCAGAGTCGAATTTCCGTGTATATCCTCGACAACGAGACTTAAAAGGGAACACGGAATAAGGGAAACAACCTGTCCAACTGAACGTTATGAGCACAATAACCCCACACGCGCGTCCAACAGGCGCAAGCCGTATCAGAAACTTACGAGAGCGAGGCGCCATCTATGGCCAAAGTAACAATACATAATTTAGGTGGTGACATCTTTTTAGACTGTATATACTTCTATAGGAAAAAATATTCTTTCTGCTGTAATTTTAGAAACTTAGTATGACATATTTAACCTCTTATGATAATGACACTGCAAAGGCATTTACAGCTTCTCTTTATTGTGCACGTGTGTTTATAACTACATTACGATAGTTCCTGGAGAATGGCCTCATCGGAAATTTAAAAATTATCTAGATTGAAGACGAGCGGCTATTGACGAGTGAAGGCTATTTACGTTTGTAAAATTTTAGGAATAATTCTTGCACATTCAAACATGTTTACATGAAGGTCCATCAAAATCCCTAAAATTTAATATTTATCTCGGCGGTTTGTACCGCTTCAAAGGCTTTGGAGCAGCAACAGAAACAGGCTTTTTACATGGTGCAGTTCCACATAACTGCCAAATTTCATCGAAATCGGTATTTCCGAAAATCGATGAGGGCGAGAGAGGATAATTTTGGTTAAGAATAAAGGTTCTTGATTCCAACGTGTTTTAATAGGCCTCTTGGTGCATTCTATGCTCATATTTTCAATATTTTCTTCTTGCAACAATGGCAAAGTAATTGGTAAAAGACAGTCTCATTCTTGGGGGCACTTTTCATCCCTTCAAAAGTGCTATTGGTAGAGAGCAGTAACCGGCATCCAGGAAGCGATCCCACATGCGCACCCAACACGGCGCAGCCCTATCATAGAATCCAAATTACGAATGCGGCACGTTGAAGCGAGAGATCATGGAATAGTAAAACAGAAAACCTAACAATTGGCCGTAACAGCGGGTTTGAAACCTTTCCTTATGCGTCACTTTGAAGCAAGAGTGAAAAATGACAGCAACTGATCTGGGCTTGTGACGATTGTAACTGATTCCCCAATCCAAGTCCTTTCTAACATAAAATCGGAACTGTCTATCCTTCATCGCGAAAAGTTTCGTCCTTCAAATCATCTCTCAATTCCCAATCACTTTCCTCGCTTACTGTTCTAGAAACCGCCCTTGAAACGAGAGGATTCCTTCTTGCAAAGATTCTCGACCAGGCAAATCCCGGAAGCGCAAGAGACCGTGGAGGACACGGGCAGCGAAGGGTGCGCCGGGGACGCCCAATCCGCCGCTCGACGAAGGAGGAGGACGCGGAAACAACCGCGTACCGTCGTCAATCCCGACGAGAACTTCTATTTTTACTGGTTGCTCATACTGACCGTTTGTATTTTGTACAACATGTGGACGCTGATCGTGAGGCAGAGCTTCCCGGAGTTGCAGGTAAATCCCCGAACGACGTCGGACTTTTAACATCCCTTCCTAAAATCGCCCTCAAAAATATCACCGATCTAATCTAAACTGACGCGCTTAATTATGCAAATTTATCCCAAAAAATCCCGTCCCCATTTACGAGTCCACGACGAGCTTGTCCTCGTTATCGCGAAGGTTTCAGTTCGATCAATATCACCACCACTACTCCCCGTCCTTCCCCCATTCCTCCCCGGTTCGTCCGACTGATTACGGTTACCCACGGAATATATGTTAATTTGAGGACCATCAAGCGGAGTGTCGTTCAAACAATACGTCGAATCCGAAACAGACAAACTCACGAGAGTTCTCGTAGAATTATTGTCGCTGGCCTCGACCAATGTGGGAGGGGATGATTAAACATAAATTCGTTAAGGGTGGTAGTGATTAAATTAAGAAATTCCCTCTGCGATAATTATTGGCACGTGCAATGTAGGCTGCAGTGCAGTCGTTGCACAACTTCCTGTGGAAGTTGTCTGACAAATGAAGCTCAGTGTAGGTCATTCATTAGAGAGTTATGTAGATTTGTAACTTTCTATTCCCCGTAATTGAAGCTCTCTCAAGTATCGTTTGAAACTAGTTTCATAATTAAGAAATTGCTTCAAACCTACCTTGGCGAATCCCTCAGGCACTAGGTGGAGGGAACCCCATAAGGGATAACCTCCCACTACACAGGAAATTATGACATCTCAAAGATTAGCACGACCAATCGATTCTTTCGACGGTGGTAAAAATTTTCCTTTAAGACAATGTCACACATCCTCTTCGAAGGAATTGAACGACCGCTCCACTAGCTCTGAAGATAGTCCTCGAAACGAGCCGAAACTCAAAACCAAGAGAAAACATTTTCGATTCGTTCAACTTTCAGGAACTGATATCGAACTTTTGGTTGGCCTGCGATTCCCTGAGCGACGTCTTCTTCATTCTCGACGTGTGCGTCCAACTGAGAACCGGCTACCTGGAACAAGGCCTCATGGTCTACGATTCCAAGAAGCTGGCCAAACACTACCTAACTTCACGTGCCTTTCTACTGGATTTGGCCGCCCTCTGCCCGCTAGATCTGTTGCAATTGAGGTTCGGACCGCAACCATTGCTCAGGTGGCCGAGATTCTTTAAGGTTGGTAACTGATTTTTCGAATTTTGTAGCTGAGTTTTTAAGCTAGCAATCGAGATTTTTCGAACTGTGTTTTTGAAGTCGGTAAGTTCATTTTCTCCGTTGATAGCGAGATATTTGAAGTAACTATATTGTGGGAGTTAGTAACTGAACTTTGAAGATTTTTAACTAAATTAAGGACTACACAATCGGTAATTGATCGAATTTTTGAGATTTGGAGCTAGCCCTAAATATGATAATTAAACCAAAACCAAATTCTCAAGATTAACTTCTTGAAAACGAACTGTGCGTTTGAGGTTGGTAGCTGAACTTTTAAGAACTACACTAATTCCAATACGGCGAATTTTAAATTCAGAAAATTCTATGTTTTAAATGGTTAATAACGAATTATCAACGAGTAACAGATACTAATGCTGGTGACACTCAGTAACTAAGTTTAAAACTGTTAACTGACTTTAAGGCTAAGGATGGGCTAATGTTGATATATATATAAGGAGGAATAACAGAATCTTTCGAAATTGTAGCTGAGTTTTTAAGATAGCAACCGAGATTTCTGAAACTGCGTTTTTGAAGTCGGTAAGTACATTTTCACAGTTGATAGCGATTTTTTGAAGTAACTATATTCTTGGGGATTAGTAACTGAACTTTGAAGATTTTCAACTAAATTAAGAACTACACAATCAGTAATTGATTGAGTTTTTGAGATTTGTAGCTAGCTCTAAGTCTGGTAACTAAACCAAAAGCAAATTCTCAAGGTTAACTTCTTGAAAACGAACTGTGCGTTTGAGGTTGGTAGCTGAACTTTTAAGAACTACACTAATTCCAATACGGCAAATTTTAAATTCAGAAACTTCTATGTTTTAAATGGTTAATAACGAATTATCAACGGGTAACAGATACTAATGCTGGTGACATTCGGTAACGGTAATAACGAGGAGTAACTGAATGTTTCGAAATTGTAGCTGAGTTTTTAAGCCAACAATCGAGGTTTTTGAAACCGTGTTCTTGAAGTCGGTAAATAAATTTTCATAGTTAATAGCGACATTTGTGAAGTAATTATATCGTGGGGGTTAGTAACTGAACTTTCAAGACTTTTAACTAAATTAAGGACTACGCAATCAATATTTGATCGAGTTTTTGAGATTTGTAGCTAGCCCTAACTCTGGTAACTAAAGCAAAAGCAAATTGTCAAGATTAACTTCTTAAAAACGAACTACTACACGAGATACTATAACAGTGTGAATATTGGCCCAGGCAGTTTAAGCCATATAACTAATAAAAAATTATTTTTAAATGTTGTGGTAAGAAATAATAAAAGTTTACAGATTAGGAAAATTCAATGAGTATCACCATAAAAAGAAACATGAAAATTAAAAAATCATGATGGAAATACGTGATTTCGGGTCAACGGGTGGACCGGTTATCGTACTTTCAGGGTTAAGGTAGCTTTGAGCTTTCAGTAAAGTGAGCTTTGGCAACAAATTTTTGAGTTGTATTTAACTGTATTTGATGCTGGTAACTAATTTCGAAATTCGTAACTAGCTTCTAACTAATTTCAACGTCCGTAACTAGTTTTTAGCTAATTTCAAAATTCGTAACTAGCCTCTAACTAATTTCAAAGTTTGTAACCGGCTTCTAACTAATTTCAAAGTTCGTAACTAGCTTCTAACTAATTTCAAAGTGCGTAACTAGCTTCTAACTAATTTCATAACTGATAACCAAAGAATTTAAGACGAGTTACTAGTTTTGTTACTGTAACCTGGGAGTTGTAATGTATATGATGTAATTGATTTCAAAGCTAATTTCAGCTACCTTTCATTTATTTTTCTTGACAGGTTTATCGCGCTGTGAACTACTATTACATGGTCGAGTCCAGGACAGTTTATCCGAATTTGTGGAGGGTGGTGAACCTCATCCACATCCTGCTCATACTGGCTCATTGGTTCGGCTGCTTTTATTTCTTATTATCGGAGGCGGAGGGTTTTCAGGTAAGATACTTAAAAACTGGTTAAGTTACCTACCCCCTCCCTCTTCCTTACAAGATATCAGCTATTTTCGTAAAAAAATGGTGTTGAGATAATACCCAAAAATTCGAATTGACGACACGTCCGTCGCTGAAGCCATCCGCAAATGATTTCTAGCTATCATAGCCGAGCTCGTTTCGTCGAACAATTTAAATAAACGAACGGACGTTTAACGACTTTTTCGCCGTCCGAGCGCAGATGAAAAGGGACAAATTGTGAAGTGTCGTGCGTGTACGGTCCACTAATTCTCGTGTGCTAGCCGCGCAGCGAGGGCTATCAAAAGCACCGGAGAAAGGCTGGCGCAATTATTGTTGTCACATGGCTCGATTCGATTACGACAGCTCCCCTTCCTGTGTGTTTTCCCCCATACCCGATCCTCGATTGTTTCCTTTTGCAACTAGAATTCTTTAATTTCGCTTGTAATCGTTATTTTCGTTTGGATTATAGGGAGATTGGGTCTACCCTTATCGTCCGGGTGACTACGCCACCCTAACGAGAAAATACCTGGGCTCCTTATACTGGTCCACGCTTACGTTGACGACCATCGGAGATCTACCCACTCCAGAAACGAACGCGGAGTAAGTAAACGTAAACTTCGCGTATATAAGATTTACCTTTCCTCCATTCATGTCTCTCGCCCAATCTCCTTTCGCGTCGTCCTCACGGCTTTCGAGAAAACGGCTCCGATTTCAAGTAAATACTCCCGCCCGCCGAGAGAACTTTTAACTCGATTCTTATTTGTTCTCCGATCGCGTCGAGTTCGAAGTTTCTCTCAGGAGTCGCGAACGTCGTCGATAGGAATTCGCGTTTCTTTGATCCGCGTGTGTAAGTTCGTAATTCGACGACGCGACGGACGGGGTGGAATTCGGATGAAGGGGCGAATCAATTAGGAGTTAATTTTCGCTTAAAAGTTGCGCGTTACGTTTAAACGGCGACGAAATTGAATTTTTCGATCGAAAGGAATCCCCGAGAGATTTGCCGGTTCTATGAACAACCCTTAAATGGGGTTTCGATAACGCGAACGAACCGCACGAAAACACGTATTCTTGTATTGATTCGATTTGAGGATTTTGTAAATATTTGTAACTGAAATTGATTGTAGTTAGTAACTAATTTCGAAACTAATACTTTGGTTTTTTAGATTGTAACTGACGTAAATAGTGATAAGTAACTTCAAAGTTAACCGAATAATTGGATTTAAAGCTACAGACTGGCTTCAAAACCTCCAATGCACTGAAATTTTTGTAACTGGTTTTGAGATCCCAGAACAGAACTATTGAGGTTGGCAAGAAAGTAATTTCCGTTTGCCACACATCGAGAGCGCTGCAATTGTTTTGAAAGACTTATACCAGTGTCTCCTTTTGACATTTCATATGTCATTATTAGGTTACTTTAGAAGTAAGTTGTGCGCAAACCAAAATCACCTTCTTGCCAATCCAATACTTATTAGTTAACTAAATTAAGAAAAAGGAAAGTAAATTGATCTTCTCATATTGGAGGTGGCGTAACTATTTGTAACTGAATTTATAGTTAGCAATAAGTTTCAAGCCAACTCGCATCTTTAAAGCTACTAGCTTTAACAAAAATACCTTCACAAGTTAATAAAATACAGTTTTAAGTCCAAAAAGTTCGAGAAATTCACTAATTTTTAAACAGTAAACTTCGAGGTAACTAAGAAACTAGCTAGATTTCAAACTTGCCACTAAATTCGAGGGCGATCAGTACTTTTAAGATTGTTAAACTGATATAGGCACTGATAAGCGTTCAAGTTTAAAGTCTGACTTAATTTAAGTAAGCAACTAAAACTAAAAAAATATATAGTTGTAACTGGGTAACTATTTTCCTTTAGTTGGCACTTTGCAATATTTTTTCCTTGGTCTTACCAGTTTCATATAAACAATCAGTTTTGGGAAAGTAATGTTAAAAATACTAAGCTTTATGTAAACAACCAGTTTCGAGAAGGCAATGCTCAAAGTAACCAAGAAACTAGTTGAGCTGAGTAGCAACAACTAAACTAACTTAATTTTCGCTACTTTTAAGGTTTTTAACTTGATATAATATCGATTAACGTTCATGTCGTTGACTTAATTTAAGTAAGCAACTAAAACTAAAACAAAAAAATAGTTGTAACTGGGTAACTATTTTCATTTTATTGATAGTTAGCAATCTTTTTCTCCTTGGTCCTACCAATTTCATATAAACAATTAGTTTTGAGAACGTAATGTTCAGAATCACTAAGTTTTATGTAAACAACCAGTTTTGAGAAGATAATGTTGAAAGTAACTAAGAAACTAGTTGAGTTGGGTAGCAGTAACTGAACTAACTTAATTTTCAATAAAAATGGCAGGTAGTTTCAACTTCAAAGTTATTAACTTTGTTGCAGTAACTAAGGAACTAACTGAATTTATAGTTAGCAAAAACTTTTAAACTGCACCCACCTTTTCAAAAGCTACTAGCTTTAATTTAAATAACTTCCAAATGATACGTTTTAAATACAAAAATTTCGAGAAAGTCGCTAATTTTGAGAGAGTAAATTTCGAGGTAACTAAAAAATCAGCTAGATTTAAACTCTGCGATTAAATTCGAACGCGGTCGGTACTTAGATTGTCTATCGAATATAAAATGTTCAAATGTTAAATCGTTGACTTTAGTTAGTTTTTAGTACGCAATATTCAAAGTAACTAAGAAACTAGTTGAGTTCACTAACAGTAACTAAACTAACTTAATTTTCAATGAAAGTGATAACTAGTATCAAATTTAAAGTTATTAACTTTGTTGAAGTAATTAAGTAACTAATTGAATTTATAGTCAACAACAACTTTCGAAGTGAACTCACATTTTTAAAGCTACTAGCTTTAATTTAAATAAATTTAAAATTACATATTTTATATGCAAAAATTTCGATAAATTCACTAATTTCTAGACAGTAAATTTCGAGATAACTAAAAAACCAGCTAGATTTAAACTTTGCGACTAAATTCGCAGGTGATCGTTACTTTTAAGACTGTTAATCTTATATAAAGCGTTCACATGTAAAGTCGTTGACTTAATTTAAGTAAGCAACTTAAACTAAAAACAGAAAATAGTTGTAACTTGGTAACTATCTTCATTTAATTGGTAGTTAACCTCTTTTGAGAACATAACGTTCAAAGTAACTTAGAAACTAGTTGAGTTGAGTAACAATTGAGTTGAAGTAACTAAGTAACTTTGAGTTAACTAAATCAACTGGTAGTTACAAACTAATTTTAGGTGCGTTGCCTTTTGTTGAATCTTGTAACTAATTAAGGTTGCCAATTTTAATTAAATAAGTAGTTGTACAAACAGCTTCAAAATAACTAACTAGTCAACTAGTTGTTATATCTCTTCGAAACTTAAGTAGCCAGTTACTTAGAAGTCCTTCTTTTGTTTTATTAAAAACGTGCTGCCGGTTTCACACTCGTTAAACCTCGATGGCTTATCGCACACCTAACCCTGCAATTACAGCGGCTCATTTACAGTGGAAAAAACCCTCGAAAAAATCGTAACCGCCCCTAATTCGCTCTTCGACATTCAAACCCGACATATTCGATGAAATTCCGCCTTAGAGCAGACGCGAATATTCCGTATTCATGCGACGTAGGCGCGATTTCCGGATTAACATACCGGCGACGGATCGTTGTGGGGTTTCTCCCCCGCCGGAATAAAAGCGCAAAAACGGCGTGTGCCCTTCCTTCGGCGAGAAAATTCTCGTTTACGGCCCGACGACATCTGTCCTCTTCATAAATATTATCCGTCGTCACGCGACTAAACGGAAATACACCCATCGATATATCCGGGCGTAAAATTTCGGTTATCCGACGATGGGCAGGGCCACGGGACGGGAGCACGTCAAATTCTGGTAATATAAAAGAGGGCGTATTCGCGATAAATACGTAAACGTATGCTGCGTACGTGAATTTTCGCGAAAAATTGCGCTCGGTACGGTTAGAACGGACGGACCGGTTATTTTCATTTATTTTGACCTAGATTTTTAAGGGTCGTAATGTTGCGAGACGTCAGCTTTCTGAAGAGACGGGCTTTAGACGTAATACGAAGTAAGTCGGCTCGAAGGAAATGTAGTTGGTCGTCGGCCTGAGTGGCTCGTGCTATTTCCGGAAATTGATTGTTACATATTTCTGGAAGGAAAAGTTGAGAAGCAACGGGAATATCACCTTTGAGGATTTTTTAAATGAAAATTACCGGCACATGAGGAGGTTGTTATTGCAATGATAGAAACTTACAGCTTTTGAGATCACTGGATAACGATAGGTTGGGCAGTTGAGTGTAGCTGATGGTGCTCGAACGTGTACGTATTCTGATGGTAACTGAACTTTCTAAGTTGACAACTAAATTAAGAAGAAGCAGACTTCTAGCATCATTACTGAACATAAAATTAGCAACTAAATGCATTTCTGAAGTATGAGTCGAGCAACTAACTTAACTATTTGTAACTAGATTTTTAGTTAGCAACAAGTTTGAAAATTAAACCGCGTCTTTAAAGCTACTAGCTTTAACCTAAATAACTTCAAAATTACAGTTCAAAAATTTCGAGAAATTCACTAATTTTTCGGCACTGTACTTCGGGGTAACTATTTGCAACTAAATTTATAGTTCGCAATAAGTTTCAAGCTTAACCCGCATCTTCAAGGGTACTAGCTTTAACTAAAATAACTTCAAAAATTAATAAAAGACAGTTTTAAATCCAAAAATTTCGAGAAATTCACTAATTTTGAGACAGTAAACTTCGGGCTACTTAAAAAACCAGCTAGACTTAAAATTTGCGTTTAAATTCTAAGGTAATCGCTACTTTTAAGATTTTTAACCTGATATAACACTGATGAACGTTCAAGTTTTAAGTCAACGACAAGCAACTAAAACTAAAACAAAAGAAATAGTTGTAACTAGGTAACTATTTCCATTTAGTTGGTAGTTAGCAACATTTTCCACATGATCCTATCAGTTTTACGTAAACGTAACGTTCAAAGTAACTAGGAAACTAGTTGAGTTGAGTAGCAGTAACTAAATTAACTTTAAGATCGTTAATTTTAAATGAAGATGGTAACCAGTTACAACTTTTATGTTATTAACTTTGTTGAAGTTGAAGTAAGTAACTTTGAGATAAAATATTTGATTTCAAATATGTGGTAACTAAATAACTGGTAATTGACAACTAATTTTAGGAGAGTTGCCTTTTGTTGAATCTGGTAACTAGTTACTGTTGCTAACTTTAATTAAATAAGTAGTTGTATAAACGTAAGCTTTAAAATAACTAATTAGTCAACTAGTTGTTATATTTCTTCGAGACTTCAGTGACTAAGTTACTTAAAACTTCTTCTTTATGGTTTATCGCAACTGATTGTCAGCAATCACTTCTTTAGATTACAACTAAATGGTGGATTGAGCACCGATTGAACAAGAAACTGCGTACTAGTTTCAAGACTTGCGATCAACTAATTCTAAATTTTTAACTGAATTTTCGGCTAATTAATTTTCGAAATGATTAAATTTATAGTTGGTAACTAATTTCAAAGCTCACACCCAACCTTTAAATGACTAAGGTTGCAGCTTATGTAACAAACCCTAAAGTGTTGGATTTTAACGTATGTAATTCGGTGGCAACTAGGTAACTGAGTACCTAACTAGATTTGAGTCTGTAAAGAAAGTGTGAAGCCGAATGGTCGAAACTTCTCTGTAGCTGATAACTAGTTAACTCTAAATTTGTCGCGTTCGGTTACCTAACAAAGATTTAGATCGTAAATTCCAAGGTAACTAAAAACTAGGTGCTTTTACGGTTGCTAGTCCCCTCTAAAACCGACTAGTAGCTTTAAGATCGTTACTGTTGTTTAAATAACTAACTAGTTTTGACTTCAAAATTCAAACTAGTTGAAGCACAAACTCCTATCGAGAAAGAATCCTAATTCTCAATTCGGGATTTTATAACCATTTTTAACTGAACTTATAGTTACTAACTAATCTTAAAGTTAACATTTAGCTTTAGCTTAAGTAACCACAAAACTACTCATTTTAGAAAAGAATGATTGATAATAACTAATTGAAAGTAACTAACTGGTAGCTAAATTTAAGGTATATAGTTAAGATTATTGCGTTTCTTGAAAACTGAAAGTTATAGCAATTTAAGATGAAGTTTAATTTTAACATATATAATTTGGTGGAAACAAGATAACTGAGTAACTGGCTAGATTTAAGTCTATTGAGTAAGTCGAAGTCGAATGGTGAACTTTTCTGTAGCTGATAACTAGTTAGTAGTTAATTTAGATCGTGAATTCCAAGGTAGCTAAAAACTAGTTAATTTTATGGTTACTGATCTCCTGTAAAAGCGGCTAGTAATTTAGCTTCAAGACTTTTACTGTTTCGATACCTAACTAATTTTGACATAAAAATTCAAAATATTAGTTAAGAAGAAAATCCTTATCGGAAAACGATCCGAATTCTCAATTCGGGATTTTAAAACAGTTTGTAACTGAATTCATAGTTAATAACTAATCTTAAAGTTAACATTCAGCTTCAGGTTAAGTGACCACAAAGCTACTCATTTTAGAAAAATATGATTGACGGTAACTAATTGAAAATAACTAACTAGTAGCTAAATTTAAGGTACTTAGTTAAGATTATTAGTTTTCTTGGAAGATGACAGTTCAAAGAAATTTAAGATTATGTTTGGTGTTTGTTGAAATCGTGTAACCATAAAATTAGTTAGTAACTAATCCCAAGAAATTAAACTAGAGCGACTTCTATTATCAGTCTAAATTCGATTTTCGCGGTTTCCCCCAGCGGTTGCTAAAGAACTCAATGACAGCGACCTCTATTGTCAGTTTAAGTTCCGATTTTCGCGAAAAATATTCTAGGGGTTTCCGCCAGCGGTTACTAATTTGGAGTTAAGGCGAAGATAGTATTAGTTTGTATATGCTCGTATATCTTCGCAGCAACCTCCAACACAGGATACCGCCAGCCACCGTTGCCCACTATTAAAAATAAATTATAATTCATGGAGGATTCCAAAATCTCCCAGAAATTACTGCGATTTTTGAGGTTTGAAAGACACTATTACCAATTGAAGTTAGATGTTCGCGTAAAATATTTACGTAGTTGGGGATTCCCCCAACGATTAGTGAACCTTCCAATATTAAAGGTATGTGGAAATTTGGCAGACTTTCCAGCAGAAAAAGGACAACCAAATCGCTAAATTGAAATTTTCCACTTCGGGAATCCCCCAAAAACTTACCCTAAACCTTCGGGGATTTCCCCGAAAATCCTCGCGATACCACCTTTAGGGCCATCCCGTTCCGCTTTAAATCATCCCCAAGAACGACACGCAACTTAAACCGCCAAGTTGGTCCCACGTTCCCAGTTTTTAACAAGCATTCTTTTCTGTTGTTTCTAACGCCAGGCGTACCAACTCTGTGGACGGCCCTCGATCCCTGCCGCGTCGTGGCGTCAAATCCAGGTTGCTACAGTTCAACAACAACGGCGGGTAGGTTCGACCCCCTCCCCACCAGTCCCGGACCAAAAAAAAAAGAATAAGAAAAAAGACATCGAAAATTACCACTACTCCCCATCTTTGAAAAAACCATTTCCGCAATTCCAAGCACGTCGTCTACGCGGCAGGACTCGAAAGGGCTGTTCACGACGAAACGGCAGGCGGAATCAAACGCAAAATTTCTCGCATCCTCTTTTTCACTCTAAAAGCCGTCGTCGAGCGCGATCGAAACGCGCCCGAGTGCGAAAAAATCGAGCACGGGCACCCTCAAAGTTTCGAAACAGCCTCGTACAGTCCTGACGCGTCGATGTTTCTCTTGTTTCTTTTTGCCCGCTTTTATCGCCTTTTTGGGGGCGGGAGGGGGAAGCTTTTAGCCTGGTTTTGCGTTACACTCGTCGGCTTCTAACGCTCCCTCGCCCCCTTTTTGCGACCCAGTAAACTCACGTGTTTGGAAACTTTGAGAGTGTCAAGTCGTCGCGGAAACGAAGGGATACACGAATCATTCTTTTTTTCTTCTCTTTTCCTTTAGGTACGTCTTTACTATCGTCTCGTATTTGATCGGGGTCTTCATTTTTGCTACGATCGTAGGTAAGTATAGGGGGTTTATTTTTTTTTGGGGAGGGGAAAATGGTGGATGCATTTGGAGATGTTAAACGGGGATGCGTTGTAGGTCAAGTAGGGAACGTCATAACCAATCGCAATGCCAACCGGTTGGAGTTCGAGAGGCTCTTGGATGGAGCCAAAACTTATATGAGGCATCACAAGGTAAGTCCAAAAACAAACGCTACTAATTTAGGATCGTACAGACATTGCTTGAGAGATGCTTGATGCCATTGTGACTATGACAATCATTTGGGGGTGCCCCAATTGAAACGGGGAGTTCCTGAAAGGCATCTTGGGAATCCTCCAGCATGCGATCAGAAAATCCATGAGTTTGCAACCACCCAATAACTCCAGCAAAAAACTTTTATTTTCTGACAAAATCCCATCAAAATCTCCCGAAACTTTTTCAGGTCCCAGGTGGTATGAAACGCCGCGTCCTTCGCTGGTACGACTATTCTTGGTCGAGAGGTCGGATCCAAGGCGGCGGTGACATCAACACGGCCCTCGGTCTTCTCCCCGATAAGCTCAAAACTGAACTGGCCTTACACGTCAACTTGAGCGTCCTCAAGAAGGTACTTTGAATCAAATCGTCAAAACATTTCCTCCAAATCTTCCGTTTTTGTTCCCCTCGAAACTAGGTGACCATCTTCCAAGAATGCCAACCCGAATTTCTTCGCGATCTCGTCCTCAAAATGAAGGCGTACATCTTCACGCCTGGAGACTCGATCTGTCGCAAGGGCGAAGTGGCCAGGGAGATGTTTATCATCGCCGATGGGATCTTGGAGGTCCTTAGCGAGACGGGGAAGGTCCTCACGTCTATGAAAGCCGGGGATTTCTTCGGGGAAATTGGTATCTTGAATTTGGACGGCTTGAACAAGTAAATCGTATTTATTGTGAGGGGAGGTTCCTTTGGGGTCTAATGCGGTTTGCTTCGCGTGGTAGGAGGACGGCCGATGTAAGATCTGTGGGATATTCGGAGCTCTTTTCCCTATCGAGGGAGGACGTCTTGGCCGCCATGAAGGACTACCCTGAGGCCCAAGAGATCCTTCAAGCTTTGGGTAGGAAAAGATTGATGGAAGTAAAAGCTTCGGCCAGGCATCCACCAAAAGATACGAAGGATCACGGGGGTCACGTGGGTGATCCCAGAGGATTGGTTGGGAAGATCAAGAGCGAAGCTAGGGTAATCCCGATGTCTCCTCGAAAGACATTTTCCTAAAGAAATTTGCCCTTAGAGGCACGGGATCACATCCGTGACGTAATTGTTTATTAATTTCGAGACACGCCCTTGGCTAGCAACAAATCCAACGTCTCCAAACCAACTTTGATAAGGTACTCAGATTTCTATAGATTTTAAAGTGAATCGACCAACCACACATGCCTCCCAATTACCGCGGCTTGTATCTTTTGTAATTGAAGGTGAAAGTTTTGTTACCAGCGAAATATATGTCCCGTAACTACGAAACAATTGCGTCCTGATGTGTTCAAGTCAATATCATACTAGAAACTTTTCCAATCGTTACTGCCTACAGGGTTTAAGGAACGCCTTAAGGAAATCCAGGACTCACAGGAGATCGCAAGAATCTCTCGAACTGCAACCTCTACACGTTGCTTCCAGTAACGGAAACAGTAAAAGTATGCTGAAGAGGATGCCTCGAGTCAAGAGCCACGATCTGAGCCAGGAAGACGGGCACGCGAGCTTGACTCAAGCGGAGCAAGTACCGGCCGAACCTACCATATCTCCTTTGGGCGCTGGATTGCCCTTATTATCGAGATTGAGGTAAGAATTTCTTTCAGAATCTTCTGATCTTGATACATTACAATTCTAACAAAATCATTCCGACTGATTTTGGAGTCCTAACAAGATTTTGTTAATTCTGTCTCGTTAAAATCACCTAATTTTGATTCTCCACCAGTCTAACAAAATCTTTGTTTTAAGCGATGTGCACCTTTCGTAGTGCCAACAAAATTTCTTTATGTTATTTAATATTTTGTGGTCCTAACAAAATGTTACCCATTTAAGTTTCCATTTCCTCATTAAAGTTATCGTCAGAATCTTCTGATTTTGATATATGTAAGTACAATTATAACAAAATATTCTCGATTCTTTTCGATATTTTAAAGTGCTAGCAAAATTTTGTTAATTCTGTTTTTCGTCGAAATCACCTGACTTCGATTCTTTATAATTTCAATTAAAATCTCTATTTTAAATGACGTCCACATTATCTGATCCGAATAAAATTTCTTTGACTTATTTTCATATTTTTTGTCCTAACAAAATTTTGATGATTTTGCAATTCTAACCAAATGTTTTCGATTGTTTTCGATATTGTGAAGTCCTAGCGAGATTTTGTTAATTCTGCCTTTCATCAAAATGTACTCTTTAATTTAATTGACGTCCATATTTTGTAGTCTCAACAAAATTTCTTTGACTTATTTGACATTTTATGGTCCTAACAGAATGTTGCGTCAATTTAAGTTTCTGTTTGCTCCTTAAAGTTAGCATCAGAATCTCCTGATTTTGATATAAGTACAGTTTTCAATAACAAAATATTTTCGATTGTTTTCGATGTTTTAAAGTCCTAGCAAAATTTTGTTCATTCAGTATTTCGTCCAAATCACCTGATTTCGATTCTTTATAATTTCAACAAAATCTCTATTTTGATTGACGTCCACATCATGTCGTCCCAACAATATTTCTTTGATTAATTTCAATATTTCGTTTTCCTAACAAAATTTTGCTGACTAAAGTTTCCATTTGCTGATTAGAACGTTAATTGCCAGCTAAAGTTGACTGCCAACTGAAGTTTTCATCATAATCTTCTGATTTCGATATATTGCTATATCTAACCAAATATTTTCGAATGTTTTGGAAATTTTAAAGTCCTAGCAAGATTTTGTTAATTCTGCCTTCAATCAAAATCATCTGATTTTGAGCGTTCACAATTCTAATGTATTCTTTAATTTAATTGACGTCCATATTTTGTAGGGGAAACAACAAATTTTTGAAGCAATTTGATATTTTGAAGTCCTAACAAAATTCTGCCTGTTTAAGTCTTCGGTTCCTCATTAAAATTTTAGAATTTCCTGTTTTTTTTATGTTGCAATTCTAATAAAACTTTTTCGGTTATTGTCGATATTTTGTGGTCCTAGCAAGATTTTGGTGATCTGTCCTGTTTTTAATTTGATCTTTCACAATTCCAAAAATCTCTTTAGGTAACTTCGATATATTGCAGTTCCCACAAAATCCATGTGATTCGTTTTGATATTTTGTGGTCCTAGCAAGATTTTGTTCGTCATGTCTTTCAAACAAAAAAGTTTCCTATTTTGTCATTCCAGCAGAAGTTATGTTAATCGCTTTGGTGTTTTGTAATTTTAGTAAGATTTTGCTTATTGTTTTCCGTCGAAACTTTCTGATTTTAATATTTTGCAGCTCCAACAAAATATCTCTGATTCATTCTGATGTTTTATAATTTCAACCTAAAATCTCTTTCTTTGGTTCTAGTATTTGAGATTCGCTAGTAGACTTCCTAAGTGGTTCCAACGTTCAAGGATGTTCAGAAATTTGGACTTTTCGTATTAGAATTTTCGCAAAATCTCTTCGAATCTGAGCTTGTGCATGCTTAGATTTTTCTCCTGCTGTAGGTCATATTCCAGCGATAATTTCAAGTTTCGTTGGCCCCAACAAAGAGATGTGCGAAACTCCAGATTAGCTATCGACGACCGCAACATCAAACCGCCATCTGTATTCTCTCCGCATCATCCCCCAAAACTACATACCACCAATTTATCGATTCCATCCACCGCCAGATTGCCCTCATCTAAATTACAGTTACTGAAGTTACTCTACTTAGGGTATTAGTTCGTTAACATTCGTCCCAAATTGTTACTTCGTCGGTCGCAGGGTCAATCGTTCCGAACTTACAACCGCCGCTTAACCGCCTTTATGCTGTGAATATTCTCGAGTGGTGATCGTGGTGGTAGTGGTAGTAATTGATTAACTCGCCTCGAAACGGCGAATTGGCCTGTAGACAAACTCGTCGAAGAGCGAAATTGGTGAAAACGGGATCGTTTCGAAGTTGTACGAAATCTTTCTGAGTGAGAAAAAGTTTGAAATTTTTTGCCGAAGCTTTTTAACAGCTAAAGTCTAGTGAAAATCAGAAAGTTCTTCGAAGTTTTACCGAAGATCCTCTAATAAAGATTACACGCGAAGTGTGAAATGATTTAGTTGGAAAAGTTGAAAAAGCGAAAGCGCTGCGTTATTCCTAATAAATTTTAAAGAAAACAATCATAATCAAATACTAAACCTACGAAATCTTGTAGAGGTTATAGGGTAGTTGTCTTCTGATTTTATTATTTTGTAACTTCGACAAAATTTCTTTAATTATTTGTGATAGTTTGTACTCATAGCAAGATTTTCTTTATCTATGGTGACAGTCATCCTCTGTCTGCCTTAATTACTCTAACAAAATTTATTTAGTTGCTGTTGATATTTCGTAATCCTAGCAAAATTTTGTTTATGTTCTTCGCCAGAATCTTCTCGATACTACTTTCTTGCAATCTGAACTAGTTTTCTTTACCAAAGTTCTCATCAAAATCATCAGATTTTAATATTTTGTTATTCCAACGAAATCTATTTCATTGTTTCAGTATTTTCCATTTTTAACAATATTTTGTTTGTGTACTTTTCCAGAATATTCTTGACATTAATTTCTTGCAGTTTGAACTAGTTTTTCGCAAAACTTCTCGACAAAACCATCTAATGAAATATGTTTGATTGTTTCAATGTTTTGCTGCATACCTAACAAAATTTTGTTTGTCCTTCATCATAACGTTTTGCCCCCAAATTCGTCATCGAGTTTATTTATGTTGTCACAAAATCAATTTGATCTATTTTGAACATTTTAAGGTCCTAACAAGATTTTATTCAAGTATTCTGTCGAAGTCTTAAAAATTTTGACATCTTGTAACACTAACTATACCTTGTCCATCATTTTCTTCGTCGGAAGCATCCAGCAGATTTTTGCTTATGCCTCACGTCAAAATCTTTCTGAATTTAATAACCTATAGTCCAACCAAGGCCCCTTTCATATCGTTTTCCGTCCAAGTTTGTAGTCACAACAAAATCCCCTGACTTTTATATTTTGTAGTCCTAGCAAGATTTTGTGCATTATAATCGTCAAAATCTTTCTAATTTTTATAACATAATCCCAACAAGGTATTTTTATAGAATACTTCGTCAGAATCTTTTGATTCTTGCTTTTCGTGCTATTACAACAAAATCGGTTTTCCGTCAAACTATCTCAAGCTTAATATTTTGTAATTCCAACAAAATCTTCTCGATTTGTTGCGGTAATTTTAGCAAGATTTCTCTCGTTATATGTCACCAGAATCTTCTGATATCAATTTCTGTGCGGATCCAACAAAGTCTTATTTTAATTAACTTTGATATTTTGTAATTCCAACAAAATTTCCTCGAATGATTTTGATATTTTGTACTACTAACAAAATCCTGTTTACTACATCTATTGCGTAAATCATATAATTTTGACGTCTTGTTATTCCAGCAGAAACTTTTCGATTGACTTAGATATTTTGTTATTCTAACAAAATCCCTAGCACTAATTGCGATATTTTGTATTCCTATTAAAATTTTGTTGATTAGGTCTTCTTGATTTTGATATATTATAGCCTTTCAAGGACACTGGTTATTATATTTTTCTTTTTGTTTTAATGTAGACGCAATCGCAACAAAATTTCCTTGAAATTGATATTTTGTACCTACTCCCTACAAAGTACTTTCTTATAAGCTTTCTCTTCTGTTTGTTTGTATTTACCGTTTTCATTCACAATTTAGACTGCTCAAGGAAAAACAGGACCACGAAGAACAACGCAACGCAGCCCTAAGCAACGTTGCGATATCCCCATCGGTTCTATCACCCTCGCCATCCAGCGTGAAGAGCCCCCGCCAAGCCAGGAGGAACCCGAAGTGATAGGGGCCGGTTTACCCTTATTGCAACGCCTTCTCCTCTTGAAAGCCAAAGAAGATAGGACCACCAACCTCCCTTCAAGCCAACCAACGAGTCCGACTTCTCTAAGTCTGACGACAACCACCACGACGACCAGGGCCTCGATCTCCGGACCGTCACCCAAAGGACTTATCGCCGCGAAGAATCTCCTGGGAGTCGGACATCAGGCGAAAACGAAGATGTCCTTCAAAGATCGACTGAAGATGCACAAAGAACAATCGACGAGCAATAGCGGTGCGTGCGCCAAGGAAGTGATTGTGAAAGACGATGATGGAGAAACGGTGCCGTCCAAAGATAGTGTGGATGGTGATAAAACTGAGCCTCCTTGGAGCAGATTGAAGAAGGCGGCGATCGTACGCGATACGACCGAAACTGTGGTGGTGGTAAGTGAGGAGAGTGCGGTAAAGACTAGCAAACCGACCCTGACTCTGACTCGAAAAACGAAAATCTACCGATCCATAGACGATTTATCGCCGGAGTACGGCGGGTTGCCTTTCGTGAAAAAGCTGAAAATCCTCAACGAGCGGCAAAAATTGGAAGAACTCGAATCGGTAATGAAAACGAGGAGCTTCAGCCTGGATATTCCCGACACCCAATCGAGCATAGACACCGCCGAATCCTTAACCAGGTCCCAATCGGAAGGGAGCACCATGCATCAAGATAAGAACCTTCTCACCGCCAACCTCGTCCCGAGCTCCTTAAACTCCAGTTCCGAATCGAACGAGACTCCCGAACGACGCAACCTGAAGTCCATCCTAAAAAAACTAACCGAAGATCCTAAAGTGCCCACTCTATTGCCCAACAGGGTCGACTCGACCGAATTCAGAAAGCTCATGAGGGCTCCGACCATTGAAGGATATGCGGCAAGGCACAGTAAGCTTTCTAAAAGCGTCACTTTTAATAGAGACACCTTACAGAGCCCCCGAATAGCGCAAACATATGCAGCGGCAGCGGAAATCTCTTTTCCTTTCCGTTAAATTCGCCTACGACGCCCCAACAACAACAACAACAACAACAACAGCTACAACAGCAACAGCAACAGCAACAACAACAACAGCAGCAGCAGCAACAACAACAACAAACGATGGTGGAAAACGGAGTCGGGGGCGATCGTAAGCAGCAGCAGCAGCAACAGCGTAAAGAGAAAGAGACCACGATGACGACTCCGGCGACAGAAGAAGAAGAGGAGGGTAGTAAAAGGCAGGATCTGGAAAAATGCGGTATACATCAAATCATATCTGCTAAAACCAATCATCAGATGAAGTTTATCAAAAGTGAGTGTCGTAAGTTTGAAAAGGATGTTGCTAGTGCAATTTGGTCATCGTTCTCCACTGCAACGAGCTTCGATTTCTGCTGTTTCTTTTAGCACCCCTAGCTGCTTAATTAGCGCTGATAAATGCTATTGGTAGTTCACAAAAATTGTCACTAATTACGGATATAAACTAAAGATTTATCAAAAATCGCAGTTTTTATTTTGAACAAAACTTCAAACCCCCATCGCGACAAAACTCACCACAGCATCCCGATAAAACTAGGTTCCCTGAAAGCACGTTGCGACTGGGATTCGAAGGAAATCAAAATGGAAACGCTATCTCTACCAGTTTTCGTGCTACAGCCCGAAAACCGTTTCTAAGATATAATTTCTTTTTCAACATTGAAAAGCTGCAAGGCTCCTTCGCGACTAAACTCGCAACAAAGTCGTGGTAAAACTAGGTTCCCTGAAAGCGCATTGCGACTGGGATTCCAGGGAAATAAAAATGTAAACGCTATCTCCACTAGGTTTCGCGCTACAGCCCAAAATAATCACCTTGTGGAGTCTTATAAGCCTATCAAATTTAAACCCATTAGAGAAAACGAACATTGTTATCAAATTGAGACGAAATTCTTGTTAAGTGCGTTCGAAATCGTTTTTTACTAGAAGTAAGAAGTGCTCTCACGACCTAACTGAACATGATATCGTGATGAAAGGCGCTTCCTCGGAAGTAAATCTACGTAAAGAATCGTTAGGAACAATAACCAGAGCGCTGTCTTTATCGGTTTTCACATTATACAGAAAAAACCGAAATTTTCTATTTTCAAATAGAAAGCGCGTTTTCTCAACAAAATCACAGTTTATTTCATGCTAACCCGCTCATCGAATATTATAAGTTTGAACTAGCTGGTACCGCTCAAAATTAAAATAGCTTCCAAATTCAATTCTTCGTTAAAAAGAAGTCTAAAATCATTCTTACCAAAACTTAGAAGCATTCCTACGACCTAACTAGATGTAATATCTTAATAAGGTACACCTCCTAGAAGCAATTTGACGTGAAAAATCGTCTGGAACAAGAACGAAATGGCTATCTTCATGATTTCTCGTGTTACCTCCGGAGAACTAAAAATAACTGTTTTCATTTTGAAAGCCTGATTTCTCCTGAACGGTTAGTCTTAAATAAATGGAAGTTGTGTATGAGTATACCGGGACATAATTTCGAAATTTGGCCGAAAGTTTGATTCAAATCGTTTTTATCAAAATTTTGAAGTATTGTTACGACCGAACTAAAGGAAAGACCGTGATGAAATCGACTTACCTAGGTTTAAATTGAGGTGGAGAATCGGTTGGAACAAGAATGAAAACTCTATCTTGAATAGTTTTCGTGTTACAGCCAACAAAATTAAGAAAAGAACTTTAAACTTTAAAACATCAATTCGGCGGAACGGTTGGTCGCAGAATATTGCGATTTTTTCTTCTGAATACGTTAGAGTGTTTAAATCCACATAAACTAGACCGGTTGAAGTACACTGCTTCGAAAGTTATTAACCGATCGAAATGAATTATCGCACTGTTTACATCCCTTTCCTCGAAGTAAACCGAAATGTTTTAAATATGTTTTAAAATGTAATTAGTGAGAATTTTTGTACTAACATCTAAAGATGATGGTTCACGATTTAATTCGAAATTTTCCGACGACTTAAACGATAAAATTCCCCCAATTAAAGTTTCAAAAACACCGCAACGAAGCTGCAAAATCCAATTTTCGCCCCGGAAACTAGGTCAGCGATTCGCAAAATTAAACGATAATCTCACACGTTAGTACAGTAATCGGCCGAGGTACATATCGGGGCGTTTTTGCCTCTTTTAATTGCGCCGACTTCCGACGAAGATAAAGGAAATGAAACAATTTGTATTCCCGCCGGATTTTCGGTGGCGGAGGGGGCGGGAGGATACGTCGCAAAAGGTAACGACGAAATCATGTTGACGCGGATCTCACTCCGACGCGGGAATTAGCGACATTTGCATTTTGTTATCGCGAATTCCAAATTAGCGAGGGGGATAAATAAATTTGAATATGCAAATGGGGAAAATATCGGATAATTTTAACGATTTGTCGAAGGCGTCGGCGTGTAACGGTTCGCTGTTATCGAGTGGTTGTCTAATTTTGTAATTAGGTACGGTCCACTCTGGTAATAGGGCCGCTTTCCCTCATTCTCGTACGAGCGGTAGCTCCCATTACCGGCTCACTTCGGGTTTCATATTCGTCTCTGTCAATATGGCCGCATATTAGCTCAATGAAATAGCGTATAATTGCGGCAGCGGTCCTATTATCAGAGCGCAAAGTGAATTTCGACGGCGCGAGCGCGAGTTCCAGGAAAAATACCCTCCCCACCGTCCACAATCGGCCCTATTATCAGAGCGGATTGTAATTGGTCATTCGCGTCTGAAAATACTGCCCGTACGAAACATGCTGTGATTTCGTACGGAGAGTAGTTGTTTTGTAAAATTGCCATTCTTTTTTGGAATTAATTGAACCATCATTTTTCTTGGCGAAATCCGGCTACGTATGTCGTAGCTTCTTGGCTATCTCGATTTTCCATTTTAGTTTAAGCACCCATCTCTTCTCTCTATAACGTATAAAAGCAGTTTCTCTTCCAGCACTGACACGTTGATGTGTGCCTAAGTCCCCAAAAGCGCTCTAGTAAAAAATACGTAGAAATACTATTCAGATAGTAAGACACATCTTGAATATAACTTCCGGAAATTCCCGTTCGAACGGTCAAGCTTAAAACTAATCTATCCTATAGGTTCCTTGGAAGACGACCAGCAATATTTCGGCGATATTCTCGTAGCGATCAAGCAATTGATGAGCGCCCATATCCAAGAGGTGCAAGAGAAATTCCAATCGCGTTTCGAAAAATTGGAAGAGGAAATCCGCAAACGAGATGATATCATCAACCAGCTCAAATTGCACATCATCGAGCTCGAGAGGGCCGCCGAAGAATCCCTCACCGTAAGTACCAATTTTTCCCTCCGTCGTCCTCGCAAAATAATCCGATTTTCGATTGTTCGCTTTAGGATTCGGTCGAAACCATCGTTCCTTTCCGCGAGCAACTCTCGTGGGAGGAAAGAAATCGGCGAGAATCGGACGAAATCAGAGATTTACCCGAACAGACGCTCCAACCTCAATCGTTATGGCCGCTTCGATCCGACGAATCCATCGCCGTCGACATCGATTCGGCCACCGATACCGAATCTGATATCGGCGATTCGTCCGAAACGGGGAGGAATTCGAGAATTCCAGCAGCAATTGGGAAATCGAACTGTTGGCGGCACAAATCAGAGAGAAACGATCTTCGAGTTTGGATCCCAACGCCGGAAGGCCGATCCGGAGGAAGTTCACCAGAACCGGAAGCATGGAACAGAAGAGAGAATGATACACGGCCCGTCCCGGCGAACTGGTGATTTTCCTCGTGGTCAGAATCGACTGCTAGGAGATCGATGAGACGAAGAAATGAAGCGGATTTAAGGGAAAAAGACGTCAATTTATTTTGCTACTGGTGATGAATGGAAATCTGTCGGATTCTAGATCCTTCTAAATTAATTTACGTTTAAGTAATGGTAGAAATTTCTAAGGAGGAGTGGGGGTAAAATCTTAAAATAATGAATGGAACAAGTTAAAAACGGTGTAGTTTCGTGAATGCGTTGATAAATCATCAAAATTATTCAAAATTCCACTTACAGAAATCTTCATTATCGACTTCAATCCACAAATTTTAAAATTACAGATTCCTACAATTTCCGCAATATAAAAATGGATCAAAATCAATTTTACAGGAAACCTTAATCAGTTATCAAATCACATTTACCATAAGGCAAGTTGTATGTTAACCTACAAATTCAAAATGTGCAGATTTCTACATTTAACGCATTTAAAAATTGCATCAACATTCATTTTCAATTACAGATTCCTGTAACTTTTTGGATTTCACTTGGTGACTTCAAAACTCCCTTTACGGCAATCTTCTTTATCGGCTTTAATCAATTCTAATTTAAAATTTCGCATTCTTGCTCAGTTTCAACTCACCATTAACTTTAGGAAATCAGTTTAGGACGTTACGTTTATGTCAACATTCACGAAACTTACGCATAATAAAAGCACAGATTTCACGGAAAACCGATGATTCAATTTTTTTGGCAGATCTCTTTATTACCGGCTATCGATTGTTAATTAGTAGGAGAAATCAAATATTGCCTGTAATTTTGATTTCTCGAACTAAACGAAATTCTTCTCGGACTTGGAGACCGAAAAATTACTATACGTGCCAAATACACCCGTAAAATGAGATTTATGAAACGAAATAAGTATTATAAACAAGGACCAGTACGAAAATGAAGTGCCAAAGAAACGCAACCGAAATCTACGTGTTAATTTTGAACAAAAACGTCGACTAAAAACAAACGATATACTAGTAAAACTCTAAACAAGAAACTAAGCGTAAAATAGGAAAAGAAAAGCAAATTTGTAAATATTATTATCTAATTTTTATATACACCAAATTAAATTAATTATAAACATCAGAGTAAGAAGGGTGCAAGTATGTAGTTATTTCGGGACGAATTAACGCTCATAACGATAGTATTAAATTTTATAGTAAGTAGTTATACGTATTGAGAATGAGAGACAAAAATTAATGAAAATTCCTCTAAGTTACCTACTACATACATATTTTTATATTAAAATCACCGTTTTCTTCGATTGTCAGCAAAACAATAAACGGATAGGTGTACAGACCATAAGATTGATTCGTTTTATATCGTAAAATTACTATTAAATAAAACAATTAAGAAAAATTATCATAGGTGATACTCAACTCGAACTAAGGATAGGATTAAAATAATTCATCGATAGACAAGTTAACCGGAAGAAAACGAAAATGGGAAGAACAACTATCTAAACAGAAATTTCAGGCGATGAACATACTTCTACATAGGTAAACTGTAAACCTCCGAAAAAAGTATTACTATATGAATTTGTAGATAGCGGAAATGCGGACAGAAAACAAAAAAGACGAACAAGACAGAAGTAATAAACTAATACCTATTGCATAAAAACTAATGTTACATTGTA